>JAJJWW010006591.1:0-443999 GCA_023531295.1 Papaver armeniacum | reverse complement strand
AATTTTCTCTAGATTGAGTCTAACTGTCTAGTTGATTCTCTTGAAAGTATATTGGAGTTTGTCTATTCAGATTGCCAAATGAAATATTGGGTGTGGTTTTTAGACCCCCGCTTTTTCAATTGGTATCAGACCAGGCAAACACGTTAAAGACCTTATAAGTTTGTGTTTGTAGCGATCTGAATATTGACAGAAGTGTTATCTCTGATAAACGCACTACCAGAAACAAAAGGTCTGTTTCTATGAAATCTATTAAAGATAAATATTTGTCAATCTCGAATATAGACGAACCTAGTGTTTATATGAAACAGACTTTCATTGACAAGTATTACCCGGATTACCTTACTGACGAGTCTGACTCTGAAGTTGAAAGCGAAGCAGCCAAAGAGGGTGCAGTGATTCTAAAACTTGTTAGAATCCAGGCTGATGATGTCAACAGGTTAAAACACAAAGTCAATATCCTTGTTGGAATGGTAAATGAGCGTGACTCTCTTCTAAAGGTCCTTCGTGAGGAAAAACTCAGAGAGGATGCTTTGGAAACTGAACTTCTTTTGAGTAAACTCTCTATTCAAGAATGTTCCAAGGAGTCCACTATACCAACTGCTTCTGAGTTAACTGGAAAAATTTCTGTTCCAGAAGCAAAATTAAAATCCCTTCCTGTTGGAAAAGATGTGCCCGTGTCTTCCTCTAATCAAGGAATATCCACATCACTTGGAAGGAAGATATATCCCAACGATGGTATTAAGATTTTTCTGTCTAATCACTCAGGTGATCAGAAAGTGTGTCTCTTTTGTGATTCAAAAGGACATGGCGAACAAAAGAGGAATCTAGGTTGAATGACAATTTTATTGATCGTCTTCAACACACCTTAGATTTAATTCTCAAAGGTGTAACCGACATTCGTATGTCTAAACCAATTTGTTTTAGTACTCACCACCATACCCCACCAAGAAAGTGGGTTCTATATGTTCCTCAAATGTTCAAATGCGAAACAAGATTCTAAACCATTCGAGTTCAAGAAGAACTCATGGGTTTTGTTCTTTCAAGAAGGGAGATAATGTTGTTCAGGATGTGAAAAGGGTACCAGAAGAAGGAAGCAAAAATGGAGAGATGAAAGACAACCTAAAAATGATAATTGAAGGTTATAAAGAGATTATTAACAGGCTGTCAATTCCCTCTAGACAAATTTCTTCAGGTAAGAACAAAAACCTTGCGTCGTATTTTGATGATAGTAATTTTTATGATAACTTTTCACATCATAACGGTTTTCCTCCAAAGATCAGGAGAAAGAGGTTTAACCGAAAACGACGATCATTTGATGAGCTCAAATCTCATACTTGTGCTAATTAATCACAAGGTTGAGATCTCACTCACAAAAATCCTAGTTGAGTGAGATGTGATCAGGTATACTTGATGGCAAAAATGTTTTCAGATTCTCTAGCGATTTTCTTATCGTTCTTAGCTGGATTATCATTCACAGACATTTCTGCATAAGTATTTGTGTTTGGACATTTTTTAAAATTCTTTTTGTAATTTTATTGTGTCAAAATTTCTATTCTTATGCTCTAAATTTTTTCTCCCAATGAGAATATAAAATTTATTGAGCTATGGCTTGTGAATTTTTTCACTCTCGCAAAACAATGCTTTGCAAATTGTATCCTTGGATTGCATCGATGATCTTTGGTTCTTTTCTTATGGGTCATGGTCTCATTCGTACGGGTACCCGAGTTACACGTCATGGACCATTCTTGAAAACCCTAAAAATTGGTTCCTTGTGAATCCATTTAAATACCAAAACCTTTTTGCTTGAATTCGCATACTCCAGGTTATTTTGTCAAACATGGCATCTCCTTCGGGAACTTGTAACTTTGCAAAAGGTTTTCTTGATAAGGGTTGTGGTTTCGAAGAAAAGAAGAAAAGAACTCTTGTGGAAGTTAATGACACCTTTCCTTAATCTCCTGGTAATTACTCAAACAATAAGGATGATGAAGAGATTTCTGCTGAAGTTGTTCAAGATTTTATTGGTCAGTTTAACGATGCAAAACTGCTTCTTGTTGATTCCTTAAAAAACCTTGATATGTTAAGAACCGGGTTGAAAAAGGTTAACTCTGACCTTGCTCTCATGAAAACACATGTTAAGGATCGTCTCAAGAGGAATATTTTTTCCAAAGATGCAGTCGATACCAGCTATCACAAGCTTGAAGGTCTTGGAACCCATGAAGCTTCCGTACATGAATGCTGATTCTTGCTTGTGATCGTTTATTTTGTTTTTTAGAGTTGCTTTTAGTCATTAATGATTGTCTAGGAAACTTCTTATGAGAATTTATTCTTGTGTTTTTAAGAAGGATAACTAGGGTTTGGAATAGCCATTATTGTGAGTACACATAGCTATTGCCAACGTTTTTTCATCTTGCAATGTTTTTAGATTTATTTATTTAAATTCTAAAGTTTATTTGGAAGATGATTTTTTTTGAAGTATTAATCTTTATGGTTTGATATATTGCAAATTGTTATGGGATATGTTGTTTACGTCCGTGAACCTTGATTGTCCCATACTTGTTCAAAAGTTAGCTCTATTATATGCTCGGTGTGAAAGTATTGATAAAAGATAGAATGAACTTTTGACTACAAAAGTTAAGCCTTTTATGACATTATGCAAATATTGATGGAAGAAAGGATGAACTTTTGTTTAGAAAGATTAAGTCTATTATATGTCATTGTGCAAATAGTGATGAAAAATATAATGAATCTTTGATTATTCCGCAGTATTGGTCGTTCCCTGATACACATCTTTGTGTATATACAATGTTGCTCCGTAAGTTCTCTTATGTCGAGCATAACCAATTGAATTGATCATTTTCTTTGTGTTTAATTCAATTGAGATTTTCGGATACAAATTCATGTTTCATGTGATTTGTTAATGTCCAAAGAAATCCTTCTTTTCTTGTAAAAGTAAGGTCTCTCTTATTGTTCTTTCGGGAATGAAATTTTATGGGGGAGAGTTGTTAATTGAACTTGTGCTTAATTGCCAAATCTTTGTGGGGAGTGCGGCTTTGGAATATTGTAGGGGTTATCTTGTATCTTTATAAACTCCTTGCTGAATGCATTTAGTTTCGACTTTATGATGGCATCTAAACAAGTTGATATGTTGTTCTCTTTTGGTCATGAAGTATCTCTATGAAAATTTCATGAGGATCCCACTAGTTTTCGTACCTTTGCCAATTTATATTGACAAAAAGGGGGAGAATTAATGTGTAGTTCACACTACAAATACATATGGTTTACGGAGCATTGTGTAAGGGGGAGTGGTTTTCATTGTGTGATTAAGTATTGACTAAGGGGGAGTGATACATATCACCATAGTATTGTTGTCAAAGTTGTGATACAATTGAACTTTGATGCTGTGTAATGATGCTATGAAACTGTATAACAATTGAGAGCAACTACTTTCTCATTGTTATAGCTACGGATCTTCAACAACTATGATGTTGAGTTGAACACATTTGGAATCATTAGAGTACTTGAAAGTGATGAAGATTTCGAGTAATGTTGAAGAATCAAGGAGATCAAGCACTTGGATGAGAAGCTACAAAGTTTATTTATTTTGTATCCATATGTATTGATAGTTTTATCACTAAAATTGACAAAGGGGGAGATTGTTAGAGCAATGCTCGGTCGAACTCGCAAGCGTTGCTATCTCAAGCTTGTTTGTCAATGTTAGTGATCGAAACTATAATTTTTGATTTCTAGTCTACTTATAGATGTCTCGGACTAAGATAGATTGTGTAGTTGAGCATTAGACTTCACGACGTTCATCATTGAATGCGAAGAACTACTAAGAAGAGCTTATGGAACTTCATCAACAAAAAGGTATGTGGAGAGTGAAACTCATCTATCACTTGGAAAGTCTATTTCTACTCTATCTCTTATATTGAGACATAAGTCGTGTTACTATATAGTTTTCTATTATACACAATTGAGATTTCGAGATGAGTTTAACTCGCTTACATATTTCTCGAAATATGTGTTGGCAAGCTTTCGCTTCAACCAAGTTCATCTTGATCATGTGAAAATTGCCGAGTAAAATCTTACATGTTTTGTGTCATAAAATTATTTGGTGTAGACTTGGAATGTTTTGTTATGATTATTGCAATAACTTGAAAATTGCTTTGATGCTAATAGTGTGTGAAAACGGCTATTGTCATCCTCTAAGAAAGTTTCAATGATTGAAATAATAGTTTAGAACACTTAACCATTATTGAATTGTGACATGTTGTGTACTCTTGCACATATGTAATCCATGTCCGGGAACCATAGTATGCATACCCGTTTGCGTACCTGTTGGTTTGAGAAGTCCGGGAACCTAAGTATGCGTACACGTATGCGTACTGGCGTAAGGTTCATGTCCGAGATTTTCTGCTGGTATTGGTGGTATGCGTACTTGTTCGCGTACTAGCGAAACCCA
The DNA here is from genome assembly GCA_023531295.1 of Papaver armeniacum. Lineage (NCBI taxonomy): Eukaryota > Viridiplantae > Streptophyta > Magnoliopsida > Ranunculales > Papaveraceae > Papaver > Papaver armeniacum. The sequence continues at coordinate 439,537 of JAJJWW010006591.1, read as the reverse complement.
ATTTCAGTCCGGGTATTTCAAGTATGCGTACATGTTCGCGTACTTGAAGGTTAAAGTTATAGAATCGGTTATGTACATGAACTAATACATTTATATAATAAGGAATGCATTCTTTGCAAACCGTGGCTATAATGTTCATGAATTGATTCGAGTGAATCAAACCGATTTTGCTTCAATTGTGTTCTTGTATACTTCTATGAGAATATAGCAATTGAACGACTCTTTAACTAGTTTCATTTGAGTCATTTGAACTAGTTATGGTTAAGATGAATAAGGTTGATATGAGAGTGTTCATATGGATAACCTTGGTTAACTATTGTTGAGCCAACATGGGGTACACGTTTAGGTACGACTACATAAACCTAAATGAAGGTACATTTCATTTGTGTGTAACAAGCTAAGTTCGATCTAACGGTTGAAAGATATTAGCTTGAAACTAATCAGGTTTCCATCTAACGGTGAATATTGAATACTTTGTTACCAATGTAATTTATATTGCAAACCCTGATTTGAAAACTATATAAAGGAGAACTCTAGCAACTGGGAACCTAATCCCCACACCTCATGTGTGATACTAGTTGTATAAGCTAGAGTCGATTCTCCTTTAACCTTAGGTTTTTCACGAAATCCTATAGGTTAACGACTTAAAGACTTCATTGGGATTGTGAAGCCGCACCCAACTATTTTCTCTGTAGTTGTGTGATCTGATCTTGCTGTTTCTATCGTGTTTGAGTACGATCTTCTTTAAGATTGGCTCGAGATTTATTCTCGATAGGAAAGATAAAAAGTAGTCACAAACATCTTCGTCTCATCGTTTGTGATTCCACAATATCTTGTTTCGCTACCATACGATTAAGATTATTGTTAGGTGATTGATATTTCTAGGATGTTCTTCGGGAATATAAGGCCGGTATATCAATTGGTTCATGTTCACCTTGATTTATCAAAATACGGAACAAAACTCGTAGGTATTTCTGTGGGAGACAGATTTGTCTTTTCCTATAGACTTTTCTGTGTGAAACAAATTCGTTTATCAAGTCTTCGACTTTGGGTCGTAGCAACTCTTAGTTGTGGGTGAGATCAGCTAAGGGAATAAAGTGCGTAGTATCCTGCTGGGATCAGAGATGTAAGGAGCGCAACTGTACCTTGAATCAGTGTGAGTTTGATTAAGGTTCAACTACATATCGGTCCAAAGTTCATTGGTAGTAGGCTAGTGTCTCGCAGCGGCTTAATACGGTGGTGTTCAAATCGGACTAGGTCCCGGGTTTTTCTCGCATTTGCGGTTTCCTTGTTAACAACTCAGTGTCTGTTATTTCTATTCCGCATTATATTTTGTTATATAATTGAAATATCACAGGTTATGCGTTAAGATCGATCAATTAAATAATCCGGCCTTTGGTTGTTGATTTGAATTGATTGACCCTTGAACATTGGTCTTTGGTACCGTTCAAGTTGTTTCACATGATAATTAGGCTCGTGGATTTCTATCTGTTTGATTTGATGATTACATTGTGAAACAGAGATATAAAACTATTTGATATACTTTTTTTCTAGATTGAGTCTGATTGTCTATTCAGATTGCCGAACGAAATATTAGGTGTGGTTGTTCGACCCCCGCTTTTTTAAATGCTAAATCACATTGAATTACTTCTTTGTAAAATGGTAAATTTGAAAAATTCATGTGAGTCGAATTTTAGTGGCAGAATCTCCGGAGGACCTCACTTTGCATACATTGCGACCAATGCGGTGAACTTGGGATTTCTCACTAGACAATTTATTGGTGGAATCTCAAAATTCTTATTTTCAAAATTTATACCACTTAATCAAGTAATTGATGAAGATATTGAGATTTTGAACTCTCCCATCGTAATATGGAAAAAAAAATAGTCTTTTAAGGTTTATTGATTTTTAACTAATTTTTGACCTGACAACCCATTTTGACCGATATTAACTACGCAGAATTGTAACTGAGTAAGGGTCTACAAAGTAATAGATAACATAGTTCCTACTCTGACTCGCCTGAGACTAAGGAAGCCCATGAATGCTTGTGCCGCAACCCATCATGGAATTATCCGGCCCAATTGTTATAATCATGTTTTCCCATGACATTTGATTAATGTAAATAACTACGTATTTCCTCAAGGTATATATATATATACCATTCTCAAATTCTAGGAGTTTGAACCATTCATACGTATATACACGTATGAATGGTTCAAACTCCTAGAATTTGAGTTTCACCAAGTCATCTGGACTTACGCACCATCATTAGTACAAATGGACTTTCTTGGTTATTTGAACCTAAATATAATGAATATTACTTCAGCGAAACTGCTTGATAAAATTACTCATAAAAGGAAAGTCATAAATTCATATGGATTGATTATCTAAAAATGAAGTTATTACTATCTCGAGAAAAATCGATTTTAAACCACATCCCAACCAAATTCAATTGTAACTTTACTGAAAACTATGTTTCACTAAAAGATACATTTCAAGATTCTTCACTAAGCGACCATGATTATCTAAAGGGGTACACGGGACTGAGCTAGAGACGCTTCAAAGTACTCAAATGTTCTCAGAATGAAATGATATGTTTATTTATTTTTTAGATTCGACTCACATAATGTTGAAACTAACAATTTCAAAGTTCTGATTAAGATTGTTGTCAATGGTTTCATCTGAAAAATTATCGCTATATATGTATAGCATGATCTTGTAGGATATGTGTGGTTTAATTCTTATGACAATCAATATATAAGAAACTAAGAATACTATTTTTTTTTTTGAAATAAAGTATATATGGTAAATAAATGCTCCGTTGGTAAAATGCTACAATTATAAACAGTTAAGCTTTAGTTTTAGAAAATGTCAAGGATTAATAATATAGAGAATTATTTCCAATTTGCAACAATTAGTTATATATATTAATTTTTATCCATGTAACGCCATGCATTATGGTTGGGCATTTCGCTTGGCCATAGTTTAAATAGCCAAGCAAAATGATAGTGAAACTACACCCCACTATGAGAGAGGGGCATCACTTAGCCTAATGACACCGATACTCGGTTTCCATCATATCGGTGCAATACGAAATCTGAGTTTCCGTCAAACTTTTTCCTTAATCAAAACTTTATTCGGTTGATGTAGATAAATATTCATTATGGGTTAAAAGATATTTTAGAGGGAAAAATGAGATATAATAAAGAAAAAAGGAATTTAGGTAAATAAAAAGAGTCAAATGAGAAATATTAGAAGTAAAAGTAGGTTAATTAAAAAGTAAAAATTGGATATAAAAACTTAGTATCCGTCTAATATGTTAGGGAAATTTAGTTTCCGTATTAGTGAAAATTGGGTACGGTAATTCAGTATTCGTCTAAAATGTCACGGAAACTTAGTTCCCGTGTTAACTTTTTTTTGCTCAATCAAAATTGCATTTATTAACTATTATCAGCACAAAAACATTGCAAAAGAGCCCAAGAAGGCATTACACATAACTGAAAAACAAAATCAATAAAACCTATAATAAGGCTGTAAAGTTGACTCTAATATAAAAGAATTACACTCTGTGTAGATATTAACACAACCAACTCCCAAATTACTCCCCTGTTTTGCAAGTTTTTCTGCTGTAAAGTTTATTTCCCTGTAGCCATGTTCTACTTCATAATCCAACAGACAATCACACACTTTATTCCATCTTGATACAATGAACCAAGGCAACTTATTACATTTGAATGCTAAGACAACTGCTTTAGAGACTGACCTGAAACATACCTCCAAATAATTATTCGGCACTGCCCATTCACCTGCACTAACTACTGCCATATTTCAGCAAATAAATTTGTTGCAATGCCAATACCACCAACCACTGCAATTAATAGTTTTCCTTCATAATTCCTAGCAGCAAAACCATATTCTGCAACACCTGGATTCCCTTTAGAAGCTCCATCGCAACATATCAATATTCTATGAGCAGATGGCACGGTGAAGAATATTTCCATTACTCTTGCTGTATAATTTCTTCTATATTTAATTCCAAAAAAACTTAATATTTGAAGATCATAATCTTCATTTTTCATTGAGCCTTTCAATTCATCTCACTTTCCCTAGTTAAGAATATAATTTTCCTTTTAATCAGTTCTTCACTTTCCACCTCTTCATCAAATACCAAATTATTTCTCAAAAACCATAATTCTCTTAAAACTAAAAATGCAACCACAATCCACAACTCCTTTATCATTAAGCTTTTATGATTTTACATTTCAAGATTATCTTGAAAAGAACTAGGATTTCTAAAGTTAAAGATTGCACCAATCCAGAGCCACAATCTCACACTCAAATCACAGCTCCATATAATATGCTCCAGGCTTTCTTCTGCAGTTCTACACATATAACATTTTGAAGCCATTTGCATTCCCCTTCTTTTTAGTTTGTCATCAGTTGCACAAATTCCTCTTGCAATTTTCCATACATTTACTTGCCACAGTTGGGTGAACACAAGCATTCCAAATTTTCTTAAATGCATTCTTAACAGAATATTTATCCCTTATACATTGAACTGCAGAAGCAACAGTAAATTTACCTGTAGTAGTGCCACACCATACCCTTATATCTTTTCTTCCATCCATTACTGCTAGTTCATTAGGATCGAAGAATTCAAGAAGAGCAGGTGGAATATGCCATTCACCATTAACCAGTAGAGCACTAACCTTCATTTTCTTTTGTTGCTGCATATATTCATTACCAGGAAACATAGTACTTAAAGCTCTCTCCTTAACCCAAGCATCATCCCACACAGATATCTTTGTTCCATCACCCACAACCCATCTGGTATGATTTTTCACATCATTCATAACAGTCTTCAATCCTGGCCAGATAGATGAGTGTTTGTAATATGAAATTCATTCTCCATTTCTTGTTTTGAATTTAGCTTGGAAAAACATTGACCATTCTTGTTCCCCCTGTTGAATTTTCCAGAGTAACTTCATTAACAATGCTCTATTAATAATTTCTAATCTTCTTATCCCAAATCCACCTTTTTCTAATGGAGAACAAACCTTTTCCCATTTTAGTGTAACTGATTTTCTCACAGTTGGATCACCTGACCACAGAAAATTCCTGATGATTCTTTCACATTCTCTTAGCACACTTCTAGGCCATTTGTAAATGGACATGTTGTACACTGGAATGCTACATAACACAACTTTGATCAGAATTACTCTTCTTGAAATGCCACCATCTTCCCCTTCCAACCAGCTAAGTTACTCTGTAACTGTTCAACCACATTCCAAACATGACTTGATTTCACTCTTCCAAAAAACATAAACAACTTGAATCGATTCAGTAAGATCAATTTCAACCAACATACTGGCATAGTACCTAATTTTTTCTGTTTAAACTTATCTCATCCACCTTCACAGGGCTACCAATAGCTCTTCCAATATCTAACAGAATCTTTTCAAGTATTCAATATTCAATCCTGGCAATTGACACAAAAAAAAGCAGTGGAAGTTTTTTGATTTACTGGTTTAAAATTTTGTTCCCAATTACGAAGTTTCACACTCTGCTTCTCCACTTCCCAATAACCAGACCATACATGGAGTTTATCTTCTTCATTTTCAAGCTTGATCACGAAAAAACCTTTGCCCAAAGGTATTAATTGACAATTACCCTTAATTTTTCATTGAGATCTAAGAAGTTTTTCAGCAACCTCTAAAGAAAATTTCAAAAAGTCCAATCTACCGATTAAACTGAATCTCCATTCATCAATACAAATAGCAATATCATCATTTGAAATACAAATTTCAGGTTCATTTCCTCTCCGCACATCTTCATGATTTTTCACAGAACCAGAAGGAGAATAATAATAAAAAAAAAAGAAGATCCCAAATTATGTTCCATTGAAACCTAATTTGATGTTTGTTCAAACAACCAACGAGATTCAGACCAATTTAAACCCAAAACTAGAAAAAACCATTAAAGAACGAATACCTATAATTAATGGAAGTCAAGAAATCACCTGATAATTATTGATTAACACTGAAATCAACCACAGAAAAAAAAAATTAACTGAGTTGATCGCCCGATCCTCAGACGTTCTCTCTCCTCAACTCAGACCGAGTCCTTAATTGTAAAATTAATTTTTTTCAATCGAGTTCTCATATTAACTAAAATAAACGATAACTGAGTTTTCATGAGGCAAAGCTTGGCTTAAATGAGGAACATGTTCCCCTCACTCGGTGACCCAAGTGAATTCGTTACATTAAAGCCAATCTATGCCTCATAGTACTTGTATTTCGCTATAATTAAGCTATAGCTTAGCGAAACATACTAGCATTGTGCTGGATTAATGATATCTTTCTAAAGTAGAAATACATAATGCTTTATTCGCATGGTATACCATGATGATGTGTTTTTTTTTCCAGTCATATCATAACCTATTCTACATTGAAATTTTCTTAATTCGGTTGTTTGATTTGAAACATCTTAAAGTACAACTTGTTGCATCTTAGAAAAATTTATAGTGCGTTTGGATACAAATCTTCTTCTGATTTTTGCTTCCGTAAAGTCGAAGCCAGAAGCAAAACTATTTTGCTTCACAAAAAGTAACTTTTCGACTACTAGAAATCGTTTTGAAATTTGACACCCAAACTGACTTCTGAATTTTCGATTTGTAGAATCGAAAAGCTACTTCTAATATGATATCCAAACATGCTCTTAAGTTGAAAAATAACCTGGATGTGACATTTTTAGCATTAATATTTAAATTATCTTTATGCATTGGGCACCTATAATTTGTAATATCTATATCTAATTATAGTTATAATTGAATAAGAGATGTTGGAGACCAAAGTATACTCATGTATTTGATTTGAGTAGTTTGATAAATATATGAGTCCATGGTTAACCGGGGATGGTTTGCTATTAGGAAACATCGTTTTTAGTTAGATGTTGTAACTTTCTTGGTACATAAAATAAACCTCCAAAAAAATCAATGCTAACCAAACTTCCCTTTACTACGTGAATCTGTCATGTTCATGCTCTTTGGGGAGTGCCCTTATCCAATCATTGGAGCACCCTGTTAATCATTTAGAGTCATTATTAGTTTACTTTCATTAATTGCATTACTTAGGCTTTAATTTAATTTTTTGTTAGCAGCTCAGATAAACCCACGTGTAGGGTGAGTGATGATTTACTTTTGTCAGTTAGGGTTTGGAGTCTGTATTTAATGTTGTTACGTTCGTTGTTTTGAGATAAGAAGAAAAATAGTGAAGTGTCTCAGTCCAGTGCGGCTGTAGATCTTGATATCTGTTTCTGAGTTATCATTTTCATTCGTACCTTCATCTCTATCCATAACACTTGGTATCATCCAGTCGTTCTCTGTACTTCACCATGACAGGAGGTCCATCAATTAAAGAAGTTGACAACACAACAAAGGAGCTTTCACGTCTCATGACACAACATACTGAGATTCAATTGAAAGCTGAACAAAAACGTGAAGCTGACGCAAAATCTCAGCAGATCTTAATGAATCGTTTGGTACAACTTTCAGAAGATACTTTAAAACACATCCAAAGTAAACCAGATCCAATTCTCCCATCTACACCCCAGTTAAACGCTAAAAACAACAACATCAGTCACGGATCTGTCAATAACTCTCTTAAACCTGCAAAACTAGATTTTCCCAGATTTGATGGATAGAACCCTAGAAATTGGCTGCGCAAATGTGACAGATTTTTCCAGATTCACCCCTTGGAAGACACTCAGAAGACAGAGTTTGCATCTATGTACATGGATGGAAGAGCAGATTTTTGGTTTTTCGACTACTGTTCCGGTAAAACCTCTGTCCCTTGGTCGGAATTTTCTAATCATTTATGTCGCCGTTTTGAAGATCTAGCTAATGATAATTATGTTGGGTGTTTTAACAAACTTTCACAAATCACTTATGTGGAAGAATATTTTCAAACCTTTGAACAACTCAAAACCCTTATGTTAGCCAAAAATCCTTCACTAGATGAAGAGTATTTTGTTATGAGTTTCATCAGTGGGTTAAAACCTGAAATCAGCATTTATGTTCGTATGCATAACCCATCTTACCTCTCTCAGGATTTTTTCTTGGCCAGACTCCAAGAACAAACTCTAGCTCAACCCCCTAAATCACTTCTCACTAAACAACCAACTATATCTTCATATTTTACCAAGCCAACAATCACTCATAAAACCCCAACCTCATTCACTGTTCCAACCTCCCCTTCACCAACTTCATCCAAAACCCCTTACATACCCCCTACTAAACGGCTAACTCAAGAACAAATAGCCCAAAGAAGAGCTAAAAAATCTCTGTTACAACTGTGACGAAAAGTATGTCTATGGTCATAAATGTAAATCCCAACAATTGTTCATGGTCTCTGCTGATGAAGACTCCACTTCCATGCCCACACCATCAATTGAGGTACTGGAGCACACTCAACAAGATTCAGAACAAGACATGGATATTTCTCTGCATGCTCTAACAGGCCATCACAGTGGAGATACTATACGACTTCCAGGTTTAATCAAAAAACAAATGGTGACCATCCTAATAGATTTTGGGAGCACTCATAGTTTTGTAGATGCTTCATTGGTCAATAGATTGTCTTGCCTGGTACAACCAACTCCTAATCTACTTGTCACAGTGGCTACTGGTGAGCAAACAATGAGCTCTGGGGTTTGTAAACAATTACAGTGGCACATGCAGAATCATGAATTTTCAACTGACTTACATGTTCTTCCACTTGGTGATTATGACATTGTCTTGGGCGCAAATTGGCTTAAAACTCTAGGAGATTTTACTCTTAACCTCTCCAAGCTTTCTATTTCCTTCTTATACAAGGGTGCTAACATTACACTTACGGGTCTCTCTTCTAAGCCTTCATTCATGATGGCCAGTGGCAAGGCAGTTCAACAATTTATCAAAAAACATTTCTCTGCACTGGTTGGTCAATTTTTTGCAATGACAACTGAACCAGTTACTACAACCATTCCTCCACCCATTCAAGAGGTTTTAAAACAATTCACAGGTGTCTTTGCAGAGCCAACCAACTTACCTCCTCCCAGATCATTAGACCACAAGATTCCATTAAAGCATGATGCTCAGCCTGTTAACTTAAGACCCTACAAATGTCCTCACATTCATAAATCAGTAGTGGAGTCCTTGGTGGAGGAGATGCTCAGTTCTGGAGTCATTCAGGACAGCCATAGTCCCTTTGCTTCTCCAATTCTCTTAGTCAGAAAGAAGGATAACACATGGAGATTCTGTGTTGATTACAGAAAACTCAATGAGCTCACAGTTAAAGATAAGTATCCAATTCTTGTTATTCATGAACTTCTAGATGAATTGCATGGTTCTACATTCTTCACCAAATTGGACTTGAGATCTGGATACCACCAGATAAGAGTATTTGAATATGATATTCATAAAAGTGCTTTTAAAACTCACCATGACCATTTTGAGTTCAGAGTGATGCCATTTGGTTTAACCAATGCACCAGCCACATTTCAAGCACTCATGAATTCAGTTTTTGAGCCTTATTTAAGAAAATTTGTTCTAGTTTTCTTTGAATGACATTCTCATCTATATTAAGTCTTTGGAGGAACATCAACAACATCTATCCTTAGTCCTTTCACTTCTTAGACAACATCAACTTTTTTCTAAATACTTTAAGTGTTGTTTTGCACAATCCTCTTTGGGTTATTTGGGACATATCATCACTGTTGATGGGGTAACAGCTGACCCTGAGAAGATAGCTTGTATGCAACAATGGCCAGTACCCACTTGTCTTAAACAGTTGATGGGATTTTTAGGTTTAACTGGATACTATAGAAAATTTGTTAAGAACTATGGCATCATCACTAAACGACTTACTGATCTTTTAAAAAAGAATGCTTTTACTTGGTCTTTTACAGCAGATGAAGCCTTTCAAGCACTCAAGCACTACACATGTGTTGGTACTTCCTGATTTTAGTAAGCCATTTGTAGTAGAAACAGATGCTTGCTCAGTTGGAGTGGGTGCAGTTTTGATGCAAGAAGGCGAGAGTCATTTGTTTTTGATGAAACCACTTGGTCTTAAAGCCTTGGGATATTCTACTTATGAGAAAGAACTTTTAGTTGTGGTGATGGCAGTTACTAAATGGAGGCATTACTTATTTAGTCACCATTTTATCATTAATACTGATCAGCAGAGCATCAAGTATTTTATGGACCAGAAAATCACAACTGTCCTGCAGCAAAGATGGCTTATGAAGTTGCTTGGCTTTGACTACACTATTAACTACAAGAAGGGAATGGATAATAAATCAGCAGATGCACTTTCCAGGCTACATTCTACTTCTTCCTGCAACACTATGTCTCTCTCATCTCCAACTTGGGCTCAAGAAATTATTCTGAGTTATGACAAGGATGAGTTAGCTACTCAACTCATTCCTCAACTTCTTGTGGCACCATCTTCTACACCCCATTATACTTATATGGAAGGTATTTTGAGATACAAAGGAAGAATATATGTAGGCTCCAACAACAACTTGAGATACTCCATTTTAAAGTCAGTCCACTCATCTGCAGTAGGAGGGCACTCTGGTATGCAAGCAAGTTACATCAGGGCAAAGAGCCATTTTTATTGGAAGGGACTCAAGAAAGAAATACTACTCTTGGTCAGCCATTGTGATGTGTGCCAAAGAAGTAAAGGGGAACATACTCACCCTGCTGGTCTCCTCCAACCACTCCCTATACCCACACAAGCATGGCAACAAATATCTATGGACTTCATTGAGGGATTACCCCTTTCTCACAAAAAAAGATGTTATATTGGTGGTGGTTGATAGACTGACAAAATACAATCATTTTATTGGATTAACTCACCCATTCACAGCTTCCACTGTGGCCCATGAGTTCTTAAACACTGTCTTCAAGCTACATGGTCTTCCTTCTTCAATAGTTTCAGATAGAGAGAAGATTTTTACAAGTAATTTCTGGCAGGAGTTGTTCAAGGCATTGGCCACCAGCTTACACTTGAGTTCTGCTTATCATCCTCAGTCTTATGGACAAACAGAGAGAGTTAATGCCTGTCTGGAAAACTATCTCGGGTGCATGACAGGCCATCAACCAAGACAATAGTTCAAGTGGCTTCATTTGGCTGAATTCTGGTACAACACTAACCACCACACCAGCTTAAACATGACCCCTTTCAAAGCTTTATATGGTTACTCCACATCCCACCTAGCATTCCCAAATGAAGTAATCACCTCTGTGGCAGTTGTGGAAGACTATTTACAATAGAGAGACAGCATGCTAGAACTCTTAAAAGACTCTCTTCACAAAGCCCAAGAAAGAATGAAGGTCTTTGCAGATAAGAAGACAACTGATAGAACATTTGAGGTAGGTGACTTGGTTTTCCTCAAACTACAACCATATATACAATCATCTATTGTATTGCGCAGGAATTTTAAGCTCTATGCACGCTATTATGGCCCTTTTCTTGTCATTGCCAAGGTGGGTTCGGTGGCGTAGAAGCTCCAACTATCGTCTACATCCCAGATACACCATGTATTCCATGTCTCTCAACTGAAGAAATGCATTGGTAACGCTGCCATTACTGCTCCAACACTACCATTCACAGACACTAATGGTGAGATCATTCTTAAGCATGTTGCTATGTTGGGTACTCGAGAAATTACTCGTGGTCGTACCACTGTCCCTCGGATGCTTATACAATGGTCACACACCACTGCTGAAGACGCCACATGGGAGGACATGGCAAACGTTAAAGCTCATTTCCCAAAGTTCCATCCTTGAGGACAAGGATGATCTGAAGATGGGAGTATTGTCATGTTCCTGCTCTTTGGGGAGTGCCCTTATCCAATCATTGGAGCACCATGTTAATCATTTAGAGTCATTATTAGTTTACTTTTATTAATTGCATTACTTAGGCTTTAAGTTAATCTTTTGTTAGCAGCTCAGATAAACCCACATGTAGGGTGAGTGATGTTTTACTTCTGTCAGTTAGGGTTTGGAGTCTGTATTTAATGCTGCTACGTTCGTTGTTTTGAGATAAGAAGAAAAATAGTGAATTGTCTCAGTCCAGTGCGGCTGTAGATCTTGATACCTGTTTCTGAGTTATCATTTTCATTCGTACCTTCATCTCCATCCATAACAGAATCATGCCTCCGACAAGTTAAACTTCCTGGCCAAATAAAGAAAACGGGGTTCTCCACTAAAAATGACTTATTGTTTGTTTCTTGAAAAGCGAGCACATCCGACCTTAGCTCAGTTGGTAGAGCGGAGGACTGTAGTTGCTGTAGCAGATAATCCTTAGGTCACTGGTTCGAATCCGGTAGGTCGGATTTTTTTGATTTTTTTTTTGTTGTTGTTGGTGTTTTTGTAATGACTGATCTGGCAACTTGGGGGTTTCAGCTTCCAAACAATTTTTGGGGTTTCACAATTTCACTGGAAGCCTTCCAAGTTCATTTTCCATTATGTCAATTGCAAAAAAATGGTTTCAGTACCGGCGCCTTACCTCTTTGGTGAGTTAAAAGTCTTGTAATTCTAAGTTTTGAAGAAACTAATCCTGGAAATGGACAACCCAATGATCTCATCTTCCTCGATTCCGTAATCAACTGTACTGATTTTGGAGTTTCTGCCTGTTGTTGAACCGTCCAACTAAAAGGTCCGGAAATGGGTACTCCCTCTCTGATTTACCTCAGACCAAACCGAGTCACAGTTCCTTAAAACTAGAACGGTTTGGACTTTTTCTTTGATGAAATAAGTTTTCTGTTATCAGTGGTTCCTATGATTATGGAGAACATTTAGGAATCAGTTAACTTACGAAGCATAACCACGTCTTAAGTGAAGACCACTGACTGACAGGAAGAGGAATTCTTTCCATTTGAGTCCACTTCTGCTTCAACAACACAAAACAAATCTCCAAATTCTTACAGTCGGGATCATTTGGAAGGTACCTCTCAGTCACTTGCTCAAAAATATGGGTCTTACTACATTTCTTGTCTAACCTTTCTTTTGTTGTTTTTCATCTTAAACAGGATTAGTTAATAAAGATGCTGATTAATGCGATCAACAATCCAGTTGGGTGTCTCAACAAGCATAATAATTTTAACAACTTTGAGTTACAAAGAGAAGCAGAATTACTAAAGAATCAACCATCAAATGTCTACTACCCCAACAAAAACAACAACAATCTTCTCATCAGTACCAGTACCAATTACTGTGCTCCATTGACAAACACTTCCTTCATTACCAGTAGTCCTAATACTCATACTACGGATATTTCTTTTTTGTTTCAACAAGAAGATTACTTCGACACTACCAATATTACAGATAACCTCAACAACACTAATCCTCTTTTCCCATACTGCTCTTACTCACCAAGCCTTAAATGCCAAAGACCCTATGTCGATTCGCTTCCTAGTTTTCCTCCTTCGGATAATTTTGCACTCAATAACAATGATGGATGGTTTCCGAATCCTTTGAATAACTGTTGTTTCCCAAGTTCTCAGCTGGATGAATTTTTGTTTCCAACACCAACTAATACTACCATTACCACTACTACTGCTAATGAGGTTTCAATTGCACAGCCAGCTTATTCAGACTATCGAGGTGGGAAGAAATGTAACAACGGCAGGTACTTATCGGCTCAGTGTTGCGGCTAGAGAGAGGAGACAAAAAATAAGTTAGAAAACACAACAGCTTGGGAAGTTGGTTCCTGGCGGAAGTAAACTGAATACAGCTGACATGTTTCATGCTGCTTATAAGTGTAACAAGTTTTTGCAAGCTCAAATTCGTGTGCTTGAATTCATGGTCTCAATTCAGGTAAAACTTGTTGTTTCCAACTTATTAAGCAACTAGATGTTAGAACTTGGATTATTTCCAACTGTAATCTCTTTCATGATATTGTGCACAGGAAAAGGAGGAGGGTTGTTTAACACCACATTTAGGTGTTCTATTGACATCATTACCCATTCAAGAGAAGTTGTATGCTCAGGAGAAGTGTTTAATTTCGAGTTGTTGCATAGAGATTATGCAAAACATAGGAGATAATTTAATGTAGATTCAATGTCAAATAATAAGTAGTCATCAAAATTCGCATCTCTGTATGTGTAATTTGCAGTTAAAGAGTCCCACTAATTCCCTTTTCCTTTTTTAAATCAAACTTTTAGATCAATTCCAATATCTGCCTAGATTCTTCAAAATGTTGCGATATAGATTTCACAACATTACATAACCTGCAGAATTACCTGGCTCCAAAATCTGAAGCTCACGAGCTGCAACTTCCCCAATATCCTTGTTCCCATGAACCAAGCATGCATTGAGAAGAGTTGCCCATGCTACGGCATTCAGTGAGATGGGCATCTCACGTAAGAAATTATGCGCTTCAGCTACTTTACCTGCCCTTCTGAGCATATCAATCACACAAACATGATGATCTAAAAATGGTTTAACCCCAGAGTTTTTACTCATCCCTTCGTCAACTAATCCTCCAAGGCTGCAAGATGTTAGTAATGCAGTCAACGTATTGTGGTTATAAATACCCAAACTTACACCATATTTGTTTAATCCTGACTCATCTAAATTGTCTGGATCTGAGTTTAATCACCTGACTCAACTGGATCTGACTTGATATATTTGTTCCGAGTCAGATCTAACTCAACTGACTCAAAAATATGTGAGTCAGTGGTTTGGTCCCCTGAGTCAGGGGTATTTTGTTACCTGACACAAACAGGTCCGAGTCAGAGGTTAGATCTGAGTCAGAAGTCGAGTCAGATCTGACTCAAAGTAGAAAACAAATTGATCTGACTTGCTGACTCAGCCATGAGTCGTGGGTTGACTTAGACCTAGACGCCGAGATCAGCTGCAAACAAACAAGGTGTTAGTGCCATTTCTCCAATTTCTATCGCTTTCTTACATTGCCCATTCTGCCCAAGACCTAGGATGAGTGAATTCCACGAGATTACATCTCTTCTGAGCATATCATAAAAGAGAGAGCCCACGCTTAAGTACACATGTTAATCAACGAATTATTACCCGTTTAACTATTACTCTCAGTGAGCCCTCGCTTAAGTACACATGCATGTAGATGTAGTTTGGCATAGAATACGTACCACATACAGTTGGAGCAATCGTAAACGTTGATGCATTAGGGTATGTACCTGGTCATTGTAAGCTACACAATCGGAGAAAGAAATCAAGAACTTTGATCCCACCACCACATTCTGCAATTCCAGAGATCATAATGCCCCATGAAAGCGTATCTTTTTCTTCCATGGAATGGAGAGTTACAAGAGCTTTATGAATCATTAGATTTCTAGCATAAGACATCATAAAATTCCAAGTACTCGGGTCTTTCCACTAATCCATTGAAAACGTTCCATCACCCAGATTTCCGAATTTGCTATGCAAGTCAATCAAACAGTTTGTACAAAACATCTTTTGTGCCTTGTTCATCCAATATCTTTACTATCAAACCATGTAACTGCATTGCTATCACAAGTGACCCTACTAAAAGTAAATGAATTTGGTAATACCGATGGAAAAAACTCTCGGAAAGAGATTGAAAAAAAAAGTTTAAGAAAGAGATTGAAAAAAAAAGTTTAAGAGCATCAATATGTTGCCGATTATGTGTTCGAGACGAAATCATAGCCGTCCATGAAAACACATTTTGCTGAAGAAGTGAGATTGAATCAAATACCTTGCAGGCTTCCGCTACAAACCCCGACCTGGATAAGCCGGTAATCATGGTAGTGTAAGATGGCGAGTTTCTACAGGACATTTTCTCAAACACTTTCTATGCTTGGATTAATTTATTTGATTGCAGAAGTATAGTTTATCTTGCCTTCCAAGAACAAATGTAAGGTTTGTTAGAGGAACTCTAGTTGGCCATTGGTGAGTAGTCCTTTTGTTCTGGGCTTGACCTTCTTGGCAACCTATCTGCCGAGCCCGCAGCTCCCATATCCACACCTCAATCAACCACAGGTCTGCTGTCAAGAGCTTCTCTGACTTCAAATAGCTCAGGACAATAGCGTTTAGCGAGCACTTCTACTTGTTCTCCAAAGGATTGGATTTTATGAATACCAATGTGATTTACCATCTGTCTCCAACGTTTCAGAGTAATATCTCCAGACCTGCAAACAGGATCAGAAGAGATAAGTTTTCCACAAATGAAGTGTGGGTAACTTTTTGTGCCTAGCAGCATAAGAATTTATCAGAGAAATCGTACAGTATCACAACAAAGCGGTAGATGCATCAGCTTTGGTTGAATTGCTTACCTATGCTCAAGAAGATTATCCCAGTCAACATCTTCAACACAGCACGCATCTAGCCTAAGAAGTCTGCAATTTTTAATTACCAGTAATTTGATTAGACTTATTACTTAGTTTGTCAACCCTTCGAATCAGTTGCCAAACTTAAGTTTTGGCATCCACACTATTATTGCCCATACAATCCACCAAAGTAATCCCTAATCAGACGTTATTCATTATTAGACCAGATGGGACTACTCGTCAGAAACTAAACGTAACCACTCAAGTAAAGTTCACAGTAACATCTGAAAATAGATAAACACCTATTCATGACAAATTATGAACTTCCTTTACATTGATTGATTTCCTTGTATTTGAAATGATACCATACAAACGGATCTTCCTTTTTTACTCTTAAGATAAGGTTACACAATTAAATAAGAAAATACATACCATGAAACCATATACAACATTAAATTAGAAAGCCAAAGACAAGTTCCTTACTCATCCAGCAATCGATAATCATCTATGTCAGCCCATATCTTTTCTTTAACCATGGATGATGATAATTGTCTATACCTGAAAAGGAGAATGATTTAAACGTCAATGCAGTCCAAGCGAATTTCAAGATCCTATAAAATTAGCCATCCTGACAAGCAAAGCCTAATGGTCAAACTACACGCAGTAATAAAACAGTTCAGCATCTAAGGTTCTAGTTTTTTGAATTTTGGGAAGTGGCTCCCAAGAATGACTTGAGTTCGAACACTGAGATGCTGACCGGGGATGTGGAAGGTGTGAATCCTGCATCTAAGTTATCTAAATTTCCTAATTTGTACATTTCAACTCTCCGTTGAATTCATATCATGAATTCTTTTCTAAGCTTCCACCCTGAATGGTGATCTTCAACTTTGAATGAAAACACCAATGACTATCTTTGAGAAGTTACAGTATGAAACAACGAATTCAAAGTTGAATTAATAACATTGTAAAAACGTACCATTTGTTGCAGCAATCCATTTGTGTTCGAGTAGCTAAACGGTTACTAATCGCTTGCCATCCGATATTGTCACGTATCTGCGCAAAAAAGTTAAGAAACTTAAGAATGGAGAACATGTTCCTTTGTTAAAACTCGAAAATTAGATGAATGGCCATCCAATTAATACTTGCTTTCCAATTCATCTCATACTAACCATGCCATGCTTTGATTTCTTTTCCTCATACACATGCATTCGCAAATCCTTGTTTACTAAATGAAACAAAGACTGATACTCCATCTGAGTCCACTTAAAAGGGTAATGTGCCTTAACTTAAGTTAATTCTTAAATACCAAAATTTCAACTTTTACCTAAAAGGGTAATGTGCCTTTATATTTTAGTTATTTACCATATATATTAAAAAATCACAACAATTTACAATTAGAAACAAAAGATAAACCACTTGAAACAAACAAATGGAGTGACTGCATACTCTTAGTGTTCACAGTAAATAGACCTCAGGAAATAAGAGTCAACTCAAACCAATTTTAACGTGAAACTGCATACTGTTCTTGATCTATGTCTCACTAACTCAGAATTCGATGACACGTGCGTTCTTATTATATAGATTTAACGTAGACAAAATATAATCTAAAAAGTATTTTATAAATATACAAGACAAGTAAGCTGACAAAAGAAGAGAATAAGGAAAAGACGAAAGCAATTCACCCTTTCCAAGACCCGCACGAAATGTCCGACGCCATGCGTCCTTCACATGTTTTTTGTCCTTTGCAAGGACCTGGGACATGCTTTTCCAATCTGGTCCATGCTTTTCATAAAACCTAGGATTTAAGAAGGACTGTCAAAGACAGAAAGAAATTATAATTCATAATTCAGGATGAATGAGATACAGATACTTGGATTGATTGACATAAGCATACTGTTTGTGGAGAAAGCAACAGAAGCCAACATTATGAAACATACTTTAAGACAAATGCTTTCTCATCCGAAGTCCATTCACGTGACTCTGCCCTCTCAAACAAAGTATGTCCTCTGTCATATATTGCTGTGCGAGGCCTATACGGTAAGGCAGCCCCTGAAAATTTTCAAATACCTCTTCGAATCAATTAATTTATGTCGAACAGGCAACGCAAAGTGCATTTCACTCATAGTGAATACAAACATGATTTTCTTGTCACTTCCCAGACTCAGAAAGCGGAATCATCGGCTCATCACACCTTATACATTCTAAATGGAGGCGACGAGTGCAATACGCTGTTACCAGGATATATATATATACACATATATGGAAAGAGTACACTGACCTATTTCCCTCCAACATCCTCTTATATTTGGATGTCTTCGGCACTGCAGAATCATATCCAAGCCTTTCTCACCCAATTTATGTGCCTAAGAACATTAATGGATTACGGCTATTAATGTGGTGCTCTACCATCAATAAGAAATTAGGAACATAAAGCAAGGGATGAAAGAATGCTGCGAATTTATATTATAAGCATACCTCTATATACTTGTGAACAGCATCTTTGAGTATTTGATCTTCTTCCCGCGTGAACCTCTTACCTCGAACTAACTTATTTCCTGGGTTTTCCTCCTGATCATCTGTGTCATCAGAATGGAAGAATTCTACATGACTAGCTAATTTTACTCTTTCAGATGATTTTTTGGAACTCAATTTCTCAAATGCTCGTTCTTGCTTCCGAAATTGTTTTCTGTTTCAACATCTCCAACGCTCGCGTTCATATTTTCAATATTTGTATCCAATTTGGTTATTTTCTTCTTCCCTCTCCTATAGCTACATCTAGCACTTCCTCCTCTCTGTTCCTCTTCTTAGAAGAACGAGAACCAGATTGAGCCTCACCACCAGACTTCTCAATGCAGGTTTCTCCGGAATCACCTCCATTTTCATTCTTTCTTTTATTTTTTTTACCCATCCCCTTCTTCACATGCTCAGTATTATCCTCAGCACTCACATAAATGCGATCCTTCTCTTTAGAAGCCGCCTGATCAGTTGCACATTCTACATCACTGCACTCAGTAACTATTTCCTTGTCTTTCTTCTTTTTGCGTTTACCACTTTCTTCTATCCCATAATCAGACCCACCTTCTTTCTCCTCAGACCCCTTCTCGCCTCCCACATCTTTAGGTACTTCTGAGGAGCTCAAAGCCTCTTTTTCCTTGTTTGTCTTGTGCTTCTTCTTCTTCTCTGTAGGTACTTCTGAGGAACTTATAGCTTCTATTTCCTTGCTATTATTGTGCTTCTTTTTATCCTCTATACTTACTTCTAAGGTACTTAAAGTCTCTATTTCTTTGCTTTTCTTGTGCTTGTTCTTCTCTTTAGGTACTTCGCAAGAGCTCAAAGCCTCTTTCTCCTTGTTTTTCTTGTGCTTCTTGTTTTTGCTCTTCCGCAGTACAGTTTCTTCATCCTTCCTTACCACATCCATTTGAAAGAGTAACCAAGACGTAACAGTGTATTAAAACAGATAAACCTGCCAACAAAAAAGTAAAATTCTCAATTAAATTAAAATTTTCGCAAAATTAAAAATCTGCCATTTCTGGTTTCTTAGTTCAGTGAAATCGCCCAAATTTCTAAACCTAAATTAGACCCACAATTTATATACATTGGCTGAATCATGAGGTAACATTCAGTATTTACTTAGATTGTTTACCCTAAACTCTGGTCTACAGGTTGTTACTGTCCACGCATGTCTAAAACAATCTTCAAATATCTGCTCTTCCTTTGGGGTTCACTAAATTGACCCTACAGGTTGTTACTGTCCACGTACGTCTAAAACATTCCGTGTTGACGAAACTTTCCCTAGAATTGTTAAACATCAAGAGCCAAAATTTGAACATGCCATGGCCGATGAAATCTGTATATGCTTCGTAGCATTTCTCAATTTATATATTTTAACCCATGCTACCATAAATTGGAAAGCAGCCATCCTATTTTGCACCCTCATTTGCTAGCATTTGTGTGGATCATCCTCATATTGAGGTAGACACTATATGCTTTAAAACCAAAATGCAGGTATAAATGGATACACTAAATCCACTGCCATGCTTAAGGATACAGAGACTTGGGACTAATGAGACAGCATATGTGTATCTAATAGGATCATAGTTTACCCGGCAAATTGAAATTACCAAATGAACCGGTGACCCAAACAACCCAGCAACAACAATCTACATAAAGAAAAACATAATTATATGAGATCACTTTGAAGTAGCTAGAATTATACCTGTGAGATATCCAAGATTCTTTGTTACAGGGTACACAGTCTCTTTCATGGATTAGACAACTGTCAGTAGATCACTTTATATATAGGTCATTGAAGAAATTATTGACAGCACGAGCTCAGTAAAATTATGTACCAAGAATTCCACTGCCATTGCAAATTACAAATAAATTAAGCTAGAGTAGAGATCGTTAACAGATGAACATCAAGGTACCATCAAATCCTAAGTTTTCCAATCCAAACCCTGTGTTTCCTAGTTTGACATGGAGCACTCCAGACTTTTCATATGAACGAAATCATGATATGGTGTACAGATTTTGCTTTAGAAGGTCCCTCTTCTTGACAGAAACCTTATAATCATCATCATCATAGATTTGAACATCAGAAGAACAAAATGTAGCATTTCGTTCACCTTTAGTTATAAAATTGTCAAAAAAAGAATTCCCAAATCAAAATCATCACTAGAATTTTCAATCTCAACTCAAAACCTAATACTGAATAAACCATATTTTTTATTTCCCCAAACAATATAAACAATTTGTCGAAATTTTAAATCAAATCGACAACCAAATTTGAATGACTAACCATGAATTAATCTGGTGATGTATCACGGCGGTTACACCAAGAATTCACCCATTAAATCTTTGTTCTGCAACCCTAGAAGTAGCTCTTTGGGGAAAGAGAGAAAAGAATTCGTTGGATATAAATCAATCTGGTGGTAATTAAGCTTGAGACGATTTTTATCTTCTTCTTTGTTGGATTTCAATCTCAGAGTCTAGTCTAGGGTTTATGTTTAAAGAAAATTGAGAACCCGGAGGGAAGAAAGATTTTATGAGACAGCCCTTGACATTTTATTCTAGCACCCGTATGTTAATTTTTTTTTATTTTTTAATGAATTCGATTTTCAAACTAATAAATGAAGAAACCTATTATAAGGCTCCAAGAAACTAATAAATCAAATTATCATTCTAATTTAATCACTAACCGTACATAGTTTAGTACATTTCATCATTAACAATAATTAATTGAAAATATTCTAGCCATTAACAAAATTAATAGGTTAAGCGGTTCTATTGATTGTTATTTGATGACTCAATTTTGCTATTTTGTGAGCCTCGAAACCAAAATTTTCGATCCCTATAATATGGCTCAAGTTAAAAGGATTTATTCCTACACTTGTCAAAAATCAATAGAGATATCGTTGGGTGTGTCAGCCACTTAAAATGGAGGATAGACTGCCGTCATGGTTGATTCTTTTTGATCATGATTACCAACAAAAAGATTAAAGGAGCCGTGCAGTGGTTCAAGGTTAGTCTAGCCAGGAAGTTGCAGGTCATAATTGAATCCCACACATTATACTTTCGTTTGGTATTGCTATTACCTCTTTTCCTATGAATCGTATGATGCAACAAGTCATTATAGTTTGGGAGGTTGTCTTTGATTACAGCAACTTGTTTAATGCTGGCAGTCCATTCATGAAATTTAGGAAACTTATGTGCTTCAAATATTTTCACTCCTACTACTTCTTCTATTGCTCCCAACCAGTAAGCTATATGTAGGTGTAAATAAATGACAGATCCAGGTGGAGCAATCTCAAGCCATGACACACCAAAGAAGAGACGACGCATAACACTTGATCATCCTCTACAACCCAGGCACAAAGAAAGAGATACCAACCAAGCGTTCGTGGAGCGAGCACGTGTAAAGGAGATACTCGGCTGTGACGAGACACTAGTGGAGAATGGATTTTTAACTACTTCATGGGCTTTAAAAAAACCACTCCCATGAGCTGAAGTACCTGTATGAGCTGTGAGACACAATGGTTTTCCAAGAAAAAAGAAAACTTGTCTCCGACACAGTCGTTTCACTGAGGGATATTTCTGTAAAAAACGAAAGCTTCACTGTGGATTTTAGAAACGACTGTAAGACCAGGATATTTCCATAGTCCCAGTTTTAAAGGCAGAGACGTGGTTTTGTTACCTCGAACCCAGATGTGTCTCTTCATTATCCTTTTTTCTGAAAACTAAACCATAACCTAAACCCATCGTTCTCCTTCTAATCGTTTCTCCCATAACCCATGATTCAATCTCAAGCTTTCAACAATTTCTTCAATCCGTAACCAATTTTTTCGATCCGTAAACATTTTCTTTTTTCAATATCAATTGTGAACCATTTTTTTTTCTCCTTCCTAAGTGGTAATGATTATCTAAAAAACCCCTAAATTGAATATTGAATCTTGTTTTCCTGCCGGTACTAAAATCTTTCAACAGGCCAGCTGGTTTTCAGAATGCCTTTTTAGTTTAAATGTGTAATTGTTGGCAAATGGTTTACCAGATTTGCATTTTCAATCTGAAGTAGTTCCTAGTCGGCGTACCATTGGAGATGTTGTGTTATTTGATCTACTTAAAAGATATCATATCTTATCCTTTAAACTTCCTTGTTGTTTCAGTGTTGGAGTTGAACAATATCTGAACTTTGAATGGAAAGTAGTTGCAGTGAGGAAAAAGGATGTTGCAGAGTCGTCATTATCTTTGAGCAACCACTAATTAAAAGATAAGTTTTTGTTTTCCCTTTGTTCAACCCTTTACATAATATTTATATGAAAACCTATGCATTTGATCTCGACAAGAACTGATGGCATTATAATGCAAAGCATGATATATAGAATGAACATGAAGGGATAGAGAGATACAACCGTTGTTGAATATTAACCACAATTACAATAGTCAAAGGTTGCTGCAAGACAAGTTAAAAAAGTCATGTTGAATGGATGCAAAGCTTTAAACTGGGTTTGATCATCTTGACTGCCGGAAGAAGATTCTCAATGATGAACTGATGGTAGAACATTACTGCTGAGTTGAGCCAATTTGTTATCTTAAGCTCGTAATTATATGAGTATAGGTTAAGGTTTTCCAACATACTGTTAGAATTTTTAGAGACTTAGAACTTGCAATATTTTAGATAGTTGAAATTGTGAATTGAATACACTTTTCAATACAAATTGAGTTCAAAGTTATTATCAATTTAATTTTGTTAAATTCAGTTTTGAAGTCATTATTAATTTAATTATGATTTAGCTTTTAGTTTTTGATTCAGTTGAATCAGCTTTGGATTCAGATGAATCAATATCATTTATTTTAATAAAATATCATCAATAAAACGATTGTGTCTATCAGCGCTTGTCGCAGGACTGTTGAAAGAAGTAGTTTTTTTAATGAATTCAACCTTTACCAGGCACAATCGTTTTGGGAAAAACCACTTCTAAATTACTGCTTATGGACACAGTCGTTTCTAGTGATATTACTTTTTATCCTGACATTGGTTTAACTTCCATTTTCCACTAGTGAGAAGATATTCATCGGAAGCTAAGATGATAAGTACACTGACAAAACATATGGGTAGAACAGAAGAACCCAGTCAAAGTGGGGGCCAGGGAATAAAAGTACCAACTTGGATCAGGAGAGAAGGCGACGTCGGGTCAAAGAATACCAGGGTATTAATATCGGGAAGAAGCATATCAAGAACAATGTTCATCGGGAGCATATTAGGATCGGATGATAGATATCGGAAGGAACATTAATATTGCCCATCACCCGATCAGACCATCGAGTAGGATGAATTGTGTCTAACATTGTAACTTCATTGTATAAGCGTGTAGGCCTATAAATAGAGAGCTTAGTCAAGAGAGAAAGCAATCAATCTGTAAGTGAGAGAGAGAGAGTATAGCAAGAGAGTATTGTATAGAGAATCAGGGTTTGTATCCTTGAGTGAAGTAATAAGATCAATCTTTCACCCCGTGGACGTAGGTAATCATGCCGAACCACGTATATCTTGTGTTCTTATGAGTCTTTACTTACTTATGTTTGCTTCTAGTTCATATGGATTGTTGGATGTAGTTGTAGGATTTTCTACATATACATTCTGGCGCTAACTAAGGGGAGAGAGTAACATCTTTAGATACCTTGAATGTAAAAGTCACTAGAAGAGAGATTCAAAAGCTCCTAAGCCATCTAATGATGTTAGTTGAATCTAAAAGAAAAACTCTTATAGTCATGCAAATAAGTTGATCGAGTACTTAGCAAAGGGATGAAAATCTTAAAAGAGTTTGATTTCTTAAGTACGATGTTTTCTTTTAAGAACTTTGATTAGGGTTTCGGGTTAACAAAATTAGCTCACAATCGTTATTTTACCAAAATTTCTTGGTTAGATGAGTTGTTAGAAAGATTCGAGAGCTCCCAAAATAACATTCTTGACGTTTGGTTGAAGCCATAAGAAACTTCGTCTCACTAACTGGTAAAGATCCAGTCAAAAGAGCTTGCTTTACTAAAAGGTTTTTGAGGTTTACAAAAACATGTTGCGTCGTATCATCACTAGTAGATCGGCTTAAAATCATTAAGCTAGGTCGCTGGAATAGTTGCTCGAGATGATGATGGAAACGCTTCAGTAGGAGTCTACACTTCTTCTTCTTCTTTTCTCTCTGTCAAGTCTCAAAGAGTTGTGCAGTTAAAATGGGAAACCAAAAGAATCACAAGGAAGAACTATCCTTGAAGAATTCCAAGGACAAACCATAAAGAAAGACAAATCATGTTTTGTTCATATCTTAAGCGTGATATATGAATGGTGATACCCTTAGTTCCAATGAGGAAAGTCGATGTGTCGACGGTTCGACCAAAGAGTTGCTTTTCCGACCATCTGTATGGTTGAGTAATGACTTTTATTAGGAAGAATGTAGGACAAATAATGATTAATGAACACTGAAAGTGACTCAACAATAACCTTTTTTCCACAAAATATATCCTAGTAGTCAAACAAACTAATTTGCCGAGTTCAAATGAAGAAGTAGGGGATCTGTACTTGTGCTTGTACACTGACAGACAAAAGAATCTTTTTATTGTACTTGTAAAAAAATTCGAAAATAGTTCAAAGTGAGGTTTTGTACTTTTTGCCGACGTATGTAAAGCTCTCGGAGGAGAAAGTAAACCCGATCTGATATCAAGCACCTCGGGGACGGGCAGGATTCTGAGGAACCACATAGTAGCCGACACCAGCATGCAAGAAAAAGTGACTGACTCACGACAAGGAAGTAATTGCCGACACCCACCCAAGGAGAATCGAGCACCTGCTGGAGGAATGGCTACAGTCAATGAGAAACTCAACCTAAGACAGGACGCTGATCACACCTTCTTGGGGACATCGAACCGAGCTAGAAAAGACCCGCGAATATGATAGATGGGATGACAACATCTGACATTGAAGATGATGAGGAAGTACTTATGGTGCAAGAGGACCGTAAAATAGCCAGACAACACGCTGAATATCAGAATGTTTTGAACAGAGAGGAAGAGAGGCTCGGGTAAATTCGATTGGGAAAGAGGAATGGGACCCGAAATCTTCCACCTGTAGACCACCTTTCGCACCATAGTGGCACCCCCAGCGGTGTCGCTTGTTGTACCAGGAAACCATTTAAATGGTCACTCTAGCCATGAAAGCACAGATCCGACATTGATGGAAATTCTGTCAAACCAGAGAAGGCAAGAAGAATTGATGAGAGAATTGCAAAGAAGAAACCTAGCACTAGAACACGAGAACTACCAACTCCGAAACCAAAGGTCCAGATCGTAAGGCTCCTCAATTCAAGGAGCATCAAGCAACCAAACCCGATCCGGACACACCCGGACGAGGACACGTACCCGATCCCAACCATACAAGAGGCGAGTATGGTCCTCCCAAGAATTCCTCAACCGACGAAGAAGTATACGAACACAATCGGAGATCCGATAGTATGATTGAAGCTAAGCTCAAACAACTTGAAGAAATGGTTAAATAATTAGCTGGGGATGGAGAGGATGACAAGTTGGCAGAATTGATTAGTGAAGCAAAGAAGACCCCTTTTACCCGAGAGCTAGAACAAACTCTGTTCCTACCGAAATGTACGCTTCCCACGTTCCCGTCAAGATTCGACGGCACCGGTGACGCAGGGAAACATATCAAGATGTATACCATGTCGCTATTACAATGGAAGAACAATGATGTGTTTATGTGTAAGTTCTTTCCCGCAAGCTTAGAGGGGGAAGCAAGGAACTGGTTCTACACCCTACCCGATGATTCTATAGGGAATTATGGAGTCTTGGTAGAAAATTTTCTCGAGACCTATATGCACATTAGCATTTCTAGGCCTAGGATAAATAAGTTGTTCTCTTTGGCACGAAGGTTCAGGGAGCCTTTAAGATCGCTGACGGACAGATGGAGAAAGTTATGTACCGATATCGGGAAAGTACATGTCGACCAACAGATCTTCGGGTTTGAAAACTCTATGGGAAAATCAGACCCAATCTGGATAACCATGTACACCGAGAAGCCACAGACACTGAAGGAGATGCGAAAGATGCAAGAACACTACATCGCATTAGAAAAAATACAAGAAGGAGCGCAGGACAAGGGAGTGCAAGAAGCTAGTACATCGACAGAAGCAGCTCCACAAGAGGTTTCGAAGCGACCAGAGAAGAGGCCAGTACCACAACACAAAGGTTCGGGTAAGAAGGAGTGGGTTGAAAAGGGGAAGAAACCTCGTCACGAACCAAGACAATACACACCTCTAAACGCACCATTAGAGGAAATTTTCAAAGAAGTGGAGAAAAGAAACGACATTAGGTATTCAAAAACCAGAGATACACAATTTGACGAGACAAAGAATCATCCCGGATTTTGTCATCATCATCAATTCCGAGGACACTCAACCAATGACTGTCGGGAGGTAAAAGACATAATCCAACATTTAATCCGAGATGGATACTTAAGGCAATTCGTCAAGCAGGTGGAACCAACTCCCGATGTCCCAGTATACCAAGTTCGAATTGATCGGGGAACCAATTCGTGTGCAATACAATCTCACATTCTGCAACTCAATGGCTAGATTTAGGGTCGGGAATCACGTCAAGAATACACTAGAGGGATCGGGCTGGGAAAGAGATCTTTAGTGTAGCTAGAACTTTGCCCATGGAGGCATGGATGATGCAGCCTATTACCTTCTCAGCCAAAGATGTCCCGATGAACGGTCAAGCACATGGTGGTCAATTAGTCATCACATTACTGATCGAGGAGTGGGGAGTAAAGAGGATGAGGGTAGACAGTGGAAGCTCGCTAGAAGTCATGTTATACGATACATTCAAAAGGATGGAACTATCCGAAGATATATCGATCCCATCGACCTACAGGATCTACGGCTTTAACGGGACGGTGACAATACCGAAGGGAGAAGTTACACTTAGGGTCTCGGATAGAGATGGATACCTAGATACCCTCACCACTTTCGTGTAGTCAATGTCATGTCACCATACGAAGCAATCATCGAGAGACCTTGGATCGCAGGAATCAAAGGGGTCGCTTCAGCTTATCACCAAAGATTGAGGTTTCCTACCTATAGGGGCATGGTAGAAGTGGTGGGATACCCACAAGCTTCAAGACAGTGTATACAGGTGGATATTCAGCAAAATGAGGACAAACAAGCTCGATTGCACCGATAAAAGAACAAGGCTAAATAAATCAAGGCCGGACTAGAATTGGAGAAGGTAATTTCACAAGCGGTTATGTCCTACGAAGCGGAGAAGACAAGATCTTATAGAAATCAAAGGAAGCGACATCGATCAAAGACCCAAAACAAAACTTCACAACTCTAGAATCTACCCTGGAGGTTAACTTAGGAATCAAGAAGAACCAAAGACAGAAATATCGGGTCGTTGGGCTATCGTAAAAGAAATCGGGACTGATCGATAGCTTTATTACAAGAGCACATAGACGCGTTCGCTTGGAAGATGCATGATATGGAAAGGATTGATCCAGAAGTGTGCTGCCATCACATGAGGATAGACCCGAAGTTCAAGCCAGTCCGACAAAAGATGCGAAGGATTGCTCCCAAACTACAGGCGGCGGTAGAGGCATAACTAAAAAATCTACATGAGTCGGGAATCATAAGAAAGGCGCAATATCCACAGTGGATCTCAAACATGGTAATAGTAGAACGGTGGGTCCGAATCTCTATCGACTTTAGCGACCTGAACAAAGCTTGTCCAAAGGACAACTTCCCCCTCCCAAACATCGACCAACTGGTAGAATCTATAGTGGGACATAAGGCGATAACATTGATGGATGGATACTCGGGATATAACCAAATCCCTTTGGCTCATGAGGGTCAAGAAAATACATCTTTCTTTACACCTAGGGGTCTGTATTGCTACACCAAGATGCCATTCGGTTTGAAGAACGCAGGTGCCACATATCAAATACTGGTGGAGGACATGTTTTAGGATAAGATCCATAACACCATTGAATTATACATGGAAGACATGCTGGTTTAATGTATTGTGGCCATTGACCACATTAGCGATCTCCGGGACATCTTTCAAACCATTAAAATTTACAAAACACTACAAAATTATTGAGTTTTAGCCACGACCCTATTGCCACGAATTCGAAGATCCGTGGCAATTGATCACATATTGCCACACCTAATTGATAGTCGTGGCAAATATATCACTCATTTGCTACGACCTAATGATAATTTGCCACGAGTCCAGTTTTATAAGGGATGAATCTGCCGAATGGACTCTAGTCACGGCATAGTGGTCCTGTGGGTATTGTAGACTTTTTGCTACGGCATAGAAGGTACCGCCGTAGCTATAATTATATCAGTTAATTATAATCCGAGTTCACACGAACATCCCACGTTTCTCTTAAAAGAAAAAAATAACTCCCACTCCCAGTTCCCCTCAACTCTCTTCTTCCTCTTCTTCTTGACCATGTATCTCAGAAAAAAAAGCACCCATACTTCAGATCTCTCTACACCTAAAAGGAAATCCTGCAAGCAAGTTAGGGTTTATGTAGATTTTGTCCTTTCTTTTGATTTTCTCAATTTAGGGTTTTGAAGTAGTAATTTATTTTATCTTGTATCTAATTTTTGTTCGTTCATACATTTTTCTATAGTGTAGTAGTTTATCTTCTTCAATTTCAACTATTTCTTTGATATTGGTACAGGTTCGAAGTAAAAAAATCAAATAATTTCTTCATTTGCTGTAATACTTCATTGATTCACATATCTCGGGTTGTATTTCCACCAAGATCGAAAGAATTTCTATACTCCCTTTAAATTGTTGGTACGATTATCTTTTAATTTCAGTTTTATTAGTTTGTGATTTACATGAATTTGCTATTCCTTTTTGTATAAGTTGCTCAATGATAATACGGTTCATTTTCTGTGTTTAAGGAAATTACAAACTGAAATTGGGATCATATTTTGTGGTAAATCAATCAAATACATTAGGTAGAAACGGGACAAAGAATTCTGATTGGGATAATCCATGGTCGTGCTTCCACAATTTCATTGGAGGTTTGTATTTTTCTTTTCCATTTTCTTCATGCTTATGGAGTAAAGAAGATAAGTAGAATATTTGAACTTATAAACATATAGGTACATCGCTATTCACAATATTCAATCAATTATTCGATCAAATGTTATCATTGGGTTCTTTTTAATTTTGTTGTAGCACTATAACTGAATGGACTAATTTGGATCAGTACTTGAGTGGTTGTAATTTTATTGTTTTAGGTGATTTTGGTTATAGGTTAGTTGTAGTTATGTCAATTACCATGTGAGAGGATGAAACATACCAAAGTTCGTTAATATTTACAAAGTGTATGTGGTAGAGTTATTGGGATTTGGATGGAGTAATAAATCACCCATCAAGTATGATGCCTTGGTATTAGAAAGGGCTGAGTGTGTTCCTTGGTTACGCGTGCACCTATGGTGAGATCAGGTAGCAGATGGGCAGAAGCCCGGGGGAATTGAGCATAACCACAGGCTGATGAGATGAAGCTGGTATAACATCTTTCTCTTAGTTTTTTCTGGTCTTGCACTTATCTTCTTAATGATATGATATCCTCCATCAAATTTTGCTCTTAGTTGGTATGAAGTTAAGTTTAGAATGTATCGTGTTGCATAAATGATGCATTTAAGCATCGTTTTCGGTCATTGTTACTTATGACAAGCCAATGCCTTTTTGAGTTCTAGTTACTTATCAAAATGATGTTGACAAGGAACTGGTTGGTAAGAAAATCAATAATTGGTGGACTGATTATCAAGCGTAAGAGTAAATTATGATTCTCGAGTCCAGACATCTGTTGTGTATTTTTTAATTTCGATCACAGTATATATAGGGCAAGGTAGTGTCACAACTCCTCACAGATTACCACTAGAACTGAAATATGTGGTACTATATGATATCTTTTCAGGGTGTTGGTTTGCTGATCAATTATCGTAAGTGAATTAAGATTGCTATGGCTTTATGTTATTCTTGTGTATTAGATATTACTTTTCTTTTTGAGTTTTACCACTATTAGAAATGTATTGCTTACATTATACTTGATGCTCTGTGTGTTATATGAAGGCTCTATTGATTCTTTTGTACCAGCCACAAAGAAAATATAAGGTGATTGTGTTGTAAATGGAACTACTGTGCTTTATATTTATAGTCAAATTTTGGTTTGAATTTTTCTTCGTCCATTAATTTTTTGATAAATGAAGGTCGCATATGCTGGTGGCGGAATGGAATGATTGAACCCTGAGGAAGAACAATGGAAGTAGTTTAAGAGATTAGAGTTCCTAAACAACAATGTAAGTAGATCGATTTTATATCATGATAATATAATATACTTGCTCTAATCCATTTCCATCTTTCTAACAGTATGAAGTGTCCGAACCTTAGGTTCTTTGAAACGTGGGATTGGCACTTTTATCTACGGAAGATGTTTAGCTATCCATTGGATGTTTGTAATCTGTATATATGAAAATGGATTCTTCCTTTTACCATTTTAATATATGTGACCTCATCTTATGTTGACTGGTGACAACTGATATTCAAGGCTCCTAAATTTATTGTGTTTGTGTTAGGTGGAAAATAATTTCACTCTAAAGATCAAAAGGGGGTAACAACCAAGTCTGACTGGGGTAAAATTCAGGAAAGTACTCTTAAAGCTGCTGGGAGGTCTGGTGATGGCATTAGAAAATCCTACAACGGACCTCTTGACTATAGAAGTAAAGGAAGCAGTCTAAGGACGTGAACTCGTGCCAACATAATCTTGATTGGAGTATATTTACGCTTGAATTTGTTCCAATTCTAGAACCTCATGTCAGTCGTGTATTTTTCTTTGTTTCAATATCATGAATTGGTGATTATATTATTTTACTTGGTTGTTTATTTCTGTTTTGAATCTTCTACATGTATTTGACTGTCTTCGATAATTGAATGAAAGCTTTTAATATTTTTTCCAAGCTACTTGTAATTTTGATGAATGATTTGCCAACAATAAAGCTATTGATGAATATATAAGAAAAAGTCAAGAAAACACCATTTCCCACGGAAAAATGTGTGGAAAATACGGAAAATCATGGCACACATGTGTACTAAATAGAGACGGTGCCTCGCCGTAGCAAATGATAATCTGTCAACTGCCACATATTCTGACCGTGGCTGAGTTCGTGGCTAATACCATTAGCCACGGGACTATTTGCTACGGCCAGTTAGCCGTGGCAGAGAATTTTTAGCCACGCATATTTGACCAATTGCCACGGATTTTAGGCGTAGCTAAAGCTGATAACTTTTGTAGTGAAATGAGAGTTAACCCGGCCAAATGTACCTTCTGGGTGACATCATGCAAATTTTTAGGTTACATAATCACATATAAAGGGATAGAAGCATATCCCGACAAAATCAAGGACATCCTAGAAATGCCATCCCCAGTAACAATAAAAGACGTACAAAAGCTAACCGGGAGCCTGACAGCATTGGGGCGATTCGTCTCGCGATCATCAGACAAATGTAAGGACTTCTTTGGGACATTGTGAAAATGAGAAAAGTTCAAATGGAGCGAAAAATGCGAGGAAGCCTTCCAACAAATCAAGCAACATTTCACAAGTTTGCCTGTGTTACAAAGACCCGAGCCTGAAGAAGTACTTACTCTTTATCTCAGAGCTACAGCTTGTGCTATTAGCGCAGTATTGGTCAAGAATGACGGAGCAGAAGAAAAAACCGATCTACTTCATCAGTAAAACCATGAACCCAGCATAAAAGAACTACACTGGAATTGAAAACTAATACCATGCCGGTATTTGCAACACAAAAATTGCGGACATATTTTCAAACCCACAGGATTAGGGTGCTCACGAAATCCTCTATTGAGTCGAAGATTGACAACGCAGCGAGATCGTGACGAATATCCAGATGGAGTGCTCAGATCAATCAGTTTAACATAATTTATGAAATGAGAACGGCCATGAAAGCACAAGCAGTGGTGGATTTCCTTGTCGATTTTCCCCTAGGTGAGGAGGAAGAAGTAGAGGATATCCCAGGCATGGAGGAAGATATGGACGATCCACCCGACCTTCTTGAAACCCTCAGCCCGACGCGATGGGAAGTATTCACTGACGGGTCATCGAACAAAGATGTATCGGGAATATGATTGGTCTTCACAACGCCGAAAGGAAAGAAAATAGTCCACTCATTCAGACTCGAGTTCAAAGCAACAAACAATGTCACCGAGTATGAAGCGGTAATACATGCTTTATGATTGATCGCGGAATTAGTTTTTCACGAGGTGAGACTAACCAGTGACTCACAATTGGTGGTTCGACAAATTATAGGAGAATATGCCATTCACGACCCGATACTCCAAAAATATTGGGAGTTAGCAAAATTCTACATCGATAAGATCCCCAACATCAAATTCCGTCACATCTGCAGAAAGGATAACTGATATGCGGATGCAGCAGCTTATATCGCCTCCATGACAACGGACCCAGGCGTAGAAGCCTTAAAGATTGGAAGGGTATTAGTGTCATCTATACCCGAAGAAGGGGATGTTGAAATACAAATGGTAGAGGCCACAACCAATAGATATGAAGCAGGAGATTGGAGAAAACCTATCCACCAATATTTGGAGTCGGGTGAGCTACCAAAAGGTCAGGCCGAGGCTAACAAGATTAAGAGTAAGACATCAGGGTACGAGCTACGAGAAGGAATCTTATATAAAAGATCATACCTGGGACCATTTCCAAGATGTTTAAGCAAGGAAGAATGACACTCGATTCTAAACGAGCTACATTATGGAGGTGCGGGAAACCATAGCTCTGGTCGAAGGCTATCTGGCCCTATATGAATGAGGGTGCCAAGAACATGGCATTAATTTGTGACGAATGCCAGAAGTTTGGGGAAAAAATACATGCACCCTTGGTTTCGCTAAACTCGGTAGTACGCCCATGGCCTTTCGCCAAGTGGGGCATCGATATTTTGGGACCACTACACGTCGGGTCGGGGCCAAGAAAGTACTTAATAGTAGCAACAGAATATTTCACCAAATAGGTCGGAGTCGCACCCTTGAGACATATTCGGGACAAGGACGTATTCAGGTTCATCTTTGAGCATATTATTTGTCGCTTCGGCATTCCTGCAGCTATCGTCTCGAATAACGGCAAACAACTGCAAGGAAAGAATATTGATCTACTATTCAATACCTATAACATCAGAAAAAGCAAAGCTACACCCATTTACCCACAAAGTAATGGGCATTCCGAGATCACTAACAAGACAATAACGGACAATCTGAAAAAGAAGCTGGATGGGGAATATGGCGAATGGTGTGAAAAGTTGTACAATGTACTATGGGCCTATCGAACCACCCGAAGGGAGGCCACAGGTCTTTCACCCTTCATGCTTACATATGGGACCGAGGCAATTCTTCCAACCGAGGCAATGATACCTACCACGATAACGGAAGCATGGAGACGCAATCTGTCGTCGGATTTGATCTTTGCCAAACTGGACGATTTGGAGAAAACCAGAGAGATGGCTCTATGAAAGATGGAAAACTATCAGAGGCGGTTACAGCATGAGTATAACGAGAAGGTCCGCCCGAGGGGATTTCACCCAAGGTAGTTAGTGATGAAGGAGCTACCCAGTTACGAACGCGATAAGAAAGGCGAACAGTTAGCAGCATGATGGGGCGGACCATACACCATCGTATCAAGAGTGGGATAGGGAGCGTACAAGATACTGAAAGCTGATGGAACCCCGGAACCAAGGCCTTGGAACACGCGACACCTGAAACTATACCATCCATGAGAGGTGCATAAGCAGGTATGGTACTCTGTCATTCGAATCCTTTAAATATCCACGCGATATAGGAAGGATTATAACACAAGCGACTAATGGTCATTCGAACTCGGGGTGACGACATTGTGCAAGTGCCGAGGTGACTTACACTCAAATGGTCGTTTCGAACTCGGGGCGATGGCAATGTGGAAGTGCCGAGGCGACTTATGATGTGATTTTGAAGTTGTTTGTAAAGTGGTAAGAAAAGTGATTCCATTCTCTCGAACTTGTGAAGGATTTTTTAGACTTAAATTCAAAACAAAAATAGAAAACTCACTAAAAATTATAGCAAACTCTGACAAAGATGTTATCAATATTAAAAGAACACTGAGGCTAAGATTCCACTATTTTCCAAGTTCAAAGTGATTTAATCCCAATTTTTATATTCATGCAATTTTCTCATTCAATTTAATTCTAACTATTGCAACAAGTAGATTCTCAAAATAACAAGTGTAAATCCGAAACATAGAACATCAAAAACCTAGGTCCAAGTATGCTCTATCAAAAGAAATCACAATTGTTTAACAAAAATCATTCAAACAATTATCGATCAAGGAAAAATAATCATGAAAATAATTGCAATAAATAGATAAATAAGAATATACCCACTACACCAAATTCCCGGATTAGTAACAGCAATTCGTAACGGCTTATGGGCCGTTACAAATTTCCCGTTACAAATGGCCGTTACAAAATATTCGTAATGGTGAGCGTTACTAATTTTTTAAAAATTAAATAATGGGCTAAGCCGTTGAATTTTTTTATAGGTGTGCTACCACACGCTTTGGTCGCACTTGGGTGGTAACACCTTTAGAATTTGCGTGTGCCATTCACATGCGTGGCATTATGTTTCCACCCACAATGAGTTATACCAAAGGATATTTCCTCCCATGCTTGTGCGATTCACATGTGTGGTTTTGAGGATATCTCAGCATTTATCCAAATCGAAATTTCATTTTCATTTTTTTCTTTTCTCTCTTCTGCTCCTTTCCTCTCCACACTCATTAATCTTCGGACTTTGAAGAACTGTGTTAGATTAATGAGTTTAGGTTTCGATTTTAGTTTCGATCTGCACAAGTCATCATTAATTTTTCAATTTTAGGGTTTTATCATCTGTTAAATCAGATTTTAGGGTTTCATCTGATACCAATTTTTTTTTTGATTTCATTTTAGGGTTCGCCGGAGTTGGAGCTTTGAAGAACAGATTTTGAATCTCGACTTAGAAGGTATATGTTTCTTCTTGTTGTCTGTTAGATTTTCTCTTCCTCCTATCTTTTTTTTCTTCCTTGTATCACATCTGTAATCGAGTTCAGAATTTCAATTTCATAATCTGTTAATCGAGTTTAGGGTTTCGATTTCATCATCTGTATTTCATCTGTGTAAGTTTTTCGTCATCTGTTTTAGGGTTTGAGTTATTTCGATTTTAGGGTTTCGGTTGCTAATCGATTTAAGGGTTTCGCTTATTCCGGGAATTTTAGTTGTTTATTTGTTCTGTTAATCAGATTTTAGTTTTAACATATGCTTTCAAGTCATGCTCGGCCTTTTGAAGTTGAGATATATTTTTGTTGTTTATTTGTTCAGTCCCATCTGAATCGCTTTGGTCACGGTTATGTTAATCAATAATATAATTGGATGGAGGAAAATAGACGGAAAAGCCTTTTAATCATGATCATATGAGACTTCGGTTGGTTGAGTTTCTTTTTTCTTAATGGATCTTTCGATAACCATATTTAGCTTTTGAAGTACCATGTTTTTATGCTTGTAAGGGTTCATACATTAGGCCGGTGACACGTGCAAGGCGTTCATCCATGGACTGTAATACTAACATATGTACGAAGAGATGTTAACCTAAACCGTATCTGGAAACAACACTTCCAACCACATATCTCCATATGCTTTGTATATACCATTTTAGTAACACATACTAAAGATTCGTGCGACTTATTGCCTTGTTAAATCTTATGTTCCCGGTTAAGTTTCATTGATATGGTAGTGGTGACTAAAATCTTTAGATAGGAGATTGCTTCAAATCGGATGTAGTACAATCCTCATAATGTTTTAACTAATGAGGTAATTCCATGTTTTGATGAAAAAGAAACTAAAAGAAATCAATGCCTTCGAAGGAAAACTAAGTGTCTTCCGAAAGCAGAGTTAGCTTCATAGATCTAATACTTGCTTGCAGAATTTATTTCTTTATTCATGTTTCAAAGGGATTCTTGTGATCCAAAATTTATATTTTTCTCTCGTGATCCGGAAATGAGTCGGGAGATGCAATTTCTGAAACCTGTTTTGTTTCTTGGTTCTTCGGGTCTCTTCGTCGCCGAGACCGGTCACAAATGACTCTTCTAAGGAGATTATTCATATGAATGCCTGGTTGTTGTGGTATTTGTCATTGTAGCATCGGTCTTGCGATGCTCTTTGTACTTCTTTATGTCTGCGTTTATTTGGTCAGGCCGATTGT
Source organism: Papaver armeniacum (assembly GCA_023531295.1). NCBI lineage: Eukaryota > Viridiplantae > Streptophyta > Magnoliopsida > Ranunculales > Papaveraceae > Papaver > Papaver armeniacum. Next base: position 402,357 of record JAJJWW010006591.1, on the reverse strand, counting down.
ACTATTTTGCATCGATGGAACTGAGGTACAAAGTTTTTTCGAATTTCCTCCTTACTTTTTTGTTTGATTGTTTCGTCTAAACTTGATTATATGGCTGCATCCATCATTGGGAATCAATTGTAAAGGTTTGCTTCATGATCATGACTGAGACATTGCTGTCATAAGTATAAGACCTTCTTACTATGTCTACTTATAATATTTTTTTTGCATTTAATGTTTGGAGAGGTGCGATTAGTAATAATTAGTAACTAATGTGCACTGTGATGACTGAAAGAAGCGAGATAACGTTTGTGATTCTTGATCTTTTATACTTGAAGAAGTTGTAAATCAAATTTGAAATTGAACGGTATGTAACCGAATAGACGTACATTATGCTTCATGGATGGTAAGGAAAAAAAGTTATATTTCAGAAGCTTTTCATACCATCATGCGGGCTTCATGTGCATAGGGCGGATCTTTTAATATACTTGAAGCATCTAACTCTTAAGTTATCGAGGTCAACTTTGTGTGTTGTAGGATACCTTTTAATTTTCATAGGAAATTGCTCTGAGAAGAATTGTGCTCCAAAGGTCTGCTAATTATTGGTATTTTTTTTGTACTAATTTCCACTATGCATCAGGTCCACGCCTAATATTATCTTTAGCATAGTTACTTCGAAATTCGTTACATTATAATGAATGGACATCCCGGACTTTTTGGAATTAGAACTGTTTTCCTCTCACTGCGAAAGGAAAGTAAACCTTGATTAGTGGTCGGCCGTCATTGATATATGTTTAAATAGTAGAGTACTTAACATTGCTTTGAACTTTACTCGTGATGTTTTTTTTCCTCTCCTCCGGAATGCACGCTTGCCGAGTTACTCGTGTGATCTTAAGGTAGATGAACAGGGATCCCTTTTTTAGCAACCGACATGTCATTGTATATCTTTTTCTCATCTTAGTATTGTGCATCTCTCAATCAGGGTATTCAAGAATTCAGGAATAAGAAAGTAAACCTTCCTTGTCTTGGGAGGTAATTGACTCTTTCAATGGGGTATTGCCATTCTGTCTAGCGTTTGCCATCTTTTGGGCTGCAAATCAGCATGTATCATATGCATGGTTTGGCCAAGATGTTCTTGTAAGTCATTTCTTCTTCATTTTTAGTTTGCTTTTAGTTCATTCTTATTTTGCTTTACTTGGATAATATACGCTTGATATATATTGGAGCGTCTGATTACTTGTTTCGAAGCTAGAAATGTTAGAAGTGGTGCATGTATGTAACTCCTGTATGGTTGGTTTTTGGTTTGTCAGAAGTTGTTGATTTTCTGGTGTTGAAATTTTCATGATCTTTGAAATTTAAATAATCACCAAGGTCTTGGAATTAACGATTTACAAGAGGTTTAGTTACGATGCATCAAGAGCTACCTTTTGTATTTACTCTTTCTATTTTGGGAATTTTTGTATACGTTACCCTCGATAGTCAAGACTGGATAATAAATATGATATATGATGATTTAGGGATGTATACACATTACACACTGGCGGCTTTGTTCAAGAAATAAATAAAACAGACAACCTGTCGCCTATCATATTTAACACACTGCCAGCACATGGTTGAGAAAAATCTGAGTTCTGGTTGTTGATTTGGTATTTCTCATTATACCGTTCGATGGTTGTCTTTTTCAGTATGCCCGTATATCCGTGTAAGGAGAAAAATTCTTCTTTTCCAAAAGAGACACTTAACATTTATTATGGAAGAACTTTAAACTTCTTTTCGTAATGTTTGGCAGGGAAATCTGATTCATGAAACTCAACTACCTTGGTTTTGTTGCTTACCTATATATTTCTTTATTTTGTTACCAGGGGATCTGTTTGATGATATCAGCACTGCAAAGGACACGTATACCAAATATAAAGGTACCAAGTGTATATTTTTGTTTTGTTTCTTCAACTCACATTTCTCAGCTATTGCTTCTTCTCCAACATCCTCATCTCTGTCAAGTGCTACTTTGTCTGCATAGATTGTGTTGATTCTCCATTGACAATTGCCTCTTCCATTTTGTTTTGTAAATCTGTTTCCGAAGCACGGTCCCTCTTTATGCATGTACATAACGTCTCAAGCATTGCTAAATATATGGCTAGGTAATTAGAATATTTATTATGGTGTAATCTCTTTTCAGCAGAAATCCATACATTATTCGGTCTTGGTTTAAATGAAAAATCTTGTTGTGTTGGAGTATGCAGGTTTTCCCTCATTTTATTAGTGGTTCTCAAAGTTCAGGAAACATCTATTAGTGGTTCTCAAAATTCAGATCCCGGAGTTGTTCACGGTAGTGAGCTTGCGAAAGATCTCACCAAATTTGTACATATTGTTTCTAACGTATCACCTGTCTCAAGCCCTCAAGGTACATGTCAATTTTTTGCTCTATGTACAAAGGTCAACCATTTAGGCTCTGGTTTTCATTGAATTTTTCTAACTGATATAATTTGAAATCCTTGGCACCAGTTGGAAGTAATTTTGTTCTCTTTTTTTGAATTGGCTTAGGTACCAACTCATTTCCTCTGGGTGCTGATTCGTATTATTGGAGCAGGGGAGGCAAAGTGCTTCAAAGTTGCGATAGAAACATTACACAAGAGAAGGCCGAGACTGTTATGTGAGTTCTGCATTGGTTAGTTTTATCTTATATGCTCTTAAGTTCTAAGCAAATGTTGTATGAGCTTTAGGCCGCAAATAACTTAGGCATTCTCTCAAGTTTCTAAGCGGATGTTGCATTCCCTCAAAACTTAGGAATTCGTTAAGTTGTTGAAACTTCAAAGAATAAAAAGGTTATTATTATTATTATAAAATGTGTAATAGAATTTGTATGGATTGAATGACGACTTGTGCGACTAATTGAATTTAGAATTCCAACTTATTTAATGGAAAAATAACCTGAGCATTACGTCGACTTGGTTTGACCGGAGTCAATGTTGGATCGGCGTAATTTTTGTCGTTACAAAAAGTTCGTAACGGCTCTACCTCGTTACGACAACGTTATTACAAAAAATTCAATAACGGCCCGGAGTTGTTACCACGTGGCAAATTCGTAACGGCTCACACTATACGAGGGCCGTTAAACCAAAATTGAACGGCCACAAAGCCGTTACAAAAAAATATAACACCCACTTTTGCAACAGGAAAGAGCCGTTACAACCCGTTTTAGTAACGGCTCAGTTCTGTTTCTAATCCCAGAATTTGGTGTAGTGACCAATTCTTGTTGAAAAAATAGCTTCCTCTATCGCCACAGCAATGGGGTTTAGCTCCTCATATTAATCATGATCTCAAAATATTATTTTATGGTTCAAAAGTTGATTAAAAGGATGAGAAACAATAAAACAGACTGCTTGCAACGCTGTAATGGTGTTACAAAGAAGCTGTTACAAAGGACTGACTGTTACAGAGAAATCACTGTATCGCTGTTGCGAATTTGAGACGCAGTTCTTATTTGCAACGCTTGTTCTTCAAACGACGAGCAGAAAACTAAACTTCCTGCAACTCGACACCGTTCAGCTCTGTAGTGTTCTAAAGTTCTCTGAAATTGCTCCAATCAGTTCGTAACCCTTCCTTGTCCTCTCAACAACCTATATATAGCCAACATGTCAGCTTAATCCCGTAAAATCTTGTTTATCCTTGCACAGAAAGTCACCGACTTTCCTTTTTTTCTTCTTTCTGAGCTTATTTACGCGTTTGAGCTTTCCAAATCCTCTAAAACTCTTCCTTGTATAGATGAGAATCTTTGGGAAACTTATCTACGATTTAGTCTCCCTGAAATTCCAAAAATAAACTCCACAGGACCCGTAACCTTCATCACCTCTGTTTCGGTCCAACTCGACTATGCATCCAGTGCAGTCGAACAAAACATCCATACCAGCGTTGTATTGACAAAACAGGCCTAGCCCATGAAAATCAGCAATTGAATCTCGTTAAAACTGGTCCAAATCATCAACCCTAATTCTGCCATTAAAACACCAATTTTGCCACCAAAACATTCTTTTGAAATGAAAGAGATGGAGTGCCCATTAACCTCTGATGGGGTGCCTTTAGTAGCTGACTTGGGGGTGTCCTGAGGGTGCCCCTTAGTAATTTGGGTACCCCTTATCCATAGTGAGAGTCCAAATAGCAAGTGTCCTCCTGGCGCTTTTACCAACTTTTCGAGCCGATTTTTCCAAAAATGTTTATTGGCCAAAAATACCTACACACACATAAAACACCATAATCAGTACAAAAATGAGCACTATTAATATATAGAATCGAGACAAATTAGACACAAAAATGTGTCTATCAACTTACACTCGACGGGATATTCGAACTCGGGGCGGTGGCAGTGTGCAAGTGCCGAGGTAGTCTAAGGGTTATCGTGGTTGGAAACCAGTAACCGGTTATCAAGGCATGAGTACTTGATAGCCGAGCATACAATATTGCTCCCATCGCAAGTGACCAGATTCACTTTCCCGGGATAGTTGATCGATAACTAACCTGGGGCATTCGAGACATAGAATCTAGGCAAGACCTAATACACTTCCACTAGGTCAAAGTACCAGTGATGAGATACCTCAGTCGGACATGGCATTAGGCCCGATGACCCTCTCTATTGAGTGTGTTCGAAATAATTGGATTTCCTACTAATGTGTGAATATTGATATGAAATATAGGAAATCGAAAGGCTACCGGTTACGAACTACCAAGCATAATTAAAACAAATCCAAGACATTGTCAAAGAGTAATAAATAAAACCAACTGATGACGCAGCACCCCATGAAGGAAGATTATCCACAAACTAAAGGTATTCAAACGAAAGAGGATTACAACCCGATAAAAGGGGAAAAATAGTGGTGCAGCACTACAAAAGGCATGAACTACTCGTTTGGGGGAATCGACCCCGAGCCAGACTTCTTGGCTGCAACAAGGGCCCTCTTCTTCTCAATGAACTCCTTCACCCCTTCCTTGACCTTCGAAGCCATCTCGGTTTCGTACTTCTCTTTCGCTTCGGCAAGTTGGCGGGTTAACTCGGCAGTGGCGATCTTTGCATTCAGTTGAGATTCATTACCCTTTAGCTGGACAACCTCTTCCTCCAAGGATTTAACCTTCTCTTGCTCGGCTGTAGGGACAAAAATAACCAAGCTATTCCCGATTTTTTGCGATTAAGACGGCAGATTTAGACAGATTTTTGAGAAAAACGAGTTAACGATTTTTCTGAGTTGGCCTTGAATGCACTAAAATCATAAGAAAAAAATTTATAACCCCTCATATGGGAGTTATAAAATAGAAAAACCTCTAAATACATGGTAAACACGTTCAATATAACAATATTACATATTTAATTATACGATAGTATAAAATTTTAATTTTAATTAGGTAAAAATCATGACTTATGAGAAGCAGTATATAAATTATTAATAAATAGATTCTGAGTATTAGACCGATTTTTAGCGATTTCCAAGTCCGAACTTGTTGCTCCTCACTCCATCTCCCCAACCGAGTAGGACCGAGGAACGATTTCAATTACTTTGGTTTACCCCAGACGGTCTTTTGTCGATCATGTGATGATTGAAGACCCGATAATTGGGCCCGAGTCCACTCCAAATCCTGTGATACTTGGTCAAGCCCGAGAAGCCTCTCCTCTAACTTCTAAACAGACTTCTCGGCTCATCCCTTGATTGAGATAGACGTCTACGATCGGCATGAAGATCCAGGTTTTGGCGTCTTAAACTACTACACTAACTTTCTAAATAATCGATCAACAATTTATTATCACCTGCAAGTCTCTGCACCCGAGAAAGTTCGGCTCGAAGATTGTCTATTTCCTCGAGTACATACTCGAATCTCTGATAGCGAAGAATCTCAGACTGAAGACTTTCAATCTCGGTAGCTTGACGATCAATTTTATCATCCTTGTTGAATATCTTCAGTTGAAGACTAGCGACGTGTTCTTTTCAATGTTCAACTTCTTAGACATAATGCGGTACTCAGAAACGGAGTCCCGATCTAAACTAGATATCTCGGCTAGGAATACAATACTAGACTCAGGATATTGGCACTACATCATCAATCAACAATGACAAAGTTTCACAAATTTACCTTATACATTAGCCAACTGCATCTAAAGTCCTTTGACACGTTCCTTCTCCCCATGAAGCTGATTCCGAAGATCAGCCATATCTGACAACTCCTTCTCGCGGAGAGCAGCCTCAAGAAGCCTCTAGTTTGCATCCTAAAGAGAACAATTCGAGTCAAGTTACTAACAAGAAGAAATGCACCAAAGCTAATTACACACCTAAAACAAGACGACTCACCATAGCATTAAGGGAATCCCTCATAGCGGAACCATACATGGGCACGGCCTTCGGCATCGCGACAGCATAGAGGGAACTAAAGCTAGGAGAAGTAAGATCACCCAAGGAATCACACACGGACCCGAGAAAGTAAAGAAAGAATTCCCGACTGTCCCCTCGTCGGGAGTATTCTTGTTCACCAGCTCATTTTGGGTAGAAGTATTATCGTCGGGGGCAGGAATATCGGGTTCCTTCGGCTCCTCATCTCCACCCAACATATCTGTCTCGCCTTCAGAACCGAAGAATTCATCATCATCATCATCATCGGACATCACAACAACCACATTAGTACCAGAAAGAGTAACACCTTTGCCAGCAGTGGAGGCTTTAGATGACGGGGGCACATTATTCTTCGGACCGGTCCTCTCCCCTGTACTTCCTTTACCACCAGATTGTTCACCTACAACGGTAGATGAGACGTCAGAATTCTTCTTATTCACCAACTTTTTGGGTACAAATTGGGATAAAGGCAACCGATCTTCAAGGTCCTCACCATCTTTCCCATAGAGCTCTTCATACCTTCTTCGCCAGTCTTCGACTTTTGCAAACATAACTTCGTCACAACTATTAAAGGCACCAAATAGGGGCAAGTACATGTACTGAGAACGGAGCAATATATTTGTTACCTTCACTGGCTCCTTCTCAGTCCTAGTATTAGAGCCTTTATTTAGAGTGTTGGGAGACCTCGACTGATTACCTGAGCTTTAGGTTGATTACCCTGGGACTTGGGCTACAGAGAAACAGAATAAGTAAAGACTTTTCTGAAGTACCCAATATTGCTAAGATAATGAACCCAAGTCAAGCAAGAAGATAAGAGCCTTACCTGATCAACGTTAACCACCCGGAACGGATAGGGCTCGGTAGAAAAGTCAGGAGGAGGAAACTTTCCACTCAAAATAGGGCCACGGATATGAAATGGGACCCGATCCCAGAAAGTATCACTGGTATGCCTGGCATGCTTATTATTATTGGTGCTACCCTCGGGGTCTTCATCTGGCATCAATTTCTCAAACCCACCAGTTGGAACCTTGAGGCGATGAGGACTGGCAGCAAAACTAGCCAATGAGCCGAGAGAAGAAGTCCCACTTCAGTAATTCCCAGCCAAGCTAGCCGAAAGATATTTGCTCGCATCAGAAGGATCATAGGTCGACCAGGCAGTTTGGGAACACTCACCCCTTCCTCGCCTCTACCATTTAGACATAAGACGAAAGGTATTCCCATTCCACTGAGCCAAGGCCCGAGGAGGATGAAGCTGAGTCAGAACCTCGTAATCCAAGCTCAATTTGTCCTTTGGTGATGATGGTCGCCTTAGGAGAATAGGAGAAACCGTCAACCAGCTCTCTCTCAGTTGACCATTCTGACCTTCCAACAACTCCAAATCATATTCATGGAGGTTGTATTCTTCCTTTAGTTAGTCTATGAACTGAGCATCAATAAGATCAGTGTACTTATATGTCTTCTTCTCAGTCCTACACGCAAAATGAGAAGAGTCATCAGAAAAGAGCGAATCAAGAGCACGACGATCATGGTGGGAAGGGTTATCAATGGTAAACAGCGCATCTAATGGGACATTATCTTCATCAGAAAAAGTATAGCTTACACACCTTTTTTCAGTCATGGATGGAGTCGAGGAAACCATCAAAAACTAACCAGGGTTCGAAAAGTGGAAACGTAAAAAGCAATACATCGAAGAACAAAAACGGCAGTAGCCAAACGAAGAAGCTAGAGAAAGAGAATAATGAAAAGTTGCATAGGCGGAAGCAAAGGATGTCTGTTTTTTAAAATAAAGAGAAAAGAATAAGAACCAATGATTTCCTATCTGCATTTATAGTCCACGCGGTTACAACCGGTAGAAGAGGTAACGGGTCACAAAGGTCGAAGTAATGAGGGAGCAGCAAGGCGGGAAACGCGGCATGAGTCGTGGGAGATAGAGCAGTTTCTTCCCCTCGTGTCGGGCACACGAGTGAAAGAAGGGGCATAAATGTACGTGTAAATAAATGATAGATCCAGGTGGAGCAATCTTAAGCCATGACGCACCAATGAAGAGACGACGCATAGTACTAGATCATCCTCTACAACCCAGGCAAAAAGAAAGAGATACCAACCAAGCGTTCGTGGAACGAGCACGTGTAAAGGAGATACTCGGATGTGACGAGAAGTTATTCATCGGAAGTCAAGATGATAAGTACACTGAAAAAGCACATGGTAGAACAGAAGAACCCAGTCAAAGTGGGGGCCAGGGAATAAAAGTACCAGCTTGGATCGGGAGAAGGCGACGTCGGGTCAAAGAATACCAGGGTATTAATATCGGGAAGAAGCATATCAAGAACAATGTTCATCGGGAGCATATTAGGATCGGGTGATAGATATCATACGGAACATTTCCCATCACCCGATCAGACCATCCAGTAGGATGAATTGTGTCTAACATTGTAACTTCATTGTATAAGCGTGTTGGCCTATAAATAGAGAGCTTAGTCAAGAGAGAAAGCAAGCAATCTATAAGTGAGAGAGAGAGAGAGTATTGTAGAGAGAATCAGGGTTTGTATCCTTGAGTGAAGTAATAAGATCAATCTTTCACCCCATGGACGTAGGTAATCATGCCGAACCACGTATATCTTGTGTTCTTATGAGTCTTTATTTACTTATGTTTGCTTCTAGTTCATATGGATTGTTGGATGTAGTTGTAGGATTTTCTACATCTATGGGTGCAATTGCCAAATCCACCAATCCGATGTCATCCCCTCCAAAAAACTTCTTCTCACGGAGACCACCTTTTTCTTCGATAGTTTTTAGCATTTCTGAAATTTCATTTTGGGCCTTTTCTTATTCTGCTCTTGTTGTTAAGAAAAATATTCCAATACTTGGAACCTGCATATAATTAGGCACAAACACAAAAATGATCAACTAATTTTTTTTTTAAAAAAAAAAATAAATTTAACTTAGCAAGATGAGGTTTAATATACCTTATCCTCCATGAATTTAATCAAAAACCTAGCAACAGATTTCTCATAAGGATCCTTGGGTAGTAGTGGGCAACTCTTCGGCCATATTTCGTCGATGTATTCGCGGATAACCATGGATTCTGAAATGGGTTTTCCTCCATGGACAAGAACTGGTGTCTTTTTATAAACTGGGTTTTATTTTAACAACATTTCACTCTTATTTTTCAGATCTTCATTTTTTGTATTCATATTTGATACCTTTCAACTCTAAGAGCAAGGGTTATGGGATTGAGAGTCTCTTTCAAAATGAAAGAGTTGACCAAATTTGATCAAATTAGGTCCTACTATGGGTAGAGGGGAACCCACTTTCACCTAAAACTCAATCACGCTCTCTTTCAATGGGACGAGTGAGTGAAAGTCTCCACTGGACGGCTGTTTATTTGCCGTTGAAAAAAGCAGCTGTAAAAACGACTTTTATTTGCCGTGTAAAATGGAAGTAAAACAAACGGCGGCTTATTTGCCGTTTACAGTGTTTTCTGCTTTCCAAATCTGTAGGGCCCACGTCAAACTTTAATCTTTTAATCAATAATTAATTCAAAAATCACCCGTGCCGTGTCAGACATGGTTTTTTTTATTATGAAACTTAAAACCATGTTTACTTTACTGCATATATCATCAGCTAGATAGACTCATTTCCTTCTCTATCCCACGGGAGCAAACACACTCTATCAGCTCTACTCTCGCTCGTTTTGAAAGGGACAGAGTGTTAAAGAACTCTCTCTCATTGATAGCCCTTGCTCTAAAGCCCAAATTGCTCCGTAAGTGAAAGGACTAGGCCAAGTCCCAATCAGTTTCACTGATGACTCTTCTCCCATTCTGTAAATGTTGTTGTTAACGACCAGGCCAGTGGTTTCGCTAAATTTATACTCCCTCCGTCCCTAATTAGATGAGCTACTTGTAGTTTGCACAAATTTTAAGGCAAGGAGGAAAGTGGAGTATATTTAAGTATTTTTTACAATTATACCCTTGTGGGCAATAACTAGTAAAATTTAGAAACGATTTATCTCTTAAACTATACCACGGTTTTTTATAAACTTTATACCGTTGAAAAGCATTTTAAAACACCTACGCAACGAATATAAACATGACTATCAAATTATACATATTTCTTATAGAAAAAATAATCAATTAAAAGGGTAGTTTTAGAAAGATCCCCTTGGTTAGTGAAATAGCTCATCTATTTGTGGACAAAACTAAAAACCAAGTAGCTCATCTAATTAGGGACGGAGGGAGTAATATACTAATACCTTGCACTTGAGAGCAAATCCTATGGGCAGTGTAACTCTTTCATTTTAAAAGAGTGACTACCAATTTGGTCTAATTAGAGGCCACTATGGGGACTACCAACCTCACTTTCACCCCCAACACTACCGTGCACTTGTTCAGATGAACGAGTGGTTGTAAGTGGAACACTAGACGGGGGACAGTCCCCGTCTAAAAATTTGTTTTTTTTTTTACTTGGACGGGGGACTGTCCCCGTCTATGTAATTTTTTTGTTTTTTTGGACGAGGATTGTCCCCGTCTATATAAATTTTTTTTTTTTTTTCGACGGGGCTATCCCCCGTCTAGGTAATTTTTTTGCTTTTTTTTTTTTGACGGGGGACTTTCCTCCATCTATGTAGAGTTTTTCTTCTTTTTTTTTCGACAGGGGACAGTCCCCCGTCTACTTCGAAAAAAAAATATTACACGGGAGACAGTCTCCCGTGTGTTCCTTTTTGTTTTGGGGTAAAAACTGATTCTGCTGGTTTTGGTAAATTTGGGTGTGCCACCGAGAAACGAATCTAAACCCTAAACAAATGCACTGCACGAGAGTACTTTAGATTCGAGAGATCAATTTGTACAATCCCTACCTAAACCAAGAAATGGTCGTTCCGGTCTTGCTTCGGTCACAAAGTAAAGGAGAAAGGTTGATCTTAGGGAGGGAAGCGAAGAAGGTGTCGAGATCAAAATATTGAATTTTGAGGGTGAGGCTGTTTTATGACTTGTATCAGAATTTGGAACTGGCTTGTGGAATGTAAGCTATCAATTATTTTATTTTTTTGTGTTTTTCTGAATACTTGTGTTGTTATTAACCAAAACTCTCTTGTTGGTCGAAATAGATTGAAAACCTATTTATACAAGTCATTGAGCACCCTTGATCTCGTAGGAAGTTGAGACAGTTAAGTAGTGGAGAAGTGGGGTTGTGTAGAAGCGGTTTACCATCACGTTCCCATTGTGAGGGGAAACTAGTCAGCGTTACACCCACAATTCTGTTACTGCTATCTAACCGTCCGCTCTTTCCAGACACTTTCTTGTAATGAGCGCATTGCACGCCGCATGCTGTAAACCGCCAGACAAATACCCTGATGAGTATCCCCCAGTTTGTGACATGTTTGATGTCTGGACTGTTTCGTGGAAAAATGTGAAACAAGTTGCTGAGTGGGTCTAATGTGTAAGACCTCGTTATTCTGACCAATCGCACGTAAGATAGGCGGCATAATGGCGTAGTGGCGCCTACATAGTGGCAATGTGGCGCCTGTTAGTAGCTAAGTGGCGAATGTGGCGCCTGCCAATGACGTATCGGTCAAAGTGGCGCCCGCTAATGGCGTAGCGGTCAAAGTGGCGCCTGCTACATCTTGGCATATTGGTGTTAGATCCAAATATGGCTTAATGATATGAGCTCTAGTTGCCACATCAAACTTAATTCCTAGGTGATGCTATTTGGCATGGGGCGGCGTAATGGCCCTGGCCAAATTAGGGTTTGGCATATCAAAACCCTAAGTGGCGCGCGCGGTTAGGTGGCGCGGTACGGTGGCATCTTGGCAAATATTGCCTTGGCCGTTTTGATCAAAGAAACCATGGCAAGGCCATAACGTGGGCATGTCCATGGGTAATCATAATATGGCGCGGGCGCCATTCTTTAGGGTCTCCTGGGCCCACATGGTTTGTGGCATGTTGTGGGCCCTGAGTGGCATAATTGGGTCACGACTAGAAAAATAGGGTTTCCCTTTAGTTTGACCAAAGCCATTGGCATATTGCTTCCGCGGAATGGCATGGCCTCCCAATTGTCATAATCGGCGCGATTTTGGCAAAAAGTTGGCTAGCCAATTGGCATGGCGCCTGTGATGATTACCAGGCGCGGTTTGGGATGGTTTGTAGGCAATCCCAATACTTGGGCGCAAAATGCAGCAACGGTATTGGCATGTTGCTTGGGCGTGTTGGGGAGTGGCTAAACTTAATAAATCAAGTGGCCAAATCTTATGGCCGTGATTGTTTTTTGGAGACTGGCTTGGGCCGTCTAGATTAGGTTCCTAATGGAATTAGGCGCATCGACCAACCAACTTCCAACTTTATTAAAAGTGTGTGTGGCGGGTTTCGAGCGATTTGATTGGTTGATGGGAGCGGATTGGCCGGTTATGTGGCGTGGGCGCGCCTCTTTCTACGTCATTGCTCTTTATTTTCCACAATTCCTCTTTTGTTTCTTGTTTTCTGGTAGTACTTTGTTCCTTCTAGCTCCATGGCGGATCAGTTTCCTAGTCTACCTAGGTTTGGCCTCAACCAATAGGGTTGCGATATTTGCACGAGGCGCAAAAGACCTAATGTTTGCAAATTAATTAGGCCGAAAACTTGAATCTTTTGAGTTATCACAAAATTGAACAAATTTTAACAAATTCTGTATGTCAACACAAAATTCTTTTATTCTCGCAGAGCAGTTTGCACGTTTTCCGATTGAGCATTTTCATGCATCCTTAATTTCGATACTTCAGAAATTCTGCTACTCACCGCGAGTGAACACTAATTGTCATGTCATACCAATACTAAGGGTTTAGCTGGGAACATAGCATAGGAAAATACTCAATAAACCATACATTAATGAGTAATGCAAAGTAGAGCTACAGAATGTTTGGGATTGTTGCTACATGCACCATTCTCAATAAATATACTGAGTTGCTCTATACATGTATGAACAGAGGCCCGGGCACTCATTACTTTTAAATGGCTCAGTCCTTTTGCAGACGACGCATGAAACACAAGGTTTTACAATTTTAGTCCTGAAGTAAAAGCCACCATCAACATTAAGTCCCCCGCTAAGCACATAACGGTGACATTGTTGTGGGGTAAGCACTAGATGGTGACAAATAAAGATAAAACTTATGAAGCAAAGTTGACATGCGTTACTGAATAGAGGCTCGCCTGGTCTTTGAGTAAGACACGTTTACTGAAGTACCAAAGCGCAGCCCTCCTGGCACGCGTCAGTTGTCTTCGGCATATAGATCAATATCCCGCATCTTAAGCTTTATACACTACAGAGAGAGTCCTTTCTTTTCCGGGATCTTATTATGTGGAGTATAAAAGAGGTACTTGAAACTTCCTTTCATACCGATCAAGAAAGAGTTGCGCTCATCTTCTTTCCAGGTATAACTTCATATCTTCTTGTAGTTTCCTTTTGTTTTATCACGTAGGTTGTTGATATAAGCATAATAATTCTCTGCTGTATATGATGGGAACTCCTGGTGATGATTTTTCTTCTAATTCTCCTGGAGAAGAGCTTTGAGGTTGACAAACCCAGGGTTTCTGCGTTTGAGGAAGTATTAGGTAAAATTGATCCCCTGTTTTGTGAAGCTGGTCGTGCCATACAAGGTGTGACTCTCACACATTTACGCATCGTTCGAGGGCGTGTTCAAGCTTTCTTGGCTTCGGTTGACATGGAGGAGAAGTGGAGACGTGATGAGGCGTATCAACGTGATGAAAACCCTAAACCAACGAGCGCTAGGGCCGAAAGATTCGCGGCTCGAATGAAGCGACGAAGGGTTGAGCCTAAACAATCTCCAGGTGGGAGTAAGCATGATTACCCTATCCATAACGGTATCATAATTCTTGACTCTAATGTGGACGAACCGGCGCATCCTCAAGAGGATGTTGGGGAAGTTTCTGAAAAGGACGTTGGTGCAGTTTTCGAGGAAGAGGCCGAGATAGCTTCTGCAGAGGATATTGAAGTGGCCGCTGGAGGAGATGCTGAAACGGCTACTGGAGAAGGCACTGCAGCGACTACAGTAGAGGACATAGCAGCGGTTGCAGGAGAGAACTCCAGTGGAGGCGCCATTAACCTCGACGTTGACGTTGATAACTAGCTTTCCCATTTTGCTGTTTTCTTTCCATAGAAGAACATCTTTTCATAGCTTATTGGCGCTTTTGATATTTTAATAGTTTTGCTTATATGACTGGAGCCATGGCTTCGTCAAATAACATTCTCTCACCTATGTTGTTTTGATAATTTTATATTTCCAATCAAATGAATGAATAAAACCTAAACCGAGAAATCCGAATCCTCAAAAAAAGAAAATCTTGTAATACCTTGGAATTCTAGGCTCCGTTGTAGATAGGAAATTGATGCGCAAATAGTGCTCATCAAGCCATGTTTTCTCCCTTCTGTTTGATTTTCCTTTACAAATTACACGCTCCCTGAAGATTTGCCATCTAGGTATGTATGAGCGTGGATGCCGTCTCTGAAGACGTGATTGTGCGCTGCTTCCAAATTCAAAAGATATGCGTCTCGGGGTTCGAAATAGTAGTACTGCTGGCGAATTTCCCTTGAATATCTTGTCCTTTACTTTTCCCTTGTACATGTTTTGGAACAAGAGATGCTTGCTGGAGAATTTCCCTTGAATATCTTGTCCTTCCCTTTTTCCTTGTACATGTTTTGGAATAAGAGATATTTTCTCTGTGATTTCTGGTTTTGCTGGTAGGTAATTGCTTTTGAGGGTTTTGAGTTTATTTGAGATCTTTGGTTTTGAAATGATTCAAGAGAATTTTCTGAAAAGAAATAACGCTTTAATTGACTGATAAATTGAAACCCTAATAATTAATGCAAGCAATGCAATCATTTTGGAGGAATTACAAATATTGCATGAACGGGGAAATTGCTAAAGGAAACACTAAAAGGGAATTTTGCAGAAAAAGGGTGCGACATCTTAGATGTTGAAAGGTTTGAGCCACCGAGCGTGTATTACTACGCCTTCTAGCCTGTCAGCATTGGTGAGTTTGCAGTAACCTCCCAAAATAATTTCCGCCACTAGGTATGGTTCGTCCCTCCCTTATATGGACAGAACAGGCTGAGCAACAATTCTCATTACCACATCTCCAACTTGAAATGGGTTTGGGCATTTCGCCATTACTTTCCTAGAGTCCTCATCCTTAACTGTGACAACTTCTAAATTCTTGATAAAACATTTGAAAGGACCGGCCTCTCATTCACATCTCCTAGTGACAGTTGATAATCGGATCGAGTCCCCAAGCCTTGGCGGAAGGAGGGGTGACTGGTTGCAAAAAGGGTTGTTCAATAAGACTTACTTAGGTTCGGAATCTTCGAATGTACGTCGACGGGCTCTCCCCGGTGTTTTGGGGTAAAAATTGATTTTGTTGTTTTTGGTAAATTTGGGTGTGTTGATGAGAAACGAATTAAAACACTTAAAAAATGCACTGCACAGGAGTACTTTTAGATTCGAGAGATCAATCTGTAAGACTCTGGCCTAAACCAAGAATGGTCGTTCCAGATTCAATTCGGTCACAAAGTGAAGGAGAAAGGTTAATCTTAGGGAGGGAAGCGAAGAAGGTGTTTGAGATCAGAATGTTGAATTATTAAGGTGTGGCTGTTTTATGACTTGTATCAGAATATGGTTTCTGGATACTTGTGTTGATAACACTTGTGTTTTTTTGAAATAGGTTGAAAGCCTATTTATATAAGTCATCGAGCGCACCCTGATCTCATAGGAAGTGGAGGAAGTTAAGTAATTGAGAAGTGGATTTTCGCTGAAGGTGGTGATCATCGTGTTGCCGTTATGAGGAAAGACTGATCACACATTCACCCACTACTCTCATTACTGTTTAACCGTCCGTATTTCCTGACACATTCTTGTAATGGACGCATTGCACGCCACACGCTATAAACCGCCAGACCAATACCCCCAAAGATCATCCCCGCCTTGTGACATGTTTGATGTCTCGAGTGAATGGGTCAAGTCATGAAACTTGCCGCTAAAATCAGCACATAGTGCTTTTAGGTTAAATAATAAGTTATTCGTGAAATCAATATTTGTATAGCATTTCTTATAATCGATGTGTATAAAGCATCGCTTTCAAACAAGCAGCTGAAAAATAATCGATGTGCTAGATGCATCGTAGTTTTAGAGCTTAATTGAATCGATCCACTTAATTGAGCGTCTTAAAAGAAGAGCGTGATTGAACACATTTGGGCGATCATTTGGCAGCCTTAGGGTGAGATACTACTTGGTCGATCGCTCCTCGTAAGCTGCGAGTGGCGATGGTAGCCATTCTAAAATCCTATCGGGCCGATCCAGCTTTATATCCTGGACCGCTTAAATCGGCTAGACAAGTTAAGTGGTCAAACGATTTAAGGCAGCT
Source organism: Papaver armeniacum (assembly GCA_023531295.1). Taxonomy (NCBI): domain Eukaryota; kingdom Viridiplantae; phylum Streptophyta; class Magnoliopsida; order Ranunculales; family Papaveraceae; genus Papaver; species Papaver armeniacum. The sequence continues at coordinate 385,601 of JAJJWW010006591.1, read as the reverse complement.
TAATGATCATGGCAATCATACAAGTAGCACGAATGGACACTTTTGAGTGAGCGTTTGGGGCCACTTGGGCGAGCCTTGGCCTGGATCGCTCCTCATGGAAGAGGGGGGCCAGTGATCACAATGCTACCTTGTTGGTTTTTTGAAAATACATCTACACCATCCAACTAGGCTAGCGAAGTTGGATGGACGAGATGATTTGCGGCAATTGTTTATTTCCATTAATATAATTTAAGGTTTAGGGGCTGTGAAGTCAACCCTATTTTGGCTAAACGATTTGAAGCGCTACGTGCTAGTTTAAGAAGGACGATCGGCCCTATGCAAAGACGGGGTGCCGCAAGCACGTTGACCTCTTGGTCCGCCTTGGAATTGAATCTAAGCCGCTTACTTTGGCTGGAAAAGATGGACGATTGTGATCGACTTGCGGCAGTATGTTACTGCCGCAAACACCAATTAGGGTTTCAAAGCAGCATGTTCACCCTACTTTGGGTGAACGATTATATACTCTCTTGGCTTGCCGTGAGCAAGTCGATCACTCATGGGTGTAGCTGGGTCGCCGATGAACACGCCAGCGTTTCTTTGATCATTCAAAATGCGATCTAAGCCGTCCAACTAGGCCGGCTAAGTTGGACGGATGCGATGGATTTTGAGACCTTTTTTTCCGGTCTTAGCTCATTTGAGCTATAGTGCGATCACCTATGTTTTGGTGATCGTTCAAGAAGGTAGCGGGCGAGCTAAAGGAATTCCGACCAGCATGGATGCTAGTGGACCCGCTGGTGTTTATCATGACGATCGCCTAGTTCCGTTAGGAGTAGGCTGGGCTTATTAAATTGTGTGGCCAAATCATGTGGCCGTGATCGTTTCTTAAGACCGATATGGACAAACCTAGATTTTCCTTAAGGAATTTAAATGTGTTCGTTAACGTTAACTTTAATTAAAAGGTGTGTAACCATGCTAATCTCTTTGTCAGAGGGTGGTGTAGCCTAACGCGAGTGTTTTCATGCAGATTTCAATACTGACACTTCGGGAGATTCGTGCTACTTTGCTGCGAGTGAACATTAATCGTCATGTCATGCCAACATTGAAAGTTCAGCTGGGGAACATAGCATAGGAAAATACTAGGCGGGCCATGCAATAGGCTAAAATTTACTAATATCTAAGATTGTTGCTTCATGCACCATTCTCGATAAATTTCGAAATATGTTGAATTGCTCAGTACATATGTAAGTGAAAAATTTTATGCACTCATCAGTTCCAAATGGCTTTTGTTCCTTTGCAGGATGACGGCGTATTTAAAATACAGTGGTCTCACGATTTTAGCCCAAAAACCGAAAACCACCATCAATACCCGGTAGTTGATTCACATTGGAAAGTTGTTGATATGGCAACAAATAATCTTCTGGGGATGGACTCGTTGGAAATCCTTTCGTGTATAGACACTTGCAAAGGACACACTCCTAGCTTTGCTTTGTTGTCGCACACCCACGAATGGCCCAGATCATGTCATAGTTCGGCATTCTTTAACAATATGAAACTTGCACGCGTGTTAGGGAATCTCCAATCTTGATTTCGAGATTAATGTACCCGTAAAGCATTTTTGATTCTCCTTATGCGCTTTTAATCACAATGGGCATTGAACAGCCTTCTTGTTTTGAAATCCTCTGCCTCTCGTAGTCTTGACGGTAATAACGTTGAAGTCGAGGTCACGTCAATCGCAGTGTTGTCAAACTCGACGTTCTTCGTGGGCAGTGGGCGCAGTCCCACGTTGCATTTTCCAACAACAACCGCTTTCTAAGGGAGTTGGGGCTTAGGAGTGACTTCTCCGACTGAAAACAGCCGCTTGCCCGACACAATGCGATTGAGAGCTGCAAATATATCTTGACGCTGTGCTTTAGAGAAATAAAGGATCTCACATACACGCTCCATCATGGATTGTACGGCTTTGTGAACAGAGTCCCCAGAAAGTGTGTAACTTCTGACTAGAAGAGGGTCTCTGTGAACTCCCTCAGTGCCTAGCTGAAGTTCTCCCGCATCCACCTTCTCTTTGAAGATGCGTTTCAATTTGTTGCACTCATTAGTTGGGTGATTGACGAATCTGTGGTAGCGACAATACTTGGGATTTGCCATTTCTTCCTCAGTTGGCGGGCGTCTGACGGGAGGTAGTTTGATGGCGTCATCTTGAATCCACACTTCCAGGAGTCCAATTACTTCCTCAATCGGTAACGGGAAGTTTGGAGCAGTATCTTCGGTTTCTTGTGGTTATGCAGGAGTTTTATTCGCGCATTTCCGGAGTGGAGCGCCTGGTGTGCTGGTGTTGCACGCTTGGGTTGATGTTCCGTCGCTGGAGCCTTCCTCTTTCCTCCCTCACTCACTACGCTTACAGAGGGCCCAGTATTATATTATTTTTTGATGAGATGTCTGCTCCCTCGAGTCTCTCGTCCATCTTCATTCCTGGATGGTCTGGTTCTTTCCAACAGTGTTAGCGCCATCGTAGCCGACCGCTTTGCAGCTTCATGGAGTTCGGAAAATTCTGGTAGCGCAGGTTTTCTAGTAAAGCGCAATAAATAGGAACCATACCGTTAATGCATGACTCCACCAACTGTTGTTCAGTCACATTTGGATCGTGACAATCCAATGTATGAATTATATATCTCTTGACGTAATCATTTGGATGCTCATTATTTCGTTGAAACATTCTTCCCAGGTCTGAAAATGTGATTTGCTCCGACACAAAGAAATATTTCTTGTAGAAAGCGGTCACCATCTCAGACCAGTTGGATATGATGTTTGGTGCGATGTTGTTGTACTAGGTGTATGCTCTTCCGGTAAGTGACTTTGAAAATTATTTGGGGCGAAGGACATGATTGTATTCGTGCTCCCCTAAGGATTCCAGAAAACGAGAGATGTGTTCATGAGCATTACCAGTACCGTCATGAAAGGAAAATTGAGGAGAATAGTATCCTCTCGGGAGAGGAACTCTTTGCACATCAGGAGGATACATAGGTTGATTGGTGCAGGTCTACCAGGTTTTCTTTGCTTCGATTTTGAAGAAGTCGCTCCAGATCCTCACGCGTGATGAAATTGGATGGCTGATTTCTTTCCATTGGACGTTCATGGGCGAAACGAGCCTCTTCATCTATAAAAGCGCTTTCTGCTGAGGTGCCTGCACCGGGAGAATTAAAAGTACTCCTTGTTGGCTCCATTTGGGATTGGCGTGATTCTTGAGGTAGCCACTCTAGTGTGTCTTGAGGAAAGTAAGCACTTCTTTTTGAGTTGTGGCCATGTCCGTATGGGCCTTAGCGAAAACTTCTTGTCTTTCCATCAAATCAACAATGGTAATAAGAGGTTGGGTTCTCCTGCTCCTCCGCCTCTCTCAACGACGGAGGAGTGGCGGTGTCTCTGATAACAATTGGGGGCGTTACACTTGAAGAATGATTTGGAGTGGCGGCAGCGGCTCTGGATCTGGTGACAGGAGGTGTCACGCCGGAGGGAATGTTTCCTGCACCGCTGGTGTTGGTGGCAGAGGATGTAGTGCCACGAGATGTGTTGATCTTGCTGGTAGGTGGTACATTGGTGTCGCATGCAGGAATGTTGACGCCATGGGTGTTGTCGGCATCGGTAACATCGGGATTCGTTGATGATCCAGACCTAATAGCCACCATCTTGAATTTGAAAAAATTGGAATGAATTTCAAAATTGATCTTGCAACCGAGAGATTAATCTCCCACTGTGGTCGCCGGTTGTTTGGGGTAAAAACTGATTCTGCTGGTTTTGTTAAATTTGGGTGTGCCGAATGAATCTAAACCCTAAACAAATGCACTGTACGAGAGTACCTTAGATTCGAGAGATCAATCTGCATAACCCGGCCTAAACAAAGAAATGGTCGTTCCAGTCTTGCTTCGGTCACAAAGTGAAGGAGAAGGGTTGATCTTAGGGAGGGAAGCAAAGAAGGTGTTGAGATCAAAATATTGAATTTTGAGGGTGAGGCTATTTTATGACTTGTATCACAATTTGGAACTGGCTTGTGGAATGTAAGCTATCAGTTCTTTTTTTTGTGTTTTTCTGAATACTTGTGTTGTTATTAACCAAAACTCTCTTGTTGGTCGAAATAGATTGAAAACCTATTTATACAAGTCATTGAGCACCCTTGATCTCGTAGGAAGTGGAGACAGTTAAGTAGTGGAGAAGTGGGGTTGTGTAGAAGCGATTTACCACCACGTTCCCATTGTGAGGGGAAACTGGTCAGCCTTACACCCACTATTCTCTTACTGTTATCTAACCGTCGGCTCTTTCCTGACACTTTCTTGTAATGGGCGCATTGCACGCCGCACGCTGTACGCCAGACCAATACCCTGATGAGTATCCCCCAGTTTGTGACATGTTTGATGTCTCGAGTGTCAAGTTGTTGAGTGGGTCTAATGTGTAATACCTAGTTATTCTGATCAATCGCACGCAATCTAGGCTACATAATGGCGTAGTGGCGCCTGCATAGTGGCACAGTGGCAATGTGGCGCCTGTTTGTGGCACAGTGGCAATGTGGCATCTGTTATTGGCATAAAGGCAATGTGGCGCCTGTTAGTGGCTAAGTGGCGAGGTGATGCTTGGCAATGGCGTAGTGGCAAGGTGGCGCCTGCCAATGGCGTAGCGGCAAGGTGGCTCCTGCCAATGGCGTAACTGGCCAAAGTGGTGCCGCTAATGGCGTAGCGTATAAAGTGGCACTCCGCTACATCTTGGCATATTGGTGTTAGATCCAAATATGGCTTAATGATATTAGCTCTAGTTGCCACATCGAACTTAATGCCTAGGTGATGCTATTTGGCATGGGGCTGCGTAATGGCCCCCGCCAAATTAGGGTTTGGCATATAAAAACCTAAGTGGCGCGCATTTTGTTAGGTGGCGCGGCACGATGGCATCTTCGTAAATATTTCCTTGTCCGTTTTGATCAAAGAAACCATGGAAAGGCCATAACGTGGGCATGTCCATGGGTAATCATAATATGGCGGCGGGCGCCATTCTTTAGGGTCTCCTGGGTCCCACATGGTTTGTGGCATGTTGTGGGCCCTGAGTGACATAATTGGGCCACGACTAGAAAAATAGGGTTTCCATTTGGTTTGACCAAAGCGTATTTAAAATACAGCGTTCAAATGGCTTTTGTTCCTTTGCATGATGACAGCGTATTTAAAATACCCTGTATCTCAGGTATTGCTCCGCACTTATCTGATATCCTGATTGACTGATCGATTGATTGATTGATTATTTTTTTTGTGCTCATAACCTCTCCTCCTTTGCAGTTTATCATGGAAGCGGTGGACGATCATTCTGTCGCTTCTCCGTAAAGAAGCTCAAGTTGACAAGCCCGAAACCCATGTGCACGAAGAAGTAATGGCTAAGATCGATCTTCCACTTCGTGAAGTCGGCCGTGCTATACAGGGGATGTCTATCCTGCACCTGCGTATTGCCAGGGGACGCATCTGTGCACTTTCAGCTGCGATTGACATGGAGGAACGGTGGAGGTGCGAGGAAGCATTGCAAGTACTAGTAAGCGCAAGGGCAGAGAGATATGCACAATGTTGAAGAGGCGAGGGTTGAGCATAAACAACCTCTGAATGAAGATAAGTGTGATTACCCAATCCAGGACGGCGTGATAATTCTTGACTCCGACACAGATGAACCTGATCATCTCAAAGAAATTGGCACGACTCCTAATGTTGATGTGCTCTTTGATGCTCCCGCTGATGATGTTGGGATGGAGTGCACTGCTGCGGAGATGTCTGATGCATAAGTTGAGGTAGATCCGAAGGGAGGAGCATCAATAGGTGATGGCGCTGAAGCAGAACCTGACAGTGGTGCAGGCGATGTCGACCCTCTTGACGACTAAAACCTCTTTTTCTTCTCTTTCCGCTTTCCAAGTATATTCCATATATTTGAACATCTTCCTTGTACTCAGTGGCAGCCGAGTTCAAGGTTTTCTTCTACTTGATTGTTTGAATAAAGGTTTTTTTTTTTTTTTTTTTTTTTTTTTTTTTTATAACCTTTGTCAAGACTGCAACCGTGTTCCCGATGCAAGATCTTCCCCGGGCCTTGTCGGGTGAGTGGATCAAAGCTTCTTCCCCTTCCCGCGCACATCTTTTCCCTCAACTCTTTTCGTGATGTTTTTTTTTTGGTTTCTTTCCGTCCCGCTCTAGTGGGTTGATTTAGGATGGGCTTTGTGTCTTTAGGAGTAAAGAGGTTTTCGTGGAAATAACACTTCAATTAATTTGAAAATCGAAAATCGAAACCCTGATTATGAATGCAAGTATTGCAATCATTCTCTAGAGGAATTACAAATGTGATGTGAAATTGTAAAGGGAAATACGCTGGAAGAAGTAGCACAGCATCTTAAAGCGTGTAGGATGCTGGAATTTGATAGCACAGCGTCTTAAGTATGGTAGGGTTTGAGCCATCGTGAGTGAATTGTTACGCCTTCTAGCTTGTCATCGTTGATGAGTTTGGCAAGAGTCGCCTAGGATGACATCTCGCTACTGTGCATGGTTCATCCTCCTTCTCGGTGGTTGAATCGGGTGAGGTAGCCATTCTCACCGTAATGTTTCCGACCTTGAATGCGGTTGTCTTCGTTACTAAGTCCCCAATTCCAAACGGGTTTGGGTGTGTTGACGTCGGGGTCTTGGTTTTGTCGTCTTTGATCGAGACAGCTTCTAGACTCCTGATAAACTGCTTGAAAGGTCCAGCCTCCCATTTGCATCTCTTAGCCAAGGTTGGTTTGTTGGTTGGAGCCAGTCCCAGGACTTATCGAACGGAGGGCGGTAAGTTGTAAAAAGGGTTGCGCGATGAGACTTACTTGAGATCTAACCTTTCAATGTATGTCAAGGTGCTCTCTCCGGGAAGTTGTGTCACATTGGCAAGTTGTCGGGTGCGGCACTGCATACCATCGTGTCCGAAGGCGTGTTGGAGATTCTTTCGTGTATCGAAATCGGTAGAGGACAAAGCTTCTAGTATTGCTTTGTTGTCATGCATCCAAGAGCGTCCTGGGATCATGTCGTAGTTGGGATGATCTTTGACTATGTAGAACTTTGTTTGTGTCGAGGCATCACCCAATTTGACTTCAAGATCGATGTATCCATATGCATCTCTGAGTTCTCCTTCTGAATCTTTAACCACAGTTGGGTGATGAGTAGCATCCTGCTTCGAAATCTTTGCCGCTCTCAAGGTCTTGACAGTAACGATGTTAAATTCGGAAGCCGTATCAATTAACGCGCTATCGAACTTAACGTCTCTCAAACGAGTGATAGTTAGGAGTCCCCAGTTTCCCTTGCTCGCGTCCTTCAGGAAAGACTGGGGTTCTTGGACCGCTTCGATACAAACGCTCGCCTGACACAACGTGGTTGATGGCCGTAAATATGTCTTGACGCTTCCCTTTGGAGAAGTACAAGATTTCACACAAGTGCTCCATCATAGGTTGTACAGTCTTGCGAACAGAATCCCAAGAAATCATACAGTTCCTGATAAGGAGAGGGTCTCTACGAACACCTTCGTTTCCAAGTTGGAGTTCTCCTGTCTCTATCTTTTCCCCGAATATTTGTTTCAAATCACACAATCTTTGGTCGGATGATGAACGAATTCATGATAAAGAACAATATTTGGGATCCGCCATGTCTTTCTCGTTGGAGGACGCCCCGATAGGAGGCAGCTTTGACGGCATCGTCTTGGATCCATGCTTCCAAGAGTTCTATCACTTCATTCATGGGGAAAGGAAAACCCGTATCTTCGGTGTCTTGTGCATGAGCTTTGTCCGCTACTTTCCGAGACGAAGTCTTGTGTGCGGGGATGCCCGCCTCGGTTTGTTGTTCCGTCACCGGAGCTTTCCTTTTTCTCCTCCGCCCACTACACTCACGTATGACCAAGTGTTGTATTGCTTGTTCGTGAGGCGCCGCTGACTTTCACGTGAATCTTCACTTCGAACAACTCGGGTTCTTTCTAGCAACGCCGGTACAGTTATTCTTTAACGTTTCGCGACTTCATGGAATTCGAGAACGTTTGAAAGCCCATATTCTCTAACAGAGCGCGTATATGGGTATCATCCCATTGATGCACAACTCCACCAATTGTCGTTCGGTGAAATTCGGTCGTGACAATCTAGCGCTTGGGTTCCAACCTTTTGACGAAGTAGTTAGGATGCTCGTTGTTCGTCAAGAATTCTTCCTAGATCCGAAAGGTGATCTGCTGGAGACACGAAGAAATACTTTCAGAGAAAGCACCGACCATATCGCTCCAATTGGATATGTTGTTAGGCCCGATGTTGTTGTACTAGGTGTACGCCCTCCCCGTAAGTGACTTCGAGAATTCTTTCAGGCGCAGAACATGGTTGTATTCATGTTCCCCCAAGGATTCCAGGAATCGAGAGACGTGTTCACAAGCACTACCAGTACTATAACAGTCCGAACCCTTTTCTCGAGTTTAACTGAACCCATTAGGGTTAGAAATCAAATTTAACATTGGACGTGCTAAAAATAAGGAAATGAAAATCTAATGTTTGTATGCCTTTAATAATTTTTACTTTTAAATAGTGAGTCTATCTAAATCTGACTCATGGGGTGCCTTAATAGGCCTGTATGCATGAGGTACACGTGTTGTCACCTTTGGAAACTGGAAAAAAAAAAAAAAAAAAAGGAACTAAAAGAAAAGGGAGGGAAGGAGCAGAGATTTATTGATCTTCTTCCTTTTCTCCTTTTCCCATTCTCTGTTGATGAAGACTTATGCATGAGTAGTTTTGTGGAAATTCTATTACATGGAGAAGTAGAGGTGTTGATGTAGTTGGCTTGGTTTGTCGATGAGATGAAGAATTTCTTCTCTTGTTCTTCAATTGGAAGATGTTTGAGGTAATCATTTTCTTATAGAACTGAACACTGAGATTTATATCAATTGATGGGTTTGTATTACCACGCTTGATGCATGCTTCGATTTGGTTTTTCAGTTATAATTTCTTCTCTGAATTGAAATTGATGTTCATATGGGAACCAGGGTTCATAAGGAAATATGAGTAAACTCCGTGTCAGATGAAATTAAAGCATGGGTTAGTTGTAATTTAAGACAATTTCAGGAATATCAAATTTAAATGTGTAAATTGATATGCTAGTATGCCTAATTTAAATGTTGGATTCGGGACTTTCTCCCCAAATTTGTTTCTTACTATCAAATTTATGGTTAATGCACGTGCATCTCTCTTGTTGTGTTATTTTGCTATATTTATTCATGGAATTTTGGTTCCTAGATAATAATCATTTGTATGAATTCGTGTTTGCTGGATAAAGGAGCCTTACTCATGTGTCTCTAAATGCTGGCTTCAAGCACCCTTGATGATTTTGGAATGGTAGTATTTTCCTATGGAACTTGTTTAGCATAGTTGTGAATTGTTTGTACTTTTGAAAATTATGTGCATTGGAAGTACTTGCTATTAAGTTCTAAAAGATCTTTTAGTCTCGTACACCTTGGAGGCTTGTGTAGATACTTAAATTCGGTGAGCTATGTACTTGAGTGTACTATATTTATGTAACTAGTCATGCCTATGGGATTATCCCTTTAATAATTTGTTTCATGCTAGAAAATGATTAGTTTGATAAAATATGAACACATCGGTACGTCCGTAGTGGAGGGCTGCGTACTATATACTAAATAGTGTTTATGGTTTGAATGGAAGTACTGTTAGAATATCTTTATGGAGATTGGGTCATAGTTGCTTGGAATTAGTTAAACTTTTGCTGAAAAATCAGCGAGCAATACTAATTTCTCAATTCTTTAAAACGGCTAGGAATATGGTCGTTAGTATCGATCTTTGTGAATGAATTATTGTGGCTTGGAGCGCATTTGGTATTGTGTTAGTGTAGCGATGGATGGGTTGTTGTTAAACTCAAATTGCAGGTTAAGAAGGCTGTAGAAGGGGATCTAAATCTACATACCAAACTCACATTCTGTAGCACTAAATTATGCACATCAGGTGTTTGATAGTAAGCTTGACAGAAGGGTACATTTCTTGTATAAATTACATCTTTATTTTTGTAATTTTATGTGTAACTTGTAATTTGGTTAATTATAATCTTTTGATCATTTAATCAAATCTAGAATTGGCTCATGGTCGATATATATTTCATTTCCAAGTAGAAATGTTTTGGCCTAAGAGTCGATTATTTTTATCAAGTAGGAACTTAAACAAATACCGTTCACCTGTAGCCCTGAGCTAAAAAAATTAGATTCAAACAAGAGCATAATTTGGTTAGTGTCTTGTTAACAAGATCTCTAGCATCTTTTCATTTCTCCTTGGTTTAATATTAAGATTAGGCGTGGCATGAGTTAGCAGTTTGCTGTCTTTACTAATGGTACAATTCTTTTCTTAGTCGTTAGTGGCACCTTGGCTACGAGAAACAAGTAAATAGTTAAGCTGTGTGTATCGGTATTATCATAGTACTACCCCTTGATGATTTGCCAAATCTTAACATAGTTAAGACACCATGGTGATGATATGCTAGTTTCGTTATGTCTCTATATTTTGCCACACTAAACGTAATGATAGGACAGTTGATATGGCAGGATGCGGTATCGTTGCTTGTCAGGATAATAAAAGAGGTGTCTCCATTTGCGTAGAGTGGTGGTTATGCTTTATACTAGTGCATACTAGCTTATTTGAGTAGATAGGCATGCATTTCACTGTCTGTATGTAGTAGAGTTACTGGCATTTCCTCTTCAGCACTTTCATGTCATTTTCCATACCGGGCATATTCTTTGGCATTTGTAGGATTATTTTGGTTGGCGTTAAATCTAAATTATTTGGAAAAGATAATGGGAAATAGAAAATGTTTATTTTAGAGCATACTAGAGGAAGAAATAGATAGAATGCTATAGCCGGAAATGTCGTTCATTTTTGTATAGCTGGTGCTCTATTTAGTAGAATGTGATATTAATTTCATTTGTACTGCTATTGTTCATTCTGATGCAGATTTCTTTGAAAATCTTATGAATGCAGTACCTCTAGATTTAGTGGGATTTGATTTGAACTTCGAACTACATATTAGTTCTGTGCAGGACTAAGTATGACTGTGGTTAACGAAATATCTACTTGGTTAACAAAATATCATTAGATAGTTAATTTGTCTGGGATATCATCGTTTTGAACTCACCTGATAGCATGTCTGCGGTAGTCTGACACGATGGCTAGATAAGGATATTAGAATTATATACGGCTTATGGAGGTATTATCATTATCATTTGATTGTTATTTTTATCTACAATAAGATAGTATCAAGTTCAGGTTTGGTACGCCGATTTTATGGATTCATTTGGAATGTGTCCAATGCCTGCTAGCTTTAGGCTCGCTGATATTGTGATTGGATATTGCAAAGGAAATATGTACAGTAATCAATACTACTATGTTGATAACTAGCTCGAACTGTTGGTTAATGTTTTCATTTTGAAAGTGGTTGGGGGATTCTCATTTTAAAGGTGTTATCTACTTTATGGCTAGTTAGTTCTAACTGTTAGTTATTTGTTATCCATATTGAAGGTAAGCATTGGCTTCCAAAGGAGCTCGTGTCATTTAGAGCATGTACAGAAACTAGTTGGGGTAGTCCAACGCATACATTTATGCTTGTATTTACTGGTTTAGATGGACGAGTGATATTCTTTCCATTTTATATTCAAAAAGGAATCCCCTGTGTTATGTATTGAATTGTTTTAGCTAGTGCCTGTGCTGGACTGGTTATAATGGAATAGGTTTTCTTGCTACTTAATTACATTTCCGTTTTTAGAGAAATTTCTATGAGTAAATTACATACCGAGATACAAATTCAGTGTATAAATTGGTATTCTGCTATATTTGGAATTAATTTACTTGATAGCTGATAAGAGATAGTTGCTACTGTGGGTATGTCATACTATCTAAAACTAAATTGACGAACTACGGTCGTGCTTGATCCCTTCTAGCAACGGAGAGGGTACGTGAGGCAGTCGCTTATGCGGTTCAAAGACAACTCTACAAGGGTGTTCATATCATCTAAAAGATTGGTTGCTGTCTTGGCAGTTCATGCCACCTATTAGGAGATGATTGCAACCTTGTCACCGGCAACTGGCCATGAGAGTTATTAGTAGTGGCAACTGGCCATGGAAATCTTAGTGGTGGCAACTGGCCATGAGAATTATTAGTGGTGGCAACTGGCCATGAGAATTATTAGTGGTGGCAACTGGCCATGGAAATCTTAGTGGTGGCAACTGGCCATGAGAATTATTAGTGGTGGCAACTGGCCATGAAAATCTTAGTGGTGGCAACTGGCCATGAGAATTATTAGTGCTGGCAACTAGCCATGTAAATCTTAGTGGTGGCAACTGGCCATGAGAATTATTAGTGGTGGCAACTGGCCACGGAAATCTTAGAAGTGGCAACTGGCCACGGAAATATTGGAAGTGGCAACTGGCCACGGAAATAGTAGAATATTGGAAGTGGCAACTGGCCATGAAACTGGTAGAAATGGCAACTGGCCGTCTGGTATTTCGGCAACTGGCCGACTCTTATTTTTGAAATTGGGACCTAGTCGAATTTTATGAGTATTATGGTATGGGACATATGCTCATGAAATTCTGACTTTGAGACTAATGAGATTTCTACTGTGTGCAGGATTATAAATGAACAAAATTTTTACTTAAGTGGCGTATCAGATAGTCGGAGCTTGCCAAGCGGGTCGTAACCTGACCCGTTGGGAGCAAAAATTATCTGGTCTGTCACAAGTACCGTCGTAGAGGGAGAACTGGGGAAAGGTGTAACCTCTTGGAAGAGGAATTCGTTGTACATCTTGAGGGTACGGTGGCTGATGTTGGTGTATATTCGTTCGGTCCCCTTTTCCTCGATTTTGGAGAAGTCGTTCCGGATCCTCGCGTGATGAAGTTGGAAGGTCGGTCCCTCTCCCTTGGGCGTTCGGGAGCAACATGAGTTTCTTCATTCATGTGGTTCCGAGTGGAAGCGCCTGCTCCGGTGTATTGAATGCATCTCTTGACGACTCCAAGGGTTGCCGTGAATCTTGTGGCAATCGTTCGGTTAAAGTTTTAAGGAAAGTGAGTACCTCTTTCTCGAGTTGCGGCCATATCCGTTTGAGTCTTAGCAAGAACTTCCCGCTTCTCTATCAAGTCCGCAATGGTAATGGGGGATGGTCCTCCTCTCGCCCCCTCCGGCTCCTCGTCCCGATGAAGGAGTGAAAGTTGTTGCTCGGTGACTACCTCTGGAGGTGTTACACTTGAGGAGATGCCGGGATTTACTACGCCGCCTCGGCTCGTGATGGGAGGTGTTACACTTACTGGAATATTTCCTCACTACGCTGGCGCCGATGGTAGAAGTGACGGCTCCACGAGATGTATTAACCACGATAGCTCCACCGACAGTACTTCGACACCCTCAAAGATTGTTATCCACACTAGCTCCATCGAATTGATTGCTTTGATCCAGACCTTAATTCCACCATCTTGAAATGAATTGTTTATTGAATTGATTCTAAGATCTACCCTTTTGAAATTGATAAAATTGAATCGAATTTGAAGAAATTGACTTTACAACCGAGAGATTAACCTCCCGCCGTGGTCGCCAATTGTTTATGGGTGAAAACTATTCTCGCCGGATTTGGTAATTTTGGGTGTGTGGATGAGGAATGAATCTAAACCTAAACAAATGCATGCGCGGTGAGTGCTTGTAGATTCGAAAATCAATCAGGCAAGTCCTATTTAAAACAAGAAATGGTCGCCAGGACTTGTTTCGGTCACAAAGTGAAGAAGATGGGGTTCATCTTAGGGAGGGAAGCGAAGAAGGTGTTGAGATTGTGAAGGTGTTGGCTTGCTAATGACTTGTAAATGAAAGGTGAGCAGGCTTTTATTGATGCAAAGGTGCCTCGGGTGTTTGAATACGTTAATATTAACACTTGGTTTCTCAGATCGTCTCGACTTGTGTTGTTTTCTCTCTATTTTCCCATGTTTGGAAAATAGGGAGGAGAACCTATTTATACAAGTCATTTGAGCCTTATTCACGTCTCTCGTGGGAAGTGGAGGAAGTGGAGTGATGGAGTAGTGGAGGTGTGTGTTGGTGTTACACGACCCGCCTTACCCACTTCTCCCTGTCATCTCTAACCGTCCATGACTTCCTAACACGTTCTTGTGATGGCGCGTTGCACGCGCACGCCGTAAACCGCCAGACCAATACCCCGCATGTATCCCCGCCCAGACATGATTGATGTCCGGAATGTATGGATCGTGGGACCCACAAAAGGTAGCATGTAATGCTAAATTGAATAACTTCATAAGATTCGGGAAACCGATACTTGTGAAGTATCGTGTATTTTTATGCAGTGCGCATCATGGTGTGGTAAAGTGACGGGTGGTGATCACCATGACGTCTCACCGACCAATTAACTCCCCGACTGTGGTTGTATAACCTAGCCGGTGAAGTTGGACGGACGAGATGATCTTTGAGACACTCATCCGCGACCGTTGATGGAATCAAGGTTTTAAAGAGGTGCGCAGCATCACTCTTCACTTGGTCGAAACCAAGCATGGAAAGGGTTTTGGAAAGGACCGACCGGGCATGCGTGTAGATAGCATGCCTGGGTGTACATGTCCATACCTCTCTCGTCCCATAAAGGCGCGATCTAGGCCACTCGATTTGACCGGGCAAAGTTGAGTGGTTGAGATCGGCTTGCGCGTAAATCCATTGCCGCAAAGGAATTGAAACCGCATGACATGCCTAGTTTGGACGCTGCGTTCCAAGACGACCAATCTTGGTCGGTCTTGGTCGATTAGTCTGGCGTGTAGGTGGTAAGTCGGTGTTCACGCCTATACCGACTATCCCATGAAAACGTGATCTAAGACATTCAATCGTCCAGGTGAAGTTGAGTGGTCGAGATCGCCTTGCGCTTTGGGATGTGTGACCACGCCGGTTTGGATACGCGTTTTGGGATATCCAGCATGATATGCCTTGGCCGATCAGTGAGGGGATAGACGGGCCCACGGTGGTCATGCCGGGTATGACTGGACCCGCTAATCTAACTGGGACCCTCCATTCGTGTGAGAAGATGGACGCTCGTGATGCTTGAAACCCTTATTTTGGCTTTCACGCCCGTGTAACCATGCTCTGTTTGAGCGCACGAATTGGGATGACCAACCATGGTTGGTCCTGACCGATTGGTCATACATGTAGGCGGGCCCACGGTGATTGTGTTGACATGCTCTGGGCCCTTTGAATCTACATCTACACCCTCCATCTATTCCTGCGAAGATGGATGGTTGAGATTGTTTAGCGACACATGTAATGTGTCGCAAACCCTAATTTAGGGTTTTCCGCATACTGCTCTGGTTTGGACGTTTTGGCAAGCTAGGCCAATTCTGGAGGGAGGCCGACCATGCGGGGTCCGCGTTGGTTCTGGCAGCTGAATATTCCATACCGCTTGGGGGTTATGGAATTGATCCGGGCCATCCAATCACGCTGGTGAGGTTGGATGAACGAGATCATATCCAGACCGATACTGGATAGTCTCGGATGCTCAATCGAGCTAGTATAACACACCGAGAGTTCTCAATCGGCTAGTATAACACACCGAGAGTTGCAACTCCGTACGGGTATTTCGTACATGCTTTCATTATAATGCTTGGAGGTTCGTGTTGCTCTGCCGAGAGCAACACACAAATCGTCATGCCGCACCGATAATGAGCACAGAAATACAAGGTCGCCGCGCATTAATCAATAATGCTATAAATTCACAGGTATATGGGATTGTTGCTACATGATCCAACCTGGATGAATTTCATGTATTCACGAATGGGATTGTTGCCACATGCTCCATTCTAGGTGAATTGGTAAAGTGAAGGAGTATCCAACACTTATTAATGGCTTTATCTTTTACAAGATGTCGCGCATGATTTTCTCGGGGTTTTTACAATTTTAACCTTAAATGAAAATCCACCATCAACACCTAGTTGTAGTACTCCCCAGTAGGGTTGTAATAGAATCTCTCCATTCCATCAAGTCGTACAGCCAAAGAGAACGCGACATTCATAAGTGATGATGCGTTTTTATGTGACCATGCACTATCTTCATGATAATTGCATGTAACCCTAAAAACAATGAAGGGGATGCAATAATGGAAACTAGAGATTGACCACGAACCTGTCTTCCCTCCAATTGATAACGTGTTGCAATCCGCCTAACCGTGTGGTGATCGAGAGGCCGCTTTATTGTTGGAGTAGACTGCTCTTCAGAGTACGAAGCGCTTGCCCTAATAACCATACGATTCCTTTGCCCCTTTTCTTTCTGCATGTACTCCTTTGATATTTATCGAAAGATATGAGATGTTTCTTTTTAGGTTTTGTCTTTCTGGTTGGAACTGATGGGTAATGATGAGGGTTTAGGCTTGCTCAAGACTTCGTGTTATGATTCAGGAGTAAAGAGATTTCTAAAAGGAAATAATACTTTGATTAACTGACAAATTGAAACCCTAATTATGAATGCAAGCAGTGCAATCATTTTGGAGGAATTACAAATATTGTATGAAAGGGGAAATTGCTGGAGGAAATATTAAAGCGAACGCTGGAGGAAAAGTTAGCACAGCGTTTTAGGTGTTGAAAGGCTTGAGCCATCGTGAGTGAATTGTCACGCCTTCCAGTTTGTCGGCATTGATGAGCTTACCGTAACCGCCTAAGATAACATCTGCCACCAGGTATGGCTCGTCTTCCCTTTCTGTAGGCGAATCAGGCTGAGCGGTCAACTTCACTGTCACATCTCCAACTTGAAACGCGGTCACCTTCACTACCATATCTCCAACTCTAAATGGGTTTGGGCATTGTACAACTACTTGATTCTTGGACTCGTTGTCTTTGACTGAGACAACTTCTAAACTTTTGTCAAAGCATTTGAAAGGACCAGCATCCCATTCACATCTCCTAGTGGCGGCTGGGTTGTTGATCGGAGCGAATCCCCGAGCCTTAGCGGATGGAGGAGTGACCGGTTGCAAAAAGGGTTGTTCAATAAGACTTACTTGGGTTTGGAATCTTCGAATGTGTGTTGATGGGCTCTCTCCAGGTAACTGCATCACATTAGCAAGTTGTTGATACGACAAAGATAATCTTTTGGGGTTGGACGGCTTGTTGGAAATCCTTTCAGGTATAAACACTGGCAAAGGACACAATCCTAGCTTTGCTTTGTTGTTATGCACCCACGAGCGCCCCAGAATCATATCTAATTCGGGTAGTCTTTCACAATATAAAACTTACCGCTTGTTAGAGCGTCTCCCATCTTGATTTCAGGTCGATGTACCCGTAAGCGTCTCTAGACTCTCCTTCAGAATTTTTAATTATGGTTGGGTAGTGAATAACTTCCTGCTTTGAAATCTTTGCAGCTTTTGAGGTCTTGATAGTGACAATATTGAAATCGATACTACATCAATCGTTGTTTTGTCAAACTCGACATCCTTTAAGCGAACAATGGTTAGGAGTAACCAGTTACATCTCGCGTTTCCCAGGAAGGATTGGGGTTTCGGAGCGGCCTCCTTAACTGGAAACAGATGCTTGCCTGATAAGACACTGTTGAGAGCCCCAAACATGTCTTGACGCTGCGCCTTAGAGAAATACAAAATTTCACATAAATGCTCCACCATAGACTGCACAGTCTTGTGGACAGAGTCCCCAGAAATCATGCAGCTCCTGACAGGAAGAGGGTCTCTGTGGACTCCTTTATTTCCTAATTGAAGTTATCCTGCATCCACATTCTCTTTGAAAATGCGCTTCAACTTGTTGCAGTCACTAGTTGGGTGATTGACAAACCCCGTGATAACGATAATATTTGGGATTCACCATCTCTTCTTCAATTGGAGGACGTCCCCGAGGAGGTAGCTTGATGGCTTCATCTTGAATCCATGCTTCCGGATTTCAATGATTTCATCTATTGGAAATGGGAACTCGGAGCAAAGATCTCCGCCTTCAGGAGTCTTAGCCGCATTTGGGATGGAGTCGTCTCACACCGGCTGCTGCGCGCTTGGGTCATTGCTCCGTTGCTGGAGCTTTTCTTTTCCCTCATTCACCTACCACGCTTACAGAAGGACCGGTGTTGTATTGCTTGTTGATGAGACGTCTGTTTCCTAGAGTTCTTCACCCCTGGCCGGTCTGGTTATTTCTAAAAGCGCTGGTGCGGTCGTAGCTGATCGCTTAGCAGCTTCATGGAGTTCGGAGAACGTCTGGAAGCGCAGGTTTTCCAGTAAAGTACGATAGATGGGAACCATACTGTTAATGGATGACTCCACCAACTGTTGTTCGGTCACATTTGGGTCGTGACAATCCAAAGCTTGAATACTGAATCTCTTGACGTAATCATTTGGATGTTCATTGTATCGTTGAAACATTCTTCCCAAGTCTGAGAAAGTGATTTGCTCAGACACGAAGAAATACTTTTTATAGAAAGAGGTGACCATCTCACACCAGTTCGATATGCTTTTTGGTGCAATGTTGTTGTACCAGGTGTACGCTCTTCTAGTAAGCGACTTTGAGAACTCTTTCAGGCGAAGGACGTGATTGTATTCGTGCTCTCCCAAAGATTCTAGAAAACGAGAAATGTGTTCGCGAGCGTTACCAGTACCATCATAAAGGGAAAACTGGGGTCTTTGCACATCAGGAGGATACGGAGGTTGGTGCTGGTGCAGGTCTACCGGGTTTTCCTTACCTCGATTTTGGAGAAGTCGTTCTAGATCCTCACGCGTGATGAAATTGGATGGCTGTTTCCTATATCTTGAGCGCTCAGGAGCAACACGAACTTCCACATCTATGAATGCACACCCTGTTGAAGTGCTTGCGCCAAGAGTGTTGAAAGTACTACTTATTGGTTACATGGGCTGACGCGGCTCTTGTGGTAGTCGTTCTGTTAGTGTCTTGAGGAAAGTGAGTACCTCTTTCCGAGTTGTAGCCATGTTTGTCTGAGACTTAGCGATAAATTCTTGTCTTTCCATTAAATCGACAATGGTAATAGGGGGTTGGCCTCCTCTGACTCCTCCTGTCTCTCGTCCTGGTGGGGGAGTTGCAGTAGCTCTAGTAACAACCGGGGGTGTTACACTCGAAGAAATATTAGGGGTGGCGGCAGCGGCTCCGACTCTGGTGATTGGAGATGTCACGCCTAAAGGAATGCTTCATGCGCCGCTGGTGTTGGTGGTTGAGGATGTAGTGCCACGAGATGCGTTAATCGTGCTGGTAGGTGGTACATTGGTGTCACCGGCAACGTTAATACCAGGGGTGTTGTCAGCGCCAGTAACATCGAGATTTGTAGCTGATCCAGACCTAAGATCTACCATCTTGAATTTGATAAAATTGAAATGAAATTTGAAATTTGAAAATTGAAAATTGATCTTGCAACCGAGAGATTAATCTTCCACTGTGGTCGCAAGTTGTTTTGGGGTAAAAACTGATTCTGCTGTTTTTGGTAAATTTAGGTGTGTTGATGAGAAACGAATTCAAACCCTTAAAAAATGCACTGCACGGGAGTACTTTTAGATTCAAGAGATCAATCAGAAGACTCGCCCTAAACCAAGAAATGGCCATTCCAGATTCAATTAGGTCACAAAGTGAAGGAGAAGGGTTGATCTTAGGGAGGGAAGCGAAGAAGGTGTTTGAGATCAGAATATTGAATTATGAAGGTGTGGCTGTTTTATGACTTGTATTAGAATATGGTTTCTAGATACTTGTGTTGATAACACTTGTGTTGTTTTGAAATAGGTTGAAAACCTATTTATATAAGTCATCGAACGCACCCTGATCTCATAGGAAGTGGAGGAAGTTAAGTAATGGAGAAGTGGATTTTTGCGGAAGGTGGTGATCATCGTGTTGCCGTTATGTGGGAAGATTGATCACACGTTCACCCAGTACTCTCATTACTGTTTAACCGTCCGTATTTCCTGACACATTCTTGTAATGGACGCATTGCACGCCACACGCTATAAACCGCCAGACCAATACCCCAGTGATCATCCCCCAGTTTGTGACATGTTTGATGTCTCGAGTGAATGGGTCAAGTCATGAAACTTGCCGCTAAAATCAGCACATAGTGCTTTTAGGTTAAATAATAAGTTATTCGTGAAATCAATATTTGTATAGCATTTCTTATAATCGATGTGTATAAAGCATCGCTTTCAAACAAGCAGCTGAAAAATAATCGATGTGCTAGATGCATCGTAGTTTTAGAGCTTAATTGAATCAGTCACGAATTGAGCGTCTTAAAAGAAGAGCGTGATTGAACACATTTGGGCGATCATTTGGCAGCCTTAGGGGTGAGATACTACTTGGTCGATCGTTCCCTGTAAGCGAGTGGCAGATGGTAGCCATTCTAAAATCCTATCGGTCGATCCAGTTTATATCTGGACCGCTTAAATCGGCTAGACAAGTTAAGTGGCTGAAACGATTTGCGGCAGTTAATGACTGCGGCCGAATCATACAAGTAGCACGAATGGACACTTTTGAGTGAGCGTTTGGGGCCACTTGGGCGAGCCTTGGCCTGGATCGCTCCTCATGGAAGAGGGGGGCCAGTGATCACAATGCTACCTTGTTGGTTTTTTGAAAATACATCTACACCATCCAACTAGGCTAGCGAAGTTGGATGGACGAGATGATTTGCGTGCACTGTTTATTTCATTAATATAATTTAAGGTTTAGGGGCTGTGAAGTCAACCCTATTTTGGCTAAACGATTTGAAGCGCTACGTGCTAGTTTAAGAAGGACGATCGGCCCTATGCAAAGACGGGGCGCCAGTAAGCACGTTGACCTCTCTTGGTCCGCCTGGAATTGAATCTAAGCCGCTTACTTTGGCTGGAAAAGATGGACGATTGTGATCGACTTGCGGCAGTATGTTATTCGCCGCAAACACCAATTAGGGTTTCAAAGCGGATGTTCACCCTACTTTGGGTGAACGATTATATACTCTCTTGGCTTGCCGTGAGCAAGTCGATCACTCATGGGTGTAGTCAGGTCGCCAAGGAACACGCCACGCTTTTTGATCATTCAAAATGCGATCTAAGCCGTCCAACTAGGCCGGCTAAGTTGGACGGATGCGATGGATTTTGAGACCTTTTTTCCTGGTCTTAGCTCATTTGAGCTATAGTGCGATCACCTATGTTTTGGTGATCGTTCAAGAAGGTAGCGGGCGAGCTAAAGGAATTCCGACCAGCATGGATGCTAGTGGACCCGCCGGTGTTTATCATGACGATCGCCTAGTTCCGTTAGGAGTAGGCTGGGCTTATTAAATTGTGTGGCCAAATCATGTGGCCGTGATCGTTTCTTAAGACTGATATGGACAGTCTAGATTTTCCTTAAGGAATTTAAATGTGTTCGTTAACGTTAACTTTAATTAAAAGGTGTGTAACCATGCTAATCTCTTTGTCAGAGGGTGGTGTAGCCTAACGCGAGTGTTTTCATGCGATTTCAATACCGACACTTCGGAGATTCGTGCTACTTGCTGCGAGTGAACATTAATCGTCATGTCATGCCAACATTGAAAGTTCAGCTGGGGAACATAGCATAGGAAAATACTAGGCGGGCCATGCAATAGGCTAAAATTTACGGAATATCTAAGATTGTTGCTTCATGCACCATTCTGGATAAATTTCGTAAATATGTTGAATTGCTCAGTACATATGTAAGTGAAAAATTTTATGCACTCATCAGTTCCAAATGGCTTTTGTTCCTTTGCAGGATGACGGCGTATTTAAAATACAGGGTCTCACGATTTTAGCCCAAAACCGAAAACCACCATCAATACCCGGGTAGTTGATTCACATTGGAAAGTTGTTGATATGGCAACAAATAATCTTCGGGGATGGACGGCTCGTTGGAAATCCTTTCAGGTATAGACACTTGCAAAGGACACACTCCTAGCTTTGCTTTGTTGTCGTACACCCACGAATGGCCCAGGATCATGTCATAGTTCGGGCATTCTTTAACAATATGAAACTTGCCGCGTGTTAGGGAATCTCCAATCTTGATTTCGAGATTAATGTACCCGTAAGCATTTTTTGATTCTCCTTATGCGCTTTTAATCACAGTCGGGCATTGAACAGCTTCTTGTTTTGAAATCCCTGCAGCTCTCAGAGTCTTGACGGTAACAACGTTGAAGTCAGAGGCCGCGTCAATCAGTGTGTTGTCAAACTCGACGTTCTTCAGGTGGGCAGTGGGCAGCAGTCCCACGTTGCATTTTCCAACAACAACCGCTTTCTAAGGGAGTTGGGGCTTAGGGGTGACTTCTCCGACTGAAAACAGCCGCTTGCCCGACACAATGCGATTGAGAGCCGCAAATATATCTTGACGCTGTGCTTTAGAGAAATAAAGGATCTCACATACACGCTCCATCATGGATTGTACGGCTTTGTGAACAGAGTCCCCAGAAAGTGTGTAACTTCTGACTAGAAGAGGGTCTCTGTGAACTCCCTCAGTGCCTAGCTGAAGTTCTCCCGCATCCACCTTCTCTTTGAAGATGCGTTTCAATTTGTTGCACTCATTAGTTGGGTGATTGACGAATCTCAGCAGCGACAATACTTGGGATTTGCCATTTCTTCCTCGGTTGGCGGGCGCCCGACGGAGGTAGTTTGATGGCGTCATCTTGAATCCACACTTCCAGAGTCCAATTACTTCCTCAATTCGGAATTGGAAGTTTGGAGCAAATATCTTCGGTTTCTTGTGGTTATGCGAGAGTTTTATTCGCGCATTTAGAGTGGAGCGCCCGTGTCTCGGTGTTGCACGCTTGGGTTGATGTTCCGTCGCTGGAGCCTTCCTCTTTCCTCCCTCACTCACTACGCTTACAGAGGGCCCAGTATTATATTATTTTTTGATGAGATGTCTGCTCCCTCGAGTCTCTCGTCCATCTTCATTCCTGGATGGTCCGGGTTCTTTCCAATGATGTTGGCGCCATCGTAGCCGACCGCTTTGCAGCTTCATGGAGTTCGGAAAATGCAGTAGCGCAGTTTTCTAGTAAAGCGCACAAATAGGAACCATACCGTTAATGCATGACTCCACCAACTGTTGTTCAGTCACATTTGGATCGTGACAATCCAATGTATGAATTATATATCTCTTGACGTAATCATTTGGATGCTCATTATTTCGTTGAAACATTCTTCCCAGGTCTGAAAATGTGATTTGCTCCGACACAAAGAAATATTTCTTGTAGAAAGCGGTCACCATCTCGCACTGGCTTGGATATGATGTTTGGTGCGATGTTGTTGTACTAGGTGTATGCTCTTCCGGTAAGTGACTTTGAAAATTATTTGGGGCGAAGGACATGATTGTATTCGTGCTCCCCTAAGGATTCCAGAAAACGAGAGATGTGTTCATGAGCATTACCAAGACTGGCCATGAAAGGAAAATTGAGGAGAATAGTATCCTCTCGGGAGAGGAACTCTTTGCACATCAGGAGGATACATAGGTTGATTGGTGCAGGTCTACCAGGTTTTCTTTGCTTCGATTTTGAAGAAGTCGCTCCAGATCCTCACGCGTGATGAAATTGGATGGCTGATTTCTTTCCATTGGACGTTCATGGGCGAAACGAGCCTCTTCATCTATAAAAGCGCTTTCTGCTGAGGTGCCTGCACCGGGAGAATTAAAAGTACTCCTTGTTGGCTCCATTTGGGATTGGCGTGATTCTTGAGGTAGCCACTCTGTTAGTGTCTTGAGGAAAGTAAGCACTTCTTTTTGAGTTGTGGCCATGTCCGTATGGGCCTTAGCGAAAACTTCTTGTCTTTCCATCAAATCAACAATGGTAATAAGAGGTTGGGTTCCTCTGGCTCCTCCAGTCTCTCAACGACGGACGAGTGGCGGTGTCTCTGATAACAATTGGGGGCGTTACACTTGAAGAATGATTTGGAGTGGCGGCAGCGGCTCTGGATCTGGTGACAGGAGGTGTCACGCTGGAGGGAATGTTTCCTGCACCGCTGGTGTTGGTGGCAGAGGATGTAGTGCCACGAGATGTGTTGATCTTGCTGGTAGGTGGTACATTGGTGTCGCATGCAGGAATGTTGACGCCATGGGTGTTGTTTCAGACGGTAACACCGGGATTCGTTGATGATCCGTGACCTAATAGCCACCATCTTGAATTTGAAAAAATTGGAATGAATTTCAAAATTGATCTTGCAACCGAGAGATTAATCTCCCACTGTGGTCGCCGGTTGTTTGGGGTAAAAACTGATTCTGCTGGTTTTGTTAAATTTGGGTGTGCCGAATGAATCTAAACCCTAAACAAATGCACTGTACGAGAGTACCTTAGATTCGAGAGATCAATCTGTACAATCCTGGCCTAAACAAAGAAATGGTCGTTCCAGTCTTGCTTCGGTCACAAAGTGAAGGAGAAGGGTTGATCTTAGGGAGGGAAGCAAAGAAGGTGTTGAGATCAAAATATTGAATTTTGAGGGTGAGGCTATTTTATGACTTGTATCACAATTTGGAACTGGCTTGTGGAATGTAAGCTATCAGTTCTTTTTTTTTGTGTTTTTCTGAATACTTGTGTTGTTATTAACCAAAACTCTCTTGTTGGTCGAAATAGATTGAAAACCTATTTATACAAGTCATTGAGCACCCTTGATCTCGTAGGGAAGTGGAGACAGCTTAAGTAGTGGAGAAGTGGGGTTGTGTAGAAGCGATTTACCACCACGTTCCCATTGTGAGGGGAAACCGGTCACCTTTACACCCACTATTCTCTTACCATTATCTAACCGCTCGGCTCTTTCCCGACACTTTCTTGTAATGGGCGCATTGCACGCCGCACGCCGTACGCTGACCAATACCCCGATGAGTATCCCCGCCTTGGACATGTTTGATGTCTCGAGTGTCAAGTTGTTGAGTGGGTCTAATGTGTAATACCTAGTTATTCTGATCAATCGCACGCAATCTAGGCTACATAATGGCGTAGTGGCGCCTGCATAGTGGCACAGTGGCAATGTGGCGCCTGTTTGTGGCACAGTGGCAATGTGGCATCTGTTATTGGCATAAAGGCAATGTGGCGCCTGTTAGTGGCTAAGTGGCGAGGTGATGCTTGGCAATGGCGTAGTGGCAAGGTGGCGCCTGCCAATGGCGTAGCGGCAAGGTGGCTCCTGCCAATGGCGTAACGGTCAAAGTGGTGCCTGCTAATGGCGTAGCAGATAAAGTGGCACCTGCTACATCTTGGCATATTGGTGTTAGATCCAAATATGGCTTAATGATATTAGCTCTAGTTGCCACATCGAACTTAATGCCTAGGTGATGCTATTTGGCATGGGGCGGCGTAATGGCCCTGGCCAAATTAGGGTTTGGCATATAAAAACCCTAAGTGGCGCGCGCTGTTAGGTGGCGCGGCACGATGGCATCTTCGTAAATATTTCCTTGTCCGTTTTGATCAAAGAAACCATGGAAAGGCCATAACGTGGGCATGTCCATGGGTAATCATAATATGGCGCGGGCGCCATTCTTTAGGGTCTCCTGGGTCCCACATGGTTTGTGGCATGTTGTGGGCCCTGAGTGACATAATTGGGCCACGACTAGAAAAATAGGGTTTCCATTTGGTTTGACCAAAGCCATTGGCATATTGCTGCCGCGGAATGGCATGGCCTGCCAATTGTCATACTGGCGCGATTTGGCAGGTTGGATGGCCAATTCGCATGGCGCCTGTGATGATTACCAGGCGCGATTTGGGATGGTTTGTAGGCGATCCCAATACTTGGGTGCAAAATGCAGCAACGGTATTGGCATGTTGCTTGGGCGTGTTGGGGAGCGACTAAACTTAATAAATCAAGTGGCCAAATCGCACGGCCGTGATTGTTTTTTGGAGACCGGCTTGGGCCGTTTAGATTAGGTTCCTAATGGAATTAGGCACATCGACCAACCAACTTCCAACTTTATTAAAAGTGTGTGTGCGGGTTTCAGCGATCTGATTGGTTGATAGCAAGAGAAACATGGAGCGTGGCCAACGACCACAGGCGGCGCCTATTGGAGCGGATTGGCCGGTTATGTGGCGTGGTCGCGCCTCTTTCGTCATTGCTCTTTATTTGTCACAATTCCTATTTTGTTTCTTGTTTTCAGGTAGGACTTTGTTCCTTGTAGCTCCATGGCGGATCAGTTTCCTAGTCTACCTAGGTTTGGCCTCAACCAATAGGGTTGAGATATTTGCACGAGGCGCAAAAGACCAAATATTTGCAAATTAATTAGGCCGAAAACTTGAATCTTGTGAGTTATCACAAAATTGAACAAATTTTAACAAATTCCGTGTGTCAACACAAAATTCTTTTATTCTCAGAGAGCAGTTAGCAAGTCTTCTGATTGAGCATTTTCATGCATACCTTAATTTCGATACTTCGGGAAATTCGTGCTACTCAGCTGCGAGTGAACACTAATTGTCATGTCATACCAATACTAAGGGTTCAGCTGGGGAATATAACATAGAAAAAATACTCAATAAACCATACACTAATGAGTAATGCATGCGAGAGCTTACAAAATGTTTGGGATTGTTACTACATGCACCATTCTGAATAAATATACTGAGTTGCTCAATACACGTATGAGTAGAGAGGCCCGGGAACTCATTACTTTTAAATGGCTCAGTCCTTTTGCAGACGGCGCATTAAACACAGGATTTTACAAGTTTAGCCCTGAACTAAAAACCACCATCAACAATTTTTAATTTGCGCATAGTGGCTTCACTCGTTCATATGAAACAATTAGTCTTCATTTGGGGACTACTCATAGGATTTGCTCTGAGGAGCTTAAGCTTGGGACATAAGTTTTTGCTTTGAAATAATCTCCATAGGGAGTTCTGATGTCATCCCTGAGGTAACTCCGCAAGGGCCCCTTTGGAAGCTGTCATACGGGTAAAAAATAGCAAATTGCTATTGCACTATGGGTTCTTGAGTAGAAACTTAATGTCAATCCTACTTTACAATATAGTAATTGCTTTTTTTTTTCTTCTCATTTCACCAAATAATGAAAAAAGTAACATATCTTAGTCCCATCAGACCCTAAGAGCAACCACAGTGGTCAACCAAAACCAAATATTTGGTCGAGAATTCAAACGCTATGGAGAGGAGTAAAGACCAAAAACTAGAGTAAAACCAAAAACCAAACTATATTTGGTCTTTAGTTTGGTTTTGGTCTGGCGTAATTTAACACTACACCCGGCGTGAGACGTAAATATTAGTTGCGTTTCGAGTGGGGCGGAATTTTAATTTTAAACAGAAGTTGCGTCTGTTTGAAGCGTAATTTTAATCTACGCCCGACGGGACGTAGTTTTCATTTGCGTCTGGTACCAGGCGGTAAGTTTAAATTGCGCCTCGTCCAGGCACACTTTAAAGTCCCGTCTGACCAGGCGTGATTTTAAATTCCGCCTGACCACGGGCCCAACTTCTAATCACGCCTGTTACTACATGGGGCGTTATTTAAATCTACGCCCCATCCTTCCACCATTTTCATGTATTTTTCGAAATTTCAAATTTATG
The DNA here is from genome assembly GCA_023531295.1 of Papaver armeniacum. Classification (NCBI taxonomy): domain Eukaryota; kingdom Viridiplantae; phylum Streptophyta; class Magnoliopsida; order Ranunculales; family Papaveraceae; genus Papaver; species Papaver armeniacum. Next base: position 358,104 of record JAJJWW010006591.1, on the reverse strand, counting down.
TAATATAGTTGGGAAATTTGGAACGTTGGAAATTTTGGAACGTTGGCCATTTAAGACCGTTGAAAACTAAAACTGCTGCCGCCGTATATCTATAAATACAGAAGAGTTATTCAATCTATTTATCACAACAAGAAAAGACTCATTGCATTGTCTTTCAAACCAGTTTAATAGTTTTTTCATTGAACTCATTGCATTGTCTTTCAAATTAGTTTCTGAGTTTTTTCATCGAACTCAGGTTAATGGCACCACGAATTCCTCGAGGTCCTAATTTTTCAACAATCAAAGATTTAACGATGTCTAAAATTCATTTATCAATATCTCAAGATCCCGGTGTTGGAACTGATCAATCCGAAGTGGAATTATGGAGTCGCATCAAACGTGATATTGAACAACTATTACCTAAGAAGCCGAAGCGGTCTTGGACCTCGTGCAAAAACGATATCAGGGAATAAGCAAAGATGTGGTGTTGTTATCTGCAAAAGAGGGGGAAATAGAACGTGAACATCATACTGGATGGGGTCCTGAAAGGGCGGTAAGTTTTCTACAATTTTTGTAACACTTATTTTGTATTGTTTACTTGCACATGAACTAAACTGTTACCGAAAACAATAATAGCTCGAAGAAGCAAGGTTGCGGTTCAAGGATTGTAATGATGGGAAGCTATTTAAGCACGAAGAGTGCTACCCAATTATGTTGGAAAATATAAAACATAATCGACGCTCAACATTTGTGTTTGACACAACGCACGATGAGGAAAATTATGAGAATGACGAAGAGTATGGGGAAGGACATGATCAAGGAACTCAAGCCGAGTGCGTTAATGATAGTGAGATAGGAGACATAGAAAAAAGACAACGCGGTAAGTATTTGGGAAAGAAAGAAGCGAAACGACTAAAGAAAACAGGCAGAGAAAAATCAACGGCCCAAGAAGAAATGATGCGACAACTTATTCAAGAACAACAACATTTCAATTCCCATTACGAAGCACAATCAAAATTCAATATGGAACAAAGAGCAACCGAGTTTGCCGCAAAACAAGCTAAGGCAGTGGCAGATGATGAATTACGCATCATAATGCAGGATCTCGATAAATTGGATCCCTTACAAAGAGAGTACTTCGAACTTCTAAAGGCGGACATTGTGCGGAATAAGAGAAACCAATCTTGAGCATAGGCGTATTATGTCTAATAGGTTTAGTAGTTTAATTGTGTTTTAATATTAATTATTATTCTTGCCAGTTTATTATGTAATTTTTGGATTTTAATATTATTTTCGTTCGATTGAATTAACTTTAAAACCATTTTAAACTACTTAGCAGTAATTAATTAAAATATGACGATGAGTACATAGAGAAGAGATAATACATTTAAAGTAAAATAAAATAAAATGACAAGCATAAATTTTAATAAAAGCAAATCAAATAGTTATACCTATCCTTGTGCCCAATTATTTAACTATCCCCGTATTCTGACCATATGTTTTGGATCAAGTCATCACGCAAGTTAATATGCGCTTGTTTGTTACGCATTGCACGACCACGTTGCCCAGCTCTAATTTGGGAAAGTGCTTCACTATTTTCTCTTGATATAGCAACCGCGTGATGGGTTCCTTGTGACTGTTTATATACATGTGGCCATCCACGGGTAGACGCTCATCCTCGACTATCATATTATGTAAAATAATACAGTTTTCATGATATAGGCAAGCACATATGGATCCCACATTCTTGCATGTTGTTTGATGATTCCAAATTGTTGTTCTGCAACACCAAATCCTCGCTCTACATCTTTCCGTGCACCCTCTTGCATCCCTGATTTTTGTTTTTCCCCTCTGGATGTTTAATGGACATAATAATAGTAGTAATCTCTGGGTATATGCCATCACCGAGATAATACAACATATCATATGAATGTCCATTTACCACAAAGTTCACTGGTGGTGCTTTTCCTGTGACAAAACTTTGAAAAACATACGAACGGTTCATTACATTAATATCATTGTTTGAGACGGGCATACCAAAAAATGCATGCCAAAACCAGAGATCATACGACACCACTGCCTCCAACACAATACTTTCGCTCCCTTTATACGCTGTAAGCCCCCGATTCTCGCCGACGGACATTTATCCCATTTCCAATGCATGCAATCTAGACTTCCCAAAGATCCCCGGAAATCCCCCGCTTCGTTTTGCTTAAGCATCAGTTCAACATCACCAGCAGTTGGTTTACGCAAATATTCTTGCCCATACAAGTGGACAATAATTTTACAAAACCTACGAGTAGCTTCCAAAACAGTAGTTTCTCCAATGCGTAAGTACTCGTCTATTGGATCAGCCGCACATCCGTAAGATAACATTCGGATTGCTGCTATTACTTTTTGATGAGGATTCAATCCCATAACTCCACAAGCATCAAAGCATCAGGCTTTTGAACAAAATAACGATTTACTCCTGGCAACTTCTCAGAACTATTCGATTAAACAATTGTCGACGCATTCTAAATCTTCTACGAAATACATTAGGTGGAACGCGCGGGTTAGGGCAAAATTAGTCTTTCCATAGAAGTTCATCTCCCTCATCCCGATTTCTCCATAATTTGATACGAGTTTGAGGCCAGCGCGAATTTGTAACAAGGAGTCCCAAACTAACAACCATGTTATTTTGATGAATTGCTACTGCATCATCATCAGAGGAATAAAAACTATTATTATTAGAAGAAGAAGAACCTGAAGAACAATAGTTTGAGGTGTTCTCGTAGTTTTCCATTATAATAAGAAGAATATGTGTGTTGGTTTGTAGATATTGATGAAGACGAGGTGTTTAATTTATAAAGAAAATCCAAGAGTAAATAATAATAAAAAAAAACATAAAGTTTTTTTGTGTGAGACTGGCTATACATTAAATTAAAAAAATAAAATAAGATAAGAGACAGTGAAAAGAGTAGACATACTGAAGTAGACATACTGAAAGATTCGTCTACACACTCAAAATGGAAATGACCACTCACTGTCACTCTAACAAAGTTTTTTTGTCTGACTGACTATACACTAAAATGAAAAAACCAAGACATCAACTATCAGTCAAACCTTCCGTAACTTGAAATGACTATACACTGTAAAATGAATCTTATTTCATTGGGAACAAATTAACCATTCATATCATTTGTATTCTCCTCCAAAGACGCCGAGCGCGGAGGGATAAAAGGCATATTGACTCTGGAAGTGGGATTAACTGACGACATTGTTGAAGCTGATCCTTGTCCCATTGTTGAAGCTGATCCTTGTCCCATAGTATTCCAAACTGGTTGTGGTATTGTTTGGGAAAAGTGACCGAATCCAAGGAGAGGTTGGGAATGTGGTTCCATATGCAAATGAGAGAGTTGTACCTCCAACATGTGGTTCTGATGTCTCAGTCTTTCTATTTCTGCATCTTTCGCCTTCCTCATGTCCAATTGCTCCTTTGTTAGATTTAACGTAAAAGCACATAATTGATGACCGAAATCAGCATGCTCTTGATAAAATGAATAACATTCATCCTGTCACATAAAAATAACATGAGCACATATTATTGTGAAATAAAAACATATAATACTGAACGTATACTTATGGGGGATATTTGATGTTGAGGCGGAATCGGTATATGTTCAGTAGGCTTTTTAATCGTGTGATTATGAAGGTCACCGGCATACCCATATAATGGAACATCCCAATCGGGATATGTTACATAATCTTTAAAGTTAGTTACCTTTCGCCAATATTGCATATACATATCATACAAAACAACTTGCACAATATCTATTGCGTCGACCCAACCTTCCTCGATTAGGCGTTTTCCTTGTGTATCATCGATATCCCCAACTATTGTATGTAGATTTATGGGAACACCATAGGTGGGATGGTTTTGCCTCCAACACCTTTCTCCAAGGTACATGTTATGTTGTACAATTAGTAAGGGAGGATGCATGAAGTAAGTATGTTATTATCATAACAGTGTTATTGCCATCTAATGATAATGCTCTCATAAAAACCATTAAATAATACTCACAACGCCATTCCAAGAAAATATAACCCTTGTGTTTGAGAGTAAGGAAGTTTTTATTCCAATATCAGATTCAAGGATTTGTCTGCATGATTCCCAGGGTTGCCATGTAACTTGGTCCGCGGTCAACTTATTAAGTAAAGTTCTACAACGAACAATACCAACCATCTTTTTCTTTAGTTTCCACCTATTACTTCTAGGCCATATTGGTTGATCGTCCTTAGGATGGACTATCTCGGGTGCACATATGTCCAAATATTCGTAGACCCAAAACTAAATCAAAATAACAAGCAAAAAAAATGAATCTTTCTCAACCCAATAAATTAAACATGAAAAGAATTTACCTCTAATACTTGGAAGGGCCCTCTTAGTGTCTTCCGCTTCCTACCAGCTATACGGAGTGCCGCATACAATCTCGAAAAAGCGGCACCACCCCAATCATAGGTGGAAACTGCATCAAGATCGTCAAAAGCAGCTAACCATCCCGCATCAATATAGTTCTTTGCATTAGAAAAGAAAAATTGTCCCAAAACATACATAAAAAAAAGCAGTTGCTACTCTTTCAGCAATGGCTTTATCATTTTCAGCCGCACGTAATTTTTCTGGTACGAAATATGAACTCAAAAATTTAACTGTAATTGAATTAGATTTCCACGACGCGCCTTTTGCACCAAGCGAGGCATCTTGGATATCTGGAAAAATATTATCACTGACATATTCAAATTGGTACTTTTCAGAATCATATGGAACATCAACCCCATCTCCAATAATCACTCCTGTCAACATGACCCAATCAAGAGGTGTGAACCCCATCTCACCAAAAGGGAAGTGAAAAGTATTCGTCGTATCCCAAAACCTCTCCACAATATATTCGACCATGGCATGGGGGGTTTCGCCCAAATCCATGTTCAATAGTCTATCCCATCCCGCTCTTTCAATAATATATTTGACTCTAGGACTAAGTCTAGAAATAACCTTATAGTGAGTAATGATCGAATACAGGTTACCACGATGTGTATACTGAGAGTTATTGTTGTCTGCAACCGTGATATCCGTAGAAGCGTGTGGTTTATCATCTTCCACGACAGGAAACCTCCCTAACCCGGGAACATCAATCTTCTTAATTTGACCAGTAGAGATTAAATTATAATCATCATCGGCTACAGATTTTTGTTTCTTGTTCGTCTTTATGCGATTATTGAACCTGGAAATCGACATCTGTACACATACAATAAACATAATTAGCATCACAAGATGAATCAATCAAAACAATCAAAACAATAGTCAAATTAACCAAACATTAATCACCCCAAAACAGTAATCATCCTAAAACTAGACATAATGAATCACAGAGTGGGGCATAAAAAAATTCTCAAATGTAATTAGATTCACCATATGTCTACGTTTAGGGTTTAAATTTATTTATTTTTCCCTCTAAATTCAAATTCGATCTAAATCCAATACAAAATTTTAGGACTTGGGTTGATCTCTAATCAAGAAATAATACGATTAAAGGGTGATAATAATTCAATATTTTGATCTTTATTTGCTGAAATTGAATTAACAAAAGATTGAGATCACATACCTCATCGCACGGCAAAATTAAAGTTAATCTTTATTTTGTACGTTGTTGTTGTTGGATACTGAAGCTAACAGTAGAGAAGAAATTGACGCAAGGAAGAGAAGAAGCTCTGAAACGAAAACAAAAGAAGTAGAAACGATGAAAACGATGGAAGGGGTTTATAAAAATTCTGCCATATCGATGAAAACGATGAGATGAGAAGGGTTTTACAAACGTGCGGTACGAGTGTGTGGTGGGGCGCAATTATGAGGTACGTCTCACAGAAATACATGCGTGTTTAAAAATTGCGCCCCATCAGGCGTACTTTCAACTTACGCCCCGTCATGCGTAATTTCATGTTACGCCCCATCAGGCGTACTTTATGATTGCGTCCCATAAGGCGTAATTTGTATTTGCGCCCCGTCCGGCGTAGTTTTTGATTACGTCTCTCCATCAGGCGGTTTTATATATTACGCTCCACACCAAACGCAAATTTATACTCCGCCCGACATAAGGCGTTAATTAAACTTGCGTCCACACAACGCAATTTATAACTACGCCCCATATCGGACGAACCTTTGTACATCCGCTCCACCATATTTACTCCTTCACCGTAACGTCTCCCCACGGACTAAACCCATTTCTTTTATTTTTTTTTGGTTTTTAGTGTTTGAGTATAGTCGCCCCACTGCAGATGCTCTAAACCTTTGAGACTTTAAACCTTTAGGATTAATAATGAAAATCAACTTCAACCTTAAACCTTAAACCTTTATGACCTTTATAGACTTTAAACCTTTAGGATTAAATTAGGAGATAGTTCAGATTTGATGTCAAATTTTGTTGACAATTAGTTTGATCCATTTATGCAATTTGCAGTAGTTAGAATTATCATATTTTTGTTAGTTGACCATTTATTCCTTCCTTTCAAGGTCTAGACTTGAAGTAGTCAAGGTCTACTAATCTTATCGCCCAGATATCTCTTGGTAGACTAGAGGGTTAGAAGACTGTCATTCCGGAATCGAACGCCCCTTCCCTTTTCGATTTGTAATCCGGGCTGTGCATTTATGAGGAGCAATGAAAAATTTGAAGAGACTGTACCTGAGTGGTTGAAGGCGGCACTAGCATATGAGATTTATAAACGTGTACGAATACAGGTGTTGTGCATAAGCTAAAGTCTTTGTAGTCCATAGTGGTTGGCCCTCGAGAGGTAAAAAAAAAGAACCGTTTTTTGGGATCAGCCTTTTTTTTTTTGGGATCATGGTTTTATTTTGGGTAAAGACATTAGAAGTAATTCTAGGTCACCCCATATCTAGTTATTTATTTAATACCTAATCTACCCTCTTAATTAATTTTAGGTTATGATTAGTGAAATGATTTAGTTAAAAATAATTAGTGAGATTAAATTAAAAGATGGGTTTATTATTAGTTGAGTAGAATTATTGTGAGAGTAGAGTTAGAGAAGATGAAGGAGAAAAACATGAAAAATAAATTTTTTTTTCCAATTCACCCCTTTGAGTATTCAAATGATGGATTTTATCAACCACAACCGGAGGAAGAGTATTTGGGTGAACAAGTATGCTCCAAACTTAGATAATGTATGTTGAATTGGTAAAAACTTCCCAAAAAATGTAAAATTTTGAGCTGGATTTTGAACAGTTCGGTTACTTTATATGAAGAACAAGTAACCGAACTCATCTGAAGGTGTAGTTCGATTGCTTTGTGAGGATGAACAAGTAACCGAACTCATCTGAATGTGTAGTTCGGTTGCCTTGGGAGATAAACAAGTAACCGAACTCATCCAAGGTGTAGTTCGGTTGCTTGATCCAAACACGCAGTTACCGAACTTCATATTAATGGAAGCTCGACATGCAGCGTTATGTTCTATTTGGTTCGCAACTAACCGAACTTTACATACAAATAAATTTTAACCAAGTGTATAAGGTTCGGTTGGTTCGCAAACTGCATGTTTTTGCGATCCAACCAAACTAAGTTTAATAAGTTCGGTTGTTCGCAAACTTGAGATCAATTGCACAACCAACCGAACTTAACAAACAAAAATTTCTTATGTTTTTAACCGTAGAGTTCGGTTACATGGCAGTTTTAAGATTTTTATAAATAACCAACAAAGTTGATAGAGTTCGGTTATAAGAGAAATAAAAATAATGGGAAAAAGCAGTAAGGTTCGGTTACATGGCAACTTTTTTCTTATGTTTTTAACCCTAGAGTTCGGTTACATGGCAGTTTTATACATTTATGCGAAACAACTCGAACTCGTCGGTTCAGAACATAGTTATAAAGCATATAGAACCGAACTCATTCGAAGGTGTAGTTCGGTTGCTTTGTGAGGATGAACAAGTAACCGAACTCATCTGAATGTGTAGTTCGGTTGCCTTGTGAGATGAACAAGTAACCGAACTCAACACTCAGAATCTCCATTAAACCTCTCCACAACTTCCATTTCAACTCATTTTGATGATTACTTCTCATTTTTTTTCAACCAAAAACAAACGACAAGTAATGGGTTTGTGAGAATATCTTTGCTAAAGATTTAAATTAAGCTATATATATATATATATATATATATATATATATATATATATATATATATATATATATATGGTGGTGGTTGTTGGTGGTGGTGGTAATCGGTGGTTGGTGGTGGTGATAATCAGAGGTGGTGGTGGTGGTAATCGGCGGTGGTGGTGGGAGGAGGTGGTGGTGGTAATCGGCGGCGGTGGGGTGGTGATGGTCGGAGGTGGTAGTGGTAGTAATCAGCGGTGATGGGCGGTGGTGGTGGGAGGAGGTGGTGGTTATATATAGAGTGAGAGAGAGAGGTGGTTATTAGGTTGGTTTTAAATTAAATTAGGTTAACAGTAGGTTAGTAATTTCAACGCATTTGGACACCCCTTATAACTAGAGGGAAGGTGGCCTAATAAGACCATGGTCCCCTCAAAAAAACTATGGTCCCAAAAAGTGGTTCAAAAAAAAAAAACTACGAAGCAGACTGAAATCTGGGGCGTCACACTCTATTATTGGGGCTTCACTTGGATATTTGGTGACCAAAAATCTGGTTAAGGGATATTTTGATTCCATAGCAATTTGTCAAAATTACCCTTCAATTAAAAGTACTAAAAATAGATGAGGAAGAAGCAAACTGATCCTAGTGATGGTAATCAACAACTCAATCAACCTCAACTTCATCCTCAACTCATTCCACCGATTCAATCAATTGAAGAATCATGTTTTCAAACTCCTCAACAACAACCCATGGTGTATGTAAGGTAATAATCAAACAAACCCATCTTTTTGTACCCGTTTTTGTGCTTAAATCGAATGAAATCGAAGTAAAATTAGGATTTTATTTACTTTCTGCTAGTGTTACGCCCGGGTACGGTATTAGATTTTTCAATCGTAATTTAGTTTTTGAAGAACTTACGCCTAGGTTTAGTTCAATTCAAGCGTAAACTTTGATTTGCATGTCGTTTACGTCTAGGTTTGGTTGATTTCCAGGTGTAATTCCAATTTACGCCTAGGTTTAGTTGATTTCAGCGTAATTCCAATTTTACACCTAGGTTTAGTTGATTTCCAGGCGTAATTCCAATTTTACGCCTAGGTTTAGTTAGTTGTTTTCCAGGCGTAATTACAATTTTACGCCTAGGTTTAGTTAGTTGTTTTCCAAGCGTAATTCCAATTTTACGCCTAGGTTTAGTTAGTTGTTTTCCAGGCGTAATTCCAATTTTACGCCTAGGTTTAGTTAGTTGTTTTCCAGGCGTAATTCCAATTTTACGCCTAGGTTCAGTTGATTTCCAGGCGTAATTCCAATTTTACGCCTAGGTTTAGTTGATTTTCCAGGCGTAATTTAGGACGTAGCTAGGTTTAATTAATTAAACTAAAGTCAAACAAGGGTTGTTTAGTCATTACACAATTATTTGAGATAAGGGATTTTTGAAATTACATACGGGTGACCCGTTTTTGTCCTATTAGGTGACGCTCTCTAATAGAATGTGACGCCCCAATAGCCTTCTTTTCAAAAGAAGTAGGTTTTGATTTTGGTGTTATTAATAATAGAAAAGAGAAAGTGCTCCAAAAGATAGTACTGTCACCCAGTATCAAGTAAGCAGTTTCTTAGAACTTTGCTCAACCACTGCATCCCCTTCCCAACTACTATAACAAACATCCCATGTATACCAAGGGGCAATAATAGAGAGAGATAGAAAAGAAACTTGAGTCATTTTGCAATGGTGAAAACTTCTCTTACTTGCATCCTGCTGATCATTGTTTCTACAATCTCTTTTGTTCATTCAATTACAACAATGGAGGTTTCTGGAAATCTTGAAATGGGTTTCGGTTGGAAATCGACTTCTACATCGACCTGTGATGGCTCCATAGGTGAGTGTCAACTAGAAAATGAATTTGAAATGGATTCGGAAATTAGTAGGCGAATTTTAGCAACAACCAAGTATGTTAGCTACGAGTCGCTAAAGAAGAACACTACGCCATGTTCTAAGAGAGGTGCTTCTTACTATAATTGCAAAAATGGGGCTCAAGCCAATTCGTATACTCGTGGTTGCAGCAAGCTTTCTAAATGCAAGAGTTGATATATTATTTCCTTCCTTTTTCTATTTTCTTATGGTTTTGGGGCATTATTATATATGGATTTGTAATATTTGCTTTAGTTTTTATTTTCTTTGGTAATCTTAGTTATGATCCATTTCAAGTGCAAAATTATTCCTTGCGGCCTCGATTGCGAAATTGCTATTGCACTCAGAGTTATGGGTTCTTGAGTAGAAACTTAATGTCAATCCTACTTTACACCATAGTAATTGCTTTTGTTTTCTTCCCATTTCACCAAATTCTGAAAAAAGTGACAAGGTTATCTTAGTCCCAGACCTTAAACCTTTGAGACTTTAAACCTTTAGGATTAATAATGAAAATTAACTTGTTATTGGACCTTAAACCTTTATGACTTTCTAATGACTGGACAGTTTTTTCTACTTAACACGCATTAGTCCTTCTTATTGGACCTTTATAAAAAGGTTTTCGGATTAAAAAAACTTAGCAGTGGAATTGTGACGATTTCTCCCATTTAATAAGAAACCTATTATAGTCCTAGAAAAAGTTTTGAGGGCTCACAAAATGACAAAACATGGGTTTCCAAATAGTAACCAACAAAACCCCTTATCCAACTATTTTATGTATTGGCTAATATGCTCTCTATGAATAATTTGATTTATACCTAGTTTCTGAAAATCAAAATATCAAGATTAGTGAAGGAAGAAGAAAAAGTTTGAGAAAAACCTAGAAATTTAGGTTTTCTCAATCCAAATGAGTGGCTCTAGTAAGGTTAGTGAAGTAGGTGAATCCTTATCTACCAAATCAAACAAAAATCCTTTTCTAACCCAACCACAACCTCAACCTATACATGAAGAATATGGACACTATTATGAATTTGAAGAACCCAAAGAAGATGAATATCAAGAACCAAATGCTCTAAAGGGTGAGTTATACCTCTAACTTAACTCTAATAACAATTTTCTTGCTTTTAATCGCATGAAGTATGTAGAAAGTTGGAGTTTTTTGTTTTTTGAAAACCCCTAAATCTGAACCGTGAGAAACATACGGTTTGGATAAATTATCGACCAAACCGTAGATGCTATATACGGTTTGGAATATTCATACTTCCAAATAGTAGCAAGGTATACGGTTTGGAAAATTCATATTTCCTAACCGTCGGCAATTCTGAACCCAGAAGTTACGGTTTGGAAAATATGAACTCCAAATCGTAGGTACATACGGTGGCGTTTCACATTTAATGATATTCATGCATCTACGGTTTGGTTTCCAAACCGTATCCAATCACAGGTAAGACTACGTCTTGGAAACACAACCGTAGGCAATCACAGGATGTCATACGGTTTGGAAGTCCTCACCGTATCATTGTCTACGGTTTTCTTTCCACACCGTATGTGTATGTTTTCAGATGGATATTTTCCTAATCCTTTGCAATATTTTTCATATGTTTATAGCTCGATCTTCAACCTGAACCAATGGAAGATCAACCTGCAGCTATGGATATTTTGTCCGAAGATGCAAGTTCTCACTATCCCAACAACTTTGAATGGGAAGATAAAAAGGATGCAAAGAAGTGGGTTCGAGAATAAGGGTTGAAGAAAATGTGTATCATAGTCCAAAATAAACAAGTTAAAGAATACAACTTTCAAATGGTTTTGCGAGTCTAGTGGAAAATACGAGAGTCATCAAAGAAAAGGTTATGAGTATCAACCAAAGACCTCGAGGAAAAGAAAGTTACTCATACAAAAAGACTGGGTGTCCTTTTAAACTTCAATTTAATTTCAACCAAGAAAAGAAAGTGTGGTATATGAGTGAAGTTAAATCGGGTTATCATAACCATCCTATCCCGAAGAGTTTGCTTAATCATCCTTATCCCAAGCAAGGCTCAACCCCAAGAAAAGAAGCTAGTAAAAGTGTTGACTAAAAAAACGAACAAGGCCTATTGATATTCTAGCTAGTGTGAAGGTATTAAATGAAAAAACACATCTATCTTGTCTACCATCTACAATGAAAGAGAAAAAAATTAGGAGTGAGGAATGGGAAGATAGACTACTTATGCAACAACTATTGTATTTGGCGAAAAGGCGAATTACTCGGTAGCCTATGACGTAAATGAGAAAAAGGAGGTGATACATCTTTTCATGGCTCATCCGGAATTCGTAAGGTTGGCGAGATGTTTCCATCAAATACTTTTTATGGATTGCACTTATAAAATGAATAAGTACAATATGCCGATGTTGAACTTTGTGGGGCAAACATCTACAAAGGCGCCATTTAGTGTCGGTTTTTGTTTTTATTGAGAGACGAGACGAAGGAAAGTTATTTGTGGGCATTAGGAAAGGTAAAGTTATTGTACCAAGAAGGTTATACCCTAAGGTATTGATCACGGATAAGGAGCAATCATTGATGTGGGCGATAGAACATGTTTTTCCCGACGCACATCATCATCTTTGCACGTTTCATTTATGGAACAATGTGAAAACTAATTGCAAGAATATGATTCAAACACCAAGGAAAACCGTTATGGAGATGATTAAGAAACTCCCGTTGGATAAACAACAAGAAGCCAAAGAGAAATTTGTTGAAGATGACAAAGTAGCCGCGGTTAAATGGGCTAGGTTCCAAGACGAGTGGGACAAGTTGACATGGTCGACCACGGAAGGAATGTATTTTGTAAAGGAGCGTATTCTATTTGAAAATTGGGGAAGCTACCCGGAGGTGATAGCATATTTGAAGAATGAAATATTGGATCCTCACAAGGAAAAATTCGTTAGTGCATGGGTAAACAAGCATAAACATTATGGAAACCAAGCCACAAGCACGGTGGAGTCATCTCACTTTCGATTCAAGAGGAGGCTAAATGGGTGCGATGGTGGTTTTGTTGTGATTTTTCAAGCTATGGATGAGTACTTTAAGCGTGATCTCGATAGAGTAAATGAGGATTTTGAGTTTAATAGATCTAGAAGGGATACTACTGATCCGGATAGTCATTGGCTCCGAGGAATTAATCTCTATGTATCACATTGGGTGATTAAGAAGATTATGAAGGAAGTGAACGCTTTGAAGAAATTTATTCCAAGGGATTGTATTTGTCCTAACATGTCGTCATTGGGCTTTCCATGTAAGCATATTATAGCTAAGTACTCTCCAAAGGTTATCCCAATCCAAGACATCGATCCTTTTTGGAGACAACTTAGCTTCGATGATCTGTTACCCAATGAAGTTTTTGTAGAAGTGTTTTGCGACACCGAGGCGCACAAAGAACTATTTGAAAAGTATGCTTCATTGTATCCGGCTCAAAGAAAACTTTGGTTGTATGAGTTGCGGAAATTCAACTTCCCTCACACGTCAAATGATATTCTTGAACCAACCAAGGGGAATGGTAAGGGTAGGCCTCCATCTCAACAAACAAAGAAAGAACGGAGGGAAGAATCCAAGAGAGTAGTTCAAGAAGGACCACAATTACCGGCTTCAATCCAAAGAGATCTTTCGGGTTTTGAGCGCTTGAATGCCTTGAATGAGGAGGAGGTCATTAAAGGAAAAGGTAAGGCTACAAAAAAATGTAAATTAAATGAAATGGAAAAAGGCGGACCAATTCGAGATAGTAAAGTGAAGGTTAAAGGGCCCAAGAAGACGGTTGTTCCATCCCAAGAAGGCTCAACAACAAAAGTTGCTTGTGGAGTTCAAATCAAAGAGACGGTTGTTCCATCCCAAGAAGGCTCAACAACAAATGATGGTAATGGAGTCCAAATAAGAGTTAAAGGAATTGGTATTAAGCAATTAGCGAGAAGCCGATGTAATGATGTCAAAGGAAAAGCACCGTTGGTCGAACCATCGCAAATCACCCCACAAAAAGTTGTTAGTGGTGAGAAAGAGACGGTTTTTTTGGATGTAGGTCAGATGATATCACCCCTATAGATGAAGAAGGTAATTATATTCGACCTAATTACACAATATTTAAAAATTATATGCACTATTTATCACATTTTATCCATAAGTACGTGAAGTCCACCGACGATGTTGAGGGCGATGGAAATTGTGGTTACCATGTGTTCATAGATCAACTTGGACCTTTTGAGGATGCGAATGATTGGGGTGACGACCAAATAACTTATGTAAGACAAAAGTGTTTGCTTGAACTACGTTGGTTTCCCGATTTCTACAAGCCAATGATGAGATGTGGAAGAGAATAAACGGATGCGGCGTTAAATGAGAAGTTCCAAGCATTTGAACGACGTTTAATGGGAAACATTAGATTGACAAGTGAATATTGGATGGCAATGCCAATATGTGGCTATCTACTCGCCAACTCATTCCATTGCGTTATTCATACTTTCTCCTATGGATATAGTGCTACATACGCACCAACAAGACGTATTTTTACCGAAGAAATGTCACCAAGGAGGGTCATCATGGGGTTCGTGTTGATGAACCATTTTATCGGCCTCCAATTGAGAGAAGATTTCCCATTACCTCCATTAAGGAAGGGAGACGGTGGTGATGGCGAAATACCCAAGGGTTGGTGTAATCAGTTCGAGGAAAGGTTTGAACTTTGGAGGGTATTACAATTGTCGAGGGATGCCCCATTTGAACTTGTTATGAGTGACGAAGAGGATGAATAGATATAGTGAAAGGTTGAGAAAAATTTGTATGCTTCATAAAACTTGTTATGATGGATGCTTTTGTATGCTTCATAAATCTTTTGTATGCTTAATTATGAATAAAATTTGTATTTTGAATTACTCAATTGTGTTTTTTCATTCATTAAACCACAGATTTTGAATCCAAACTTGTTATTCAATAACAACCTAAATTCAAAAGACAGATTTTTGTAACTTTTGGGTTCCCCTGAGATTGCCTACGGTTTGAAAAGCAAACCGTAAATTCCCCTGTGTTTTCTTACGGTTCGATTTCCAAACGTACGCAATCTCAGGGAAACCTACGCTTTTTTTTCAAATCGTAGTACTGTCAATTTTTTTTTTGGAATTCAAACCGTAGTACTGTCAACCTTTTGAATTTTTTTCCAACTTTTGGGTTCGACATACGGTTTGAAATCCAAACCGTAAGCTACCCTGAGATCGCGTACGGTTTGGAAATCGAACCATATGAAAACTCAGGGGAATTTACGGTTGGCTTTTCAAACCGTAGGCAATCTCAGGGGAACCCAAAAGTTAAAAAATATGTCTTTCGAATTCAAAAAGATCCATCACAAAAAGAAACTAAATTTAAAGTCTTAACACGAGAAATTCATAATCCAACCTAAGAGAAAGAAATTCATAATCCATCATAAAAGAAAAACATAGTCTTAACACGAGAAGTTCATAATCCAACCTAAGATAAAGAAATTTATACACTACACCAAAAACAGTCTTTTTGTGACGTTTATAAACGTTGCGCATAATTTGTGCAACGGTAATAACTTTTGGAAAAACGGCGTTGCACATTGATGTGCAACACAAATTATCCGTTGCACAAATTATATTGAGCAACGCTTATAAGAGTTGCACAATTGTTGGTGCAACGGTTTATTTTTCTTATTTGTGCAACGTATATTTTAATTTGTGCAACGGTAATTATTACTAGAATAACACTTTTGTGGGGCCCATTTCAGTTTTCTGCCAACGTTTTGTTTGTTAGGTGGTAGTATATCCGTTGCTCATTTCAGAAAGCTTGTGCAACGGATATTTGTCCAACATTTATATACGTTGCAAAATAATTTTCAGGTTAAAAAAAGTTACCGCCGTCTTTTATTCCGGCGGATTTATAAATTGATTCTGCACATGCATATACCATCCTAGATGACCTAGAAGACCTAAAAAAAGTAGATTTCAGATGAAAAAAGAAGTAGCCGCCGGCTTAAATTCCGGCAGATTTCTGAACCTGAATATATATTGATTCATCCCAATCAATCAAGAACAATCCATATATATCAGCATGTAACAGATGAACTATCAAATTGTGACGGCAAATTACAGTCATCAGGTTACTTATAAATGTACGAAACTTCTAAATTTGACAAATAAAAGGCTCCTTTATAATTAGAAACCCACAGAAGACGAGATAAAAACAATAGACCTGATCAAACTCCAACTTGCTATTTTTGAGTTGTAAGGAAATTATTACAGGATATCCCATATGCTTTGTCAATGAAATCATTAGCATGTTCACTGGTTTCCCAGATCCCTCAAGAGCTACCCATAAATCTTCAGTCCTTGAGTTCAAGCAAGCAAACTACTTATATATATGAGGCGAGGGACCTCTGGACGCACAAAAGTAGGCATTCATTACGACAAAAAATAATCAGTAGAAAAAATAAGAAACTATAAAATTTAGATAACTTGAAAGAGATATTAAGGTATGATACCAAATACATAAAAATTAAAAACATTATACAAAAATGTTAGTAAATGGCACATTAAGATATCAAGCGCTAACAATGGTTGAATTGTATCATGTAAATAGTCAAACCTGGCAAGTTTCAGCATCGAGATAGATTTGTAGCATCTGGATAACAGAAGCACCTATTATATAGATTATTGCATAAAAAATCTCATCAACTTCACTAGCATGGTTTACGTCAACCTGAAACATACAAATCCATATCCACAAAAGCATTCGAGATAAGTTACATCAAGACAGATTCACATAGATCAAGGGAAGTCGCGGAAGTCGCATAACACAGAACTTGTATTTGGAACACTTTCTAGCATACTGCTCAAAAATGTCATGAGTCAGAAAAAATTACAATATCATGTCTCCAACAGTCAAAGTTTTAGAACATACATAAAAGTTTCATGAGTCCTAGAAATATAAGTAAGTGCTGAACTAGATGCAACATAAATAGAGAGCTTTAAACTCGTAAGGAAGAGAACTTTGATAGCAATTACATTGTTGTTAGCAAGAAAAACTTACCATGTTGGTCTCTACAGAAGAACTTTGATAGCATTTACAATGTTTCTTGAATGTAACTCTCTTCTCATCGTCATTGAGTAAAGAGGAACCTCCTACAGAAGCATCTAAAACATGATGGTAAATTTTGAATTAGAGTTGGAGCAATCATTAATAAACTGGCGCTGAAGGAAAAGATGAAAGTTAAATGTTCAATATGTTCCAACAGTTTCTATAGTTGAAATTAAACAGTTGAAATGCACCCAAATGCCTCAGTATGGGTATTTAGGTTCGAATACCTAAGATTATCTTGCAAACCCACTCAATGAGGTAAGAGATGCATCATACATCACATAACATCTTAGAACCATATGTAGCGAAACAAAATAGTAGTTAAGGATGCAAGAGCGGAGTAACCATGTCCTCTTCCGTATCCTGTGTATCATCTGTAATAGATTCAAACCATCAAGCAGGGAGGATATTGGCTAAAGTTAAGATATAGTAACTATATTAGGGCTTTGTTGTTTTTCATTCAAACTTCAAACCTACCTTCGTGATTATCCATGCCATTGTTTTCACGTAAACGGGTTTCATCTGCCATAACAAGTATTAGATTTTAAACTGGAGAAAATGAATTGCAAGAGGACAGTGATATGAAAAGGCTGAAATGGGAGATAATTACCTCCAGGAGATACAATATTCCCGTCATCTTTTGTTGAATGACTTATCTGAAAAAACATTTCAGAGATTTTCAGATTCTATTCTTCAGCTTCACCAGTGTTTCCCTCCAATTTGAATGACAACAGAGGCTATAATATGACAAATAAGTTACTCAAGTGTACCTCACTATCTGAATTTGAGGGACAGCCCACAATTTCAACACCCAAGCTGGTCTCTTCATCATCTTTCGACTCAACCTGTTTCCACTCAGACAGCCCACATAAGTCACAGAAAAATTAGCTTCAGAGTCCTTGTTTCACCGTCGTTCAAGGCTAAATCCAACAGCCAGACGCAATCAAAACTCCACATTTCCTAAACGTCTGTGTACCCAACTCTTCCTTACTTACCAGCTGCTGAAACTCATCTCCATCTACCCAGTGCAGACACCAGAACATGGAAAATACCCACGCACACCATTGTCGCAATAAACCTTGCACACAGACTCAACTAGAGCTTGAAATGGTGAAGAACAATTCATTCAGGACTTTACTCAAACATTTTATGTACCATTCTTTGATATTGGAGAGAAAGCTTTGCTAGTGATTAATAAGCTTCTTTATATCACCTTCCCTGTAACATTGTTACATTCACACAAAACATGATCATTCAATCGGGCTCAAACACACTTCAATTCAGTCCCCATTATCAGCAGCATCACCCTTATCTTCTCTTGTATTCTTAGCTACAACTGGTTGTCTCCAACTTTTTCTTCTCTTGAATTAGTATCACAACTCTATCTCATTGTAAACTTCTAAAATGCGTCCTAACCCTTTTGAACAACCACCACCAAAGCCATCGATTCAACAGCACAAGAGCCCTTTCATTCATCTGATTTACTCTCGCAATTTCACCTAAAATCCATCCAAACTCGAGCCGCTTTTCCTTCCTCCTTGCTGGCTGTGACAACAGCTCTTGGCTGGCAGTGATAACACATGTTTAACGGTAAAACCTTCAAACAATTTCCACATACATGATTTTGAATAAACTAAATCTTAAACAACTTCAAAAAAAATAAACTAAATTAAACCTAAGAATTCACTAATATGAAATTAAAAATTACACATGCTTTGAAGCTACAAGAAAACACAAATAACATGCAAAAAATTGCAAAATCTTTACCAAAATAAATGCTACCAAGATAAAAGCATTGTTTCCGTGAGACTATTCACAGAACTAGGTCAAAATTAAACAAAATCATCAAAAATAATCGAAACTAGAATTAGGGTTTACACCTGATGATAAACTAGGTCAGAATCAGCCAATTTTGGGTTAATAGAAGCATAATTTGTTGGTTTTTTTGGATTTCAGGAAGAACGTCAATTTTTTAGGGTTTTTAAAAAAATTCTTTGGATCTAGATTTCTGATATATGGGTTTTGATTAGGATGTCAGGGTTTAGAAGAAAATGTTTTGATTTTGGTTTTTCGGTTGAAATCATAGCAGATTTCATAGTTGTTCTTGGACATTAAATGAGGGGTTTTAAAAGAGAGACAGAGAGTAACGAGTTCTGATTCTTGGAGAGAGAAGAAAAAATTGGTTATCCTAATAAATGAAATAAAAATTAATGTATCAGAAATGAAAAATAAAAAGAACTACTCAAAGCCCATGATAATTCCTTATATTGCAGAATGACCCATGATGCACAACGGATATATCGTTTTCAAAAACGTTGCACCACTAATTTATTTTAATAAATCAAAATTATTTATTTTGCGCAACGGTTTTCTAGTGCGCAACGGATATAGACGCTACAAAATGTGCAACGTCTATATCCGTTGCACACCTCCGAAATTGAACTGTTGATAAAACCAGAATATGGTGTAGTGATAGTCTTAACACGAGTAGAAATTCACAATCCAACTTTATCACCTCGGCCACCTCGACCACCACGTCCAGCTTTTGGTTGAACATCCTCTTGAAATTCTTCGTCATCGTCACTTGAAGACCGGTTCCTCTTGGTACCACTTGGTTCGGCATCGTCACTTGAAGCACTTGAGGAAGCAAATAAACATTCTTTTTTAGGGATGGGCATGTATTTAATTTGGTTCCGCAGTTTCTTCAATTGTGGAACCGTCATCATTTAGTTAGCTTTAATGCAACCGGTAATGTCCTTGACAACGACCTTACATCTAGAAGCCTAGTACATATCAAAAGAACATCACAAACTTGTATATAGTTCAAAAACTTGCATTTAAATAAATTCTAAATTTAGTAGCGTAATAACATACCATCATCAATGCTTGATCCTTCCAATGCTTCACCATCTTCCATAGCTCATTACGTCCTTGACTAACCTCATTGATTTTATACTTATCCGCTTTCCCGATCCATATTAAGCACATAAGGATGACCCCACTCAAGAAACCAAGGCAAGTAATTGTCATCGGCTTCGCTAGTGTTGGGAATTGATGTTAACTCATCCAATTTAAGTTGTTTGTGGAGTGCAATATGGTCTTTCCAACAGCCGACCACTTTGTGTTGGGGTGAAATTCGCATTCACTAGAGGTGTTGAAGAATCTGAAATGGAGGAGTGTTCTTTATCTACCTCAAAAGAAGATTTGGTAACTTTCTTCTGGACATACCCAAGTTGACGTAGAACTCTATGAGGATTTTACATCACAAACCCCGTAGGATGATACAATGGCCCGTTGTAGGTTGACACACTTGAAATTTAGCGTTGGTCGACTCCATCATCATTGAGCCTTAGGTATGGGTCAAACACCACCTTGTCCACTGTCATAGCATCCAAATATTCCTTAATCTTAGCAATGTACGACTCTTTATGCTTCTGTTGAACTCCAGTGTAAGGGTATCTCCTTCCAGTAGGTAAATTATTATCCCATTTTGAATCCTCACTTGGCCTCAGCGTAGGAAAATGGTCATAAACCCATGACTGCACAAAAGTGAATGATACATACTTGGTTATGCTACTTACATGAAATTTGAAAGAAAATAAATGAAAATTACCTGGATAATTAAAACATTTCCTCCAACTTGAAAGCAATTCCATCTTGTAGCTTTACCAAGATTATCAAACAAATAAGAAAGGGTCGTGGTGGCCCATGAGTAATGCGGTACCTCATTATTCATATCAAGATAAAGTGTCTTCAAGAATTGGAGATAAGAAACTTTAACCTGGTTACCCGTAAGATCGGGGAAAATGATGGTGCCAAGACCATATAAAAAATAAGCAATAGTTGTATGCCTAATGCTATCTTTCTTTCATCAATCCCTTTTCTTCATTCTTTTTGGATCCTTCAAACATTTCCCTCAAATTCTTCAATTTAATCTTTCTTACAATGTTGACGGCTAAATTTGTTTCATTCCTCTTTCTTACCCTTTTGGCTCTAGGTTCGGCTCCAGCGGCAAGCTCAAATTGTTCTTCCGCCGTTGCCTTGCTCCACCCAAGACACTCTCGAGCCAAGTCACAAAGCTTTTCAAAAGGCATTAAGTCGTCAAAATCTTCAAAAACAGCTTTACCTTTCACGTGAAGCCCAGTAATTTGATAAACATCGTCAGGGGTGATAGTCATTTCGCCGAACGGAGATGAAAGGTGGTGGTTTCGGCCCAAAACCTTTCTCTGAATCCAGAAAAAGTGACAACATCGAAGTGCTTTTATGAATACTCAAATGCAGACAATAAACCAGAACCTTCTACCAAGGCTTTAACAAAGATCACATTCATCATCCAATGGCCAATATTGAGCTGTTTGACGCTTCGCTTAGGAACCGCTTTTGTATGATCCTAGACAAAACATGAAATTGTTAAAGAAAGATAAAATAATGGTAAAAAAAAAATTGAGAATCGACAAAGTTAAGGAGAGATCTTTACCTCTGCTGCACAAACTCTTGCAGCCCATGAAGTTTCATAACTAAATAAGACTTCACCCCCATCTCTAGGAAAACCCTAACCACTTCCGTCCGCCTTGGGCGGCATTAACACCATAGCCTCGATCACTTCTTTTGCTGAAGGTGGAGCTTTATACTTATTCTTTCCTTTTCCTTTGTCATCATTTGTAGGTGAAAGATCACCTTCATTTGTAGGTGGAAGATCACCATGTTCTTCAGTTTCAGATTGCTTTGTTGAGCAACCGCAAGTGCACGTTCAGTCACTTCTTCTCTTGGTCCACCAATGACGATACCTTTATTCCTGTGTTCAGCACCCAATGCAATCTTGTTGCGAGGCGGTAGAGTCCGCTCATGAGATGGTGTTACTTCTTGCGATCTCTTCGTCTTTACCTTATCCTTATCCCTAGCCTTTGGTTGTCGATTCCTAAAAATGTCACTAAATACATAAATGAACTTAACAAAGCTGAAAACTGAAAATTCAGGTGTGGAAATTAGTTAAACTACGGTTTGGAAATCAAACCGTAGGCAAACTCCGTCAAGACTACGGTATGAAAACTAAACCGTACCCAAACTCAGTCAAGCCTATGGTTTGAAATCCAAACCGTACGCAAACACAGTCATCCCTACAGTGTGAAAACTACACCGTATATAAACCCAGTTGAACCTACGGTTTGGAAATTACTACCTACGGTTCGGAATCTAAATTTTCAATTTTTGCTTAAGGATTAACATACGGTGTGGAAGTTTGCATTTTCCATACCGTAAGCAGGAGCAATTAAGCATACGGTGTGGAAGTTTGCATTTTTCAAACCGTATGCACTACGTACGGTTTGGAAATTAAGAACTCCAAACCGTACAAAGTTCTGAAACTGTTTTTTTTTTTTAAACCCTAAATCGGTCGATTCTTTCTATTCTTGCAACAAAAACAATTGAAAGAAGATGGGTTTTTTGATTCTTACCTTATTGAAGTCATTGCGGGTGTTTGAGCTCTTTGATTGTTCAATTCTTCATCTTCATCTAATTCCTCATTTGGTGTTGCATGTGATTATTTCACTGATTTTGGATTCTTGTTTCTCTTAGGATCGTTTATCCGTCCCATAATCTTTATAGATGTTTTAATCAATGATGAATAATATTGATAATCGACGATTAATCGAAGAAGAGGTGATGGAGGAGATGGAGAGGCTATGGAGAAGAGATGGAGGCGTTGGAGAGGAGATGAATAGAAAGTATTGAAACTGATTTAGGTTTAGGTTTTGGTATTTAAGGGGTGAAGAATATTTTGGTATTTTTAAATATAGTTTAGGTCTCCCTTTATCATCTTTTAGGACACTAGAATCCTTAGGAGCCCTCAAAAAATTTTCCTTGGAGCCCCTATAATAGGTTTCTTTAATAAGTGTGAATAGCCACCAAAATAGTCATACTAAACAAGCATATACTATAGTAGCTTGAGTCAAATGTTTTCAACTCCCTGGATCCATCTCAGCCGTCTGAAATGCACCTTTTGGCTTACATTTGCTCCTCAATATCATAGAAGGAAGGAAATGCAGTGGCAGATTTATTTTCTAAATGGGGTGCAAACAATTCTGAGCTCGCTCCTTGATGTGCATTTCCCCTATTATCATTTCCTAGTTATATCGGAGTCAGCAATTGACACAAGGGGATTTCAGTCAGTGGCAGTTAGTTCAGGCGCAATATATGTCTCCAGGGATTCCCAGTGAAACCTCCATCTCTATAACTTACACACTTCCGATTATACATTCAGGTAAACTAGCCTTGTGCTACCAGTTCCCTCTTAGATATCCGCAGTATGTTCCAAAGTTTTAATGCTTCAACACCTGTGGAACGCTCATGATTCAGACCATCACGTCTGTGTAATGGCAAAAAATGACCCCCCCCAAAAAAAAGCCAAATAAATATTTTTTTTATTTTCTTCATCTTCTGTTTTCAAGTCATCATCAAAACAAGATAAGTACTCCCTCCTTTCCTAAATAATAAGCTGGTTTTTATAAATAAATGTTTCAAAAAATAGAAATCCAGTTTCCTAATGGGAAAGTCAAATATTACTTTAGTTTTAAGGCTAGGACCTTGACCACTTTTCTCTTAATTTATTTTGATGACAAGTGTCATGTGGACCATTTCATTTTTACTTCTTTTGCTGACAAGTGTCATGGGGACCATTTCACTTCATTTCTTTTATTGACAAGTGTCATGAGACCACTTTCAATGATTAGTTCTCTTAATTTTCTCTAAAAACAAAACCAGCCTATTAAAAAGAACGGAGGGAGTACTATCCGGTTCTTTTCATGATAAAGTAAGAGGAAAACATAGTATCTCTCTGTATAAGTCAAATTAGCATCCAGAAGTAGAATCCGGCCTCTGAAACGAAGAAGAAGAAGAAGAAGAATTGATAAACTGGATACAGTCTTTGATGGCTGATAAAACTCAAAGACTACTTCCTATTAAATGAGTGCTCTTCGCCATTGTTGCTGATGGTATCACCACTTCATCACTTTTGTCTTCGCTTTTGTCCCGGGAGGATATTCAAACCCCTCCTTATCCAACTCCATTCTTTCCGGGACAGGTTGTTTGAAATCCTTAGGAAGGTCTCCAATGTTGATAAACGTCTTGTCCCTGTCCAACCCCATTTTGGCCAATGTGGTCCTGTCTTTGTACAATGCCATTCGGGACAATATTTGTGCGACTCCGTTAACCTCACTCTTGATTTGTCTAACAATGCAGGTGCCATACAGTTCCTTTACTTTCTTGACCAACTCCCTTAATTTGAACGCCTTATTTTCAAGGTCTGATGTAAAATTAAAATTGCCATTGATGCTTTCCACAACTGCTATGTTGTCACTCTCAATTATAACCCCCTTAGCTCTATCAATTGAATCACATTTTTTATCCCCGAGTTTCTTTCGCAACGGACTATTAATGTTTTTCAGCTAAATGAACTTTCTAAGAGAATTTGCCATGCGAGTCAGTTCACTTGCTGTGCCATTAGTCTTGCTAGGATTTGGGTTAAATTCAGCGACTACCCACTCGGAATCATGGTCCCTAATTAAATAGGCAGAAGTACCAACCTGGTTCTTCACTGAACCACTTGAGTTAGACTTCAAGAAGTCTCTTGGAGGTGCCACCCACTTATAATTTTCAGCTGACATTGTGAGCATACTCCTGACCTTAATAAGCATCGACAACCTCATTTTTCACTACATTAAAAAAAGATGGTGACAATTTAGAAGTTTCCATACAGAGAAACAACATCTTAACATGCATTCATCTAAGAAAACTATAGCACTGCAATGCATATGCTTGAAAAACACCAGTTCACGAACTAAACCAAATAACTTGTTATAGAACCAAAACAAACATTAAAAACCAAAAACTGAAATTACCTCTTACAATGAAATTTCTGTTTCAAATGAGTTGATAGACCAGAAAATTTATTCTTCAACCTATCAAGTGAAGATATCGAAGATTAGTGCGGAGAAACTCTTTTAAAAATCTTCAAAAAATCTCATATAATACAGAGAAATTTAAAAATTAGTACATTGAAACTTGACTAAGATGAAAACTCAAAGTAATATCTAATACTCATAGAAATCAACCAACCATTTAGAAGGTTCCTGGAATCAGTTTTTTAGGTCTCATTCGAATAGCATTCAGGGTTCACAATTCAGGGTCTCATTCAAATGGTTAGATCGAAAAATAATTGACTTCCAAGAATCCATAAGACCATAGATACTTTCATCACAAAGGTATAATAAGTTCTAATAAAGCATTTTATGGTATATGCAAATGAAACTTAAAACAGTGAAGAGACATGGTTATGGTGAAATTACCTTATAATGTCTGTGTCAAATGAGTTGATTACGTACGATATCTTATCAAACCTACAAGTAAAGATTCCAAAGATTAGATCACTTGAAAGTCTCGTATAATACATTAAAAAAAACTTGGTACTCCAACCATTAGAACCTAACTAAAACTACACAACCCAGATTCAGCACAAGCAGCTAATATACTGATCAAAGTAGCATCATCAGGTCGCAACCCAGCCCTCTCCAAGCAATCATACAAACCAAAAGCCTCCTTAGCGCATCCTACGTGTGCATACACAGATATAATTATAGTCCATGGAACTAAATTTTTAACAGGCATTGAATCAAATATTTTCTTAGCAATTCCAATTCCAAGTTTACCGATTGAAGAGTTGGATACAAAAATATCAGAACAAATATCAAATTTCTCAATATGGGTGTGAATCATTTGAACTTGAAGGAGATGAAGACAATGAGGATCACCAGAACAAGATTTCAATAGAACGGAGTATGTATAGTTATCAGGGAACAGAACATTCTTGTAATTCAAAGAAAGCAGAGAAAGCTTGTGAATATTGAAAGTTATGTGCAAAAGCTCTCATAAGAGTACTGTAAAGATGAACATTGGGTTTTTGAAATTAAACCCAATTTCGGTACATACCTTTCCTCGTGAAAAAGGATTAAACAACATCCACGAGGGTTTCGCTATGATCCGGAAGAGATTACAAGTGCAAATGGAACAATTCTCAAGAACAACAGCAGTTAGGGCAGCTATTTTCCAAATATTTAGAAACCTAATTAAAACCCTTAAAACAGATTAAAAGTTTCATTTTTATAGCCTACGATGGATAATGCCGGGAAGATACTGCGAGATACTGCCGATGACTAGAGGGGCAGCGGATGGTATTTTTGCAGATGCTAATTGCAGCCATAATAACAACACAAAACAGTTATAGCGTAATTAGCATGGTGTTGTAGGGGCATAATTACGACTTGTTTTGTAAACTTCCAAACTTTAGTTGGTTGGCATTTGGGTTCGGGTATGGTTTAGTTGGTTGGTGATTCATTCTGTGTTCCATTTTGGAGTATTTTTGGTTTTTCCTTGCGGGTTCTCTTGTAGGAGGGTTGGGTGTCTGATATTAATACGCTTCCTAGAGAGACCAATACAGCAATTTGAAAAAAAAACTTTACCTTTTATCTACAAGTATAGTGTCATTGCCGTCCGTACCCGGTATAACGTCTTAACACGGGAGAAATGCAACACAAGTATTGGTGTAACCAAGGAGATCTGGATCAGGAAAGAATAACTAAATGACCAAGATACTTAAAGAGAAGCAAGTTGGTTCTGCTCTCCCATCGGTGTTATCAGAATTGTGGAAACTGTTGTTGTGATATGGGCCTACAGTTTTTATCCCTCCCTTTCCTTTTGTATGCTAAGCCTGTCCATGTTTGAGTCAGAGAAAAGCGAATTCACCAGCTCGAGCTAGGAGATGGTCGAGGTCAAGACCAGGTGTGAGAAGATGTGTCTTGACCAATGCAATCTTTAATAAACATCTGATTCAATTGAATTTTCAAATTGACTGAAAAATAGAATATGAGGTCAGATAAAGAGATCTATTTTATGGAACCTTGAACAAAGCCAACTCCTCAGTCTAGGAATGAAATGGCTTTACCACGGCCTCTTATAAACATATGGTCCTTGAGTCTGTGAGTTAGGACTGGTAAAGAGCACGCCAGAACATCTGGGGCAACAAGACCATCCTGCACTGTTTTGTATCCATTGCAATTCTGCAGAACTTGAACTAATTGGGAGCATATTAATCTATTTTTTGACCACTGCAACGAACTATACAGCATCGAATATGTGACCATGTTATTGAAATATTACTTAACAGTGAGTAAGTGATTGACTTACAGATCCTTCAGAAACAATACAAATAATTTTGATGTAAATGAGCAACTTACACAGCTGATTAAGGTTCAATATGTGCAAACTAGAATTGTTTGTTTGGTGTTAATAATAATGTAACTTATCATGGATCAAACCTGAACATTTTGAAACAGAGAGAGTGAAACGCATCCAGTCACCTCAATTCCTTTATTTCGCCCCGCCATTTCTCAATCTATTCTTTGTTAATTCTGCGTGAAGAAGGCAAGGAAACAAAATTGGACTCTTAAAATGAACTTTCAAATTTTAAATCATCAAAAGTTTCTCTTGAGTTTTCAAGATCCAAAACTATAGGGACATCTTGCTTAGCCAATATCCAATGCCTTTACAGTTTACATACATAAACATGCCAATTCAGTATAAATGATTGCAATTGAACAAATAAGAGTAAAGGGCAGACAGTTGATTGACCCCTCTAGCCGATTCTGGTTTGGACTAAATTATCATGTTATGTGCACAGGAAAAGAAGCACAACTACTCATATAAGTTGTTACCTCAATCCAACAACCTATAAGGAACAAATGAAGTTCATAATCATCAGGAGTTGAGTAAAGTATATAGATACACCCTACTTCACTTAGCCATACAGAATAGACCCACTACATAACGACTGACGAGTTCCCATACCAACAAACCCACTACATAAGGACTTCCCATACCGACAGTCTTTATTGTTATGGGCGGGGATTAAGTCACTGCCAATCCAGTTACATCTATTTTACTCTTGATATTCATTCTATGTAGATTTCCAGGGCAAGTACAGTGCCAAATACTTGCTGGATTGAGTTAAACAAGTGATCCTGATCCACTACTTTTTATGTTTGGCTACTTCCCTTAGTGACAAAACTCATATACAAATGTCTATCTAGTTTCACAAGCATCTGGCGAATTTTTCTTGCATTCCCATATAGACACTGTGTTCCAAATTTTAACACAGTCTGCTAGCAGATATGGTTGGAACTTATTCAAATAACAACCCAATTCATAACTGGTTCTCATACTGACAAACAACTATGCAAATTTAATAGGAAAAAGTCACTGCATATAACAGATTACTCGGGCACTGAAATTCTATGATGCTACAATGTGGATTCCGTTAACTTAATGTGTTCTATTCTTTATCACATTGTAACTCTCAAACATCACATACAGTAGTTTCATAATGAGTATAAGCATGGGCCTAATAATGCTATCAATTTCAAACCCTAAGATATAAATTCTAAATTAGCTTACTTCTCAATTAACAGAAGGGATCTACTCACTTAGTTGTTATATCGATAATCAAAAACTAAATTTCCTAATTGAACATTGCAGTCATATGTTGTTAACTACTACTACCTTATCAAGGTGGATCAAATCTGAACATTCTGGAACAGTGAACGAGTCATATGAAGACGAGTATTTGCTTCTTCGTTCATAGCATCCAGCGATCTCAGTTCCTTAATCTCGTCCTGCCATTTCTCAATCTTTTCCTTATGAATTCTGTATGAAAACAAAAAAAAATTAAAAAAATGAAAGCTCGGAATTCAAAATCAAGAAAAAGTTTTCAATTATCTCACCCAATAATACGTTCTTCAAATTCATTACTGAGATCTTTAAAGAGTGTTTTCCATGCCTCAAGCATCTCTGAAACCTAGAGATAAAAAATCGAAGAACATCTGAGCGACAACGTGATTAGGATATGAATCTGTGAATCAGCAACGAAGTTAAGGATTACCATTACCTGTTGAGTGAATCGCTCAATTTTTTCAAGAACTCCATTAATAAGGCTTTCCATCTCTTCAGATCCGACTGCAACAGTTTCAACATCTTCTTCCATTACTAATCCGATTTCATTTTCCTCATCATCCTCTTCTGCCATCTAAACAGTGAAAAATAAACAAGAAAATAATCAAATTATAGAAATTCTGACAATTCGGAGGAGAGGAAAGTAATAGTTAGGTCAAAAAGAAGGAGAAGCAAATAAAATACTGTTTGTTTAATTCGTTTCCTTGTTGTTTCAATCTCGTCCATAATCAGGTTTGTGATTGCTACGGTTTCACAGAGAAGCTTCCTCTTCTTGGATCTGGAAAATATAAGGCGGGATTATTTGAAATTTGAAAATTGAGAAATGAGATTTTAGGAAATCCTTGCGGTTTCAACAAATTTGAATTTTGTTGGACCCCTTATTAAATGATTGTGCTGAAAAAGAGAGAGACTGAAGTATTATTCCTCGTGTGGGGTCGTGGACTCGTGGCAGTGTTTGGAACTTTGGAGGCGGAAGTAATACACTCACCGCCGGCTGGATCCCGCGGTGTACCGCAAGAGAGAAAAGGAGAAGAACCTAATGACCCAGCGGTTTTGTAGGGGTGGGTTTTGTGTGGGTCCCACCCCCTCTTTCTCACACTCGCACTCTCGATATGGCCCACGGGATTCAACCCGCGGGATATAAATCATTTCCGCTTTGGAGTTCTTACCTTTATAACCAAGGGCAAGTACAAAAAAGAATCTTGATGAACCGTTGGAAAAACCGTTCAAAAAACCATCCCTTCACAACAACTTGTTTTTGCGGGACCTAAATCCCAACCCTTGCAAATCCCAATGGGCGGGGTCCACTGTTGTGTGAGGGAGCGGTTTTTCTGGACGGTTTTTTAGCGGTCCGACTAGAATTACTCGGCCAAGTATTACTATGACATATAAAAACGCGGGGTTTCAAAATACACCACCAATTTTTTCTCAAGCAATCTGTCTGGACAAACTTAAATATAATTCCGAGAGTCCAACTTAATGAATCTCAATCAAGAATAATATTCAGAGTTATATCTCTTTCTCTCACAATCTGAAAGTTTACAGAGACTAGTCCGTAAACCTGATTTACGTGTGAGAGTACTTGGATGATTCCTAAGTCAATTTTCCAAGTAATCAGTCAAGTCGTATCCAACGAACAAGGATGGATGTATCTACTTTGATTGATTAACGCACAACCTGTGATATTTCAATTATAAAGATAAACAATATAATGCGGAAAAGAAATAACATAGAAACCAGAAATTTTGCTAACGAGGAAACCGCAAATGCAGAAAAACCCCGGGACCTAGTCCAGATTGAACACCAAACTGTATTAAGCCACTACAGACACTAGCCTACTACCAATTAACTTCGGACTGGAATGTAGTTGAGACCAAATTAAACCCTCACAAAAATTCAGTTACAGTCGCGCTTCTTACGCCTCTTGAATCCCAGCAGGACTCCGCGCAATTGATTCCCTTAGCTGACGTCCTTTACAGCCTAAGATTTGCTTCAACTTAATTGAATACTTTAAACCAATCTGCTCCCACAGATAAGCCTATATGTGTGATTTCCTTTTTGATCGTAGATCAACTTGATTGGAAACTGATAGCAATAGACAAAAGTATAGATAACCTCAAATCCGAACTTATGCAACCCGAAGTGCAGCCTTGATTTTTATTCACCTCACAAGTATTAAACTTGTGGAATCAATAAATGTCTAAGACGAAGACAACTTTGATGATTTACTATTTATCTTGTTCAAGTGAGCAGCTCAACAATCAAACAAGAGAAGGATACTCGAGCTATCATATACACAATAGCTGGACCTGGCTTCACGAATCCCTATAAAGTATTTGTAGTCATTAAACCCTAAAAGGGTTTTAAGAAGAGGAAGGCTCTAGTTTTGCAACTAGGACACACCAATAAAAGTAGTGTTGGGATTCAAAGATCCCAGTTGCTTGAGGTTCCCCTTTTATAGACATTCAAAGCATATGTTGCTTTAGGTTTAATCTAAGATAGCTTTGGAATCAAGCAAACAATATCCATTGTTAGATGATTCTTTGAATCTGATTTACATAACAAGATATACACTCTGGTTAGGATAAACCGTAACCAAACCGCGTACAAAGACCGCGCTCATGAATGATCAGTCGAAACTAGCCAACTGAACTATAAGCTTGAGCATTTTCATAAAACAATTAAGACTTAACTCGAGTCACAATTATGTGATAAAATATGTCTATGGTGTTTCTCGGAGAAATAATTTAAATGCATATGAATTTAATCGACATGGTAAGTATATGTACAAGGTACAAATAATTAACCGGTTCGATAACATTTAAGTCAAAGTACGTGTATCGGTATGTATACTTTATAACATGACCGAGTTCCGGAGTTCACAAAACTTTTCGGTACGTGTACTGGTATGGAAATCTTAAGACAATAACCAGTTTCGTAGTTCACGGAACTTTTCTGGTACGTGTACCGGTATGGATACCAATTCGGTTCCAGGACCAACAGTTCTTTTCTAGTACGCGTACTGGTTTGCGTACGGATCCGGTTTCACGAGTTCATCGACTTTTTAAGGTGTGCATATGGATATGCGTACCAAAAATAAATTTATCGATATATAGCTACTCAGTTACGTGTATTGAGTATATGTATTATGGCTTCAGGCCTATAACAGTTTTCTCAGTTTGTAAAACTGTGTTTGAGGGTGAAAATGGTTTCTGCTGATTTCGGTAATTTCGGTGTGTGGGTGAGAAACGGATTTAAACCCTAAACAATGTACTGCAAGGGAGTACTTTAGATTTGAGAGATCAATCTGTACAAGTCCGGCCTATACCAATAAATGGCTGTTCCAGACTTGCTTCGGTCACAAAGTGGATGAGAATGGGTTGGTTTTGGGGAGGGAAGCAAGGAAAGTGATGAGACCAGAATAGTTGATTCTAGAAGAGTAGTTGTGTTACAACTTGTATCAGAAAGTGGGAAGCTAACATATGGGAAAGTTAACAAACGTTTTCTGAGTGGTGTATGCTCCTGACTGAACTCGTTCTTCGGTGGAAATAGGTAAGACCTATTTATACAAGTCGAAGTGAAACGTACTCCGGTCTCATTAAGGAATGGAAAAATGGGTGAATAAATGGGAGGAGGTGGTAACGTTAACGCATGGAATTGATGTTCCATAAAACCGTTAACGCGTGGAATTGATGTTCCATAAAAAGAACGTTTCACCATTAACTCCTTGTATTTACTAACCACCTCATCCTTATGACACTTCCTTATGACGGGCGTAGTGTACGCCGCACGCTGTAAACTGCCAAACCAATACCCAAAGAGGATCCCCAGTTTGTGATATATGTTGATGTCTCGAATGTTTTTGTGGAAAACATGTAGCGTGTTGTTGTTGCCTGGCAAGTCGCACCGGGAGACTTGCTAGCTTGTGACCTTCAACGGTCGAGATTTTGCATCTCAAGAGGAAAGATAGTCGTTGATCGTTGCACGCTTTCGTTTTGGTAGTCGCGTAGGGAAGGCCGACATGGTGGTGCGGCTAGGTTGGCATGTTGTTGGCATGGCATGGTTTGGCGTGGCCAAACTTGAGTTTCGGGACAAAGGTTACCATGCGTCGTCTGTAACCTTGGATGGCTAGGATTTTCTCCAGAGGATTGAAGGGGGACCGTGGATCGTCGCACGCCTTCGTTTTTGGTAGCCGCATAGGGAAGGCCAGCCTGGTGGCGCGGCTAGGTTGGCATGCCGTTGGCATGGCATGGTTTGGCGTGGCCAAACTTAGGTTTCGGGCCAAAGGTTACCATGCGTCGTCTGGTAACCTTGGATGGCTAGGATTTGATCCTGGTATTGAAGGGGGTCGTTGATCATCGCACGCCTTCGTTTTTGGTATCCGCGTAGGGAAGGCCAGCATGGTGGCGAGCTAGGTTGTCATGCCGTTGGCATGGCATGGTTTGGCGTAGCCAAACTTAGGTTTTCGGGCCAAAGGTTACCACGCGTCATCTGGTAACCTTGGATGGCTAGGATTTGCTCCTGGGATTAAAGGGGGGTCGTGGATAGTCGCACGCCTTCGTTTTTGGTAGCCGCGTAGGGAAGGCCAGCATGGTAGCGCGGCTAGGTTTGCATGCCGTTAGCATGGCATGGTTTGGCGTGGCCAAACTTAGGTTTTCGGGCCAAATGTTACCATGCGTCGTCTGGTAACCTTGGATGGCTAGGATTTGCTCCTGAGATTAAAGGGGGACCGTTGATCGTCGCACGCCTTCGTTTTTAGTAGCCGCGTAGGGAAGGCCAGCATGGTGGCGCGGCTAGGTGTGTTTGGCATGTCGAGCCAAGGGATTAGCATGCCGTTGGCACATGGAGCGGCTAGCACGGCTAGGGCCAAGCCAAGGTGCGGTTTGGCTTGGCATGTGGGGCCAAGGGTTTGGCGTGAATGGTTTGGCTTAGTATGGCGGTCCCAAGGGCTTGGCATGCCATGGGCGCATGGTGCGGCTAGCATGGCTAGGGCCAAGGCAAGGTGCGGTTTGGCTTGGCATGGTGGGGCCAAGGGTTTGGCATGCCGTTGGCACATGGCGCGGCTAGCATGGCTAGGGCCAAGGCAAGGTGCGTTTTGGCTTGGCATGTGGGGCCAAGGGTTTGGCATGCCGTTGGCACATGGCGCGGCTAGCATGGCTAGGGCCAATGCAAGGTGCGGTTTGGCTTGGCATGTGGGGCCAAGGGTTTGGTAGGTGCGGCTGGCATGGTTGGCATGCCTTGGCGTGGTGGGTGTGGCTGGCTGGCACGGTTTGCCATTGGCACAAGGGTGCGGCTAGCATGGTTGGCATGCTTTGGCGCGATGGGTGTGGTCGGGCACGGTTTGCCGTTGGCACAAGGGTCCGGCTAGCATGGTTGGCATGCCTTGGCGCGGTGGGTGTGGCTGGCATGATTTGCCATTGGCACAGGGGTGCGGCTAGCATGGTTGGCATGCCTTGGCTCGGTAGGTGTGGCTGGCATGATTTGCCATTGGCACAGGGGTGCGGCTAGCATGGATAGGGCCAAGGCAAGGTGCGGTTTGGCTTGGCATGTGGGGCCAAGGGTTTGGCATGCAGTTGGCACATGGCGTGGATAGCATGGCTAGGGCCAAGGAAAGGTGCGATTTGGCTTTGCATGGTGGGGCCAAGGGTTTGGCATGCCGTTGGCACATAGCGCGGATAGCATGGTTGACATGCCTTGGCGCGGTAGGTGTGGCTGGCATGATTTGCCATTGGCACGGTAGGTGTGGCTGGCATGATTTGCCATTGGCACAGGGGTGCGGCTAGCATGGTTGGCATGCCTTGGCGCGGTAGGTGTGGATGGCATGATTTGACATTGGCACAGGGGTGCGGCTAGCATGGTTGGCAGGCCTTGGCGCGGTAGGTGTGGCTGGGATGATTTTCCATTGGAACAGGGGTGCGGCTAGCATGGTTGGCATGCCTTGGCGCGGTAGGTGTGGCTGGCATGATTTGCCATTGGCTCAGGGGTGCGGCTAGCATGGTTGGCATGCCTTGGGGCGAGGTGTGGGCGGCATGATTTGCCATTGGCACGGGGTGCGACTTGCATGGTTGGCATGCCTTGGCGCGGTAGGTATGGTCGACATGATTTGCCATTGGCACGGGTGCGGCTAGCATGGTTGGCATGCCTTGGCGCGGTAGGTGTGGGCGGCATAATTTTCCATTGGCTCAGGGGTGCGGCTAGCATGGTTTGCATGCCTTGGCGCGGTAGGTGTGGCTGGCATGATTTGCCATTGGCACAGGGGTGCGGCTAGCATGGTTGGCATGCCTTGGCGCGGTAGGTGTGGCTGGCATGATGAGCCATTGACACGTTCGGCGTGAGAATTAGGGTTTTGGCTTGTCGAAACCCCAATTAACATTTTGAAAAAAAAAGGTACCTTGGTAATTTTCTCGCAATCAAATTAAAGGGTTCAATAAATGTGCTTGGTGGAGACATTATTACTCAAGTTCTGTGACGTCACTGTCTAACTAGGGTTTTACGATTTTACCCCTAAGTTAAAAACCACCATCAACATTAAGTCCCCTGCTTAGCTCGGAACAGGTGCCTTGTTGCGAGGTAAGCATATGATGGTGACATACGAGGGCAGAATCAAAATGTAGGACATGCAAGATGGTCAGGAGAGTCCAACTAACCTTTTTCGAGAGGTGAAGAGAGTTTTTTGCTTCCTGTATTGGCAGACCTGCATAAATTGTGTTGGGGATGCAGACCGTGGAGTGGTGAGATGAAAATTATTGGTTTGGTCTGGCCGTACATCACCTTGACTGGGTTAGGAAGCATCATGATGCTGACTTGGCGAATTTGTTGGTACTGGCAAGTCACGGCGCGGACAGCTTGGAGAGGCGAAGCACGTGCGAACGGTTTGGAGAGGCAAAGCGCGTGCGAACGGTTTGGAGAGAAAAAGCATAGCGGACGACTCGGCACGTGGGTCCAAGGGGCGGCGCGGTCTTGGGAAGCCAAGCATGGTGGATGGCTTGGCGTGGACATTTTTGGCGTGGTAATTGGTCTTTGCGGGAGGGCCGGCTTTCCTTGGTAAATCCTTTCCTTGTTCAAACTCCCATGCACCACGCATATAAAAATAGGGCCGGCTTCTCCTTTTGTTTCACGCCTACTTATTTATCCCAGCCGTGTGGTAGTAGTAAAGCAAGGCGGACAGGCGAATCCCAGGTATGCCTTCCAATACTTCTTCTTTAACTTGCTTTCTCCTTTTTTTTTTTTTTTTTGTGTTGGTGTAAACCCTAGTTGTAGGCGTACTTTTTCATGAACTTGTAGAAATATTATTGGCGTGAACACTATCCGTAGGTATGTTTTGATTGAACTTGTAATAAAATCTAGGCGTGAATGTTGTAGTGATGTTGGCCGCCTCGATTATTGTGCTAAGTAGATGTGCACGAGGATTGTCATTCCCTTCCCATGAAAGAACTAGCTTTTAGGGTTTCCTCCTCTTTCTGGTGTGGCCGTGTGTATGATTTCCTTTGAGGGGGCGCCTATTCGGCTGGGCGCAAGTTTCCGGCTGCATGAAGTGGTGATGCAGAGTCTGTCAGTCCCATTTCTTCGCATATGCACAAAATGACTTTGAAACCAATTGGTTTGCGTCCAGGATGGCTCTCTTGTGTCTGATAAAATATTTTCATGCGCTTTATGTAATAATATCCGCTCGTATTGTTCCATTGTAGTTATCTCGGCGGTGAAAAAAGCGTAAGAGAATTTTCATTAGGATGTCAACAATTTCTATCAATCAAAGGATATGGGTAACTCCAAGCCAAGCATAGATGATGAGTTCTTCACAACATCCGCTACAATTAGAAAAAATCATCCCAAGTATGTGTCGATCCTCCTGACTGGTTCGGAAAGTGAAGGAGAGGCCTGGTCGGTTCGTCCGGGTAGTGTAATAAGGTTTTGTATTTAGAGAAAAGAGTACCATGCTTCTCCCATTGAATTTAAGACCAGTGTAAGCCCGTTGCGTCCCTTTGAGAAATGGATGTGATTCATGTTAAGCCAGGAATGTGTAAAGGCCAGCTTGACCAAGGCACGTATTATTGATGCTGTCGTGTGGCTTCCAGTTCTTCAAATTAGGAAAGATATTCCAGGCTTGGTTACTTTTATTTCCAGATGGTGTCCTGACACTCATACGTCTATATGCGCAGGTGGGGTGAAATGACCATCTCCTTAGAGAGCGTGGCTGTATTGCTGAACCTTCTCGTAATTGGAAACCTTGATGTTAGGTTGTCTGTGGATGAAGTGGAAATGCATGCCGCCCTGGTTGCGAAATCAAAAGGATTCGTTCGGAAATGAAACGAGACGAAGTGCTTTTATGACTGGTGGGTGTCTCAGTACGCTTTATGCCGCGGCGTTCTTGGCTCTTTGGTTATCCAGAGATATTTTTGATGACGGCTCCGGTAAGAAGGAGATAAGGCAGGAACTTATCAAGTTTGATATAAAACTGGAAAAAGGCGTCTTTCTCCCTATTGGCGGTTTGTTTCTTGGTTCTCTATACGCGCACTTGGATCAGCTGGTCTCGGACATGTGTGCTTCAAACGGCTATATGAAAGTGGATTCGTACATTCATGCCGCTTTTCTTCAGGCGTGGTTGTGGGAGCACTTCGATAAGTACGCCCCAAAACCGTTGGCTGTACTTCCCGAGTCTTGGGGTGGCTCCAGGATACTGCGTTGGTCGAATAGGCGTCCAAAGATTGGCTCGAACCTGGTTGGATTTCTTGACAACTCGTACACGGTTAATTTTCGTCCATGGGCTCCGGTGCATGTGTCTATAACTCGGATCAGTATCTTTCATCATGTTCCGAACATGTCTTTATCTTCTGATAAAGAGGATCTGAGTGTTGGAGAGATGGTGTTCATGCGAAGCTGCACGCCCGGTCATGTATCGTCTTTCTTTCGAGGATCATGCAAAGCGATCTCTTACAACATTGATAGGGCGGCTCGGCATATGGGTTTTGACCAAGGGGTCCCACTCGTTAGTCAGCCGGTTGTTCCAGAAATCCCGTTGTCCACTGTTCTCGTTGCTAGTGCTCTTGCGTCGGGTCAAAGTCTCCCTTTTCTGCTTGTGGAACGAAATTCATCAACAACCTCCAAATATAACATATTTTGGCAGGATGAGTTTCTTGCTATCCATGGATTCGTGAATGATGTGGTAGAAAATTGTCGCGGTAAGCCTTCTCCTGCGATTTTAACGGAACATCCATTCTTTGAGGATCCCAAGCGAAAATCCGTTAGCCCGAATGCGAGATAGTCCCCAAGTGAAGGAGCGAAGATCTAAAAGCCGTGCTGGTGGTTTTTAGTCGGATCCGATGGCTCTCCCGACTTTTAGCTCTTCCAATATGCGAGTACGTATAATTTTCTTCATGATTCAGTCGGATTGCGTATATCTTTGTCTCATTTCTGAGTCTCTGTTCTTGTGCCTTGCCTAGGGTCTTAGCAGCGTGAATGCCTTCACTAAACTTGCACGTAGTCAGAAAACTACACCTATTGAGACGGAAAGCAGCGATGCTGAGCCTACCCATGGAGAATGGGAATCCGAGAAGGATGAAAGCTCAAGTCCGAGAGATGGCGAGAGTAGTTCTTCCGATAGCATCTTTGAATCTTCCTCTAATCGGTGCAAAGCGAATCGGTGAGTCTTCTCCATGCTCTTCTTCTTCCTTCCTTCTTCGTCTCCCTTTTTTTTAAAGAGTGTCTAAGCCATGATATCACATAGAGAAGCCGGTTCTGAAGACGAACTTGAGATGGAAACTGGTGAAGACACGATTTTGTCTCCAGCCGTGTCAGCCAAGCCTGGTGGCTTTGAAACAGAGGCCGATCAAGATGGAAGCGTTGTTGTGACTCAGACAGCGGAGATTGCTCACGTGAATATTGGCGCAATTATTGTTAGGAATCCTTCGCCAGTTACTGATGCAGTCGCAGGCGCCACCTTTGTTCCTCCATACCTGGTTCCTTATCCGGATCACGTGTTGATTGGTGGATTTAGCGTGCCAGCTAAACATGAGGCGTTATATACCAAGATATGGGAAAGCTATGGTCATATTGCCAAGACCAAGAAAATTACTAGCCGATACGCGCTGGTCAAGCGTGTGGAGGAAGCCTTGTCTTCGATTGACGACATGTGCAACGTGACTGGTCATACGGTTTCTGAGGACGTAATCTCGAGCTGGAGGTTCCACCGTGACATGTGCATAAAGTTCGAGCTCAATGCTCCTTGGTTCGTCGACGGTTTCTCCGAGGTTGAAAAGTTGCTGGCCCAAACAGTCGAAGGTCCTTCCGCAGACATGGTGAAGAAGCAGAAAGCGGAATGCAAAAGATTGTGCAGGCAACTGAAGTTGAAAAGGGTGGCTCTCCAGAGCACGAGGGAGGCCTTTGCTAAGAGGATCAAGCCGCTGTTGGAAAACTTTCCTTGAATACATTCCTGTCTTCTGAACTTCTTTATTTTATTTTTTTTGAAAGGCAAACGGAAGCGCCTGGTTTATGGTTTTGAATTTCTGGATTTTTTTATTTTTTTTTGGGTTGATAGATAAATGTTACCTTGACGGTTTTGGATTATTCTTTTGGAATGAATTGTTTTTTTTTTTATTCCCGTGAAAACTTGAAAAGGTAAACTATGCATCTTGTCTAGGTAGGACTTACTTGGTTTTTTAGGTCTCTTGATGAAAAAGGAAACCTTCCGGGTGTAAGACCAGGTTTTACGGGAAGCACCGCCGTGATTGTGGAAAGTCCCCAGTCGTTACTGAGTTGCCTGATAACCGAGTCGTCGATTCTCGGGTGGATCGTTTGCTTCTATCCTCTAGGAAGTCCCCAGTCGTCCCTTGTCGTGTCATGGCTGATAGTCGGGTCGTCTGGTAACTGAGTCGTCGATCCCTGAACGGGTCGCCTGCTTCTATCATCTTGATGTCTGGGTCGCAGCATGAGATTGATGGTCGAAAATTGACTTTGTAACCTAAAGATCAACCTCCCACTGTGGTCGCCAATTATTTGGGGGTGAAAATGGTTTATGCTGATTTCGGTAATTTCGATGTGTGGGTGAGAAACGGATTTAACCCTAAACAATGTACTGCAAGGGAGTACTTTAGATTCGAGAGATCAATCTGTACAAGTCCGGCCTAAACCAAGAAATGGTCGTTCCAAACTTGCTTCGGTCACAAAGTGGAGGAGAATGGGTTAGTTTTGGGGAGGGAAGCAAGGAAAGTGATGAGACCAGAATAGTTGATTCTGAAAGAGTAGTTGTGTTACGACTTGTATCAAAAAGTCAGAAGCTAACAGATGGGAAAGTTAACAAACGTTTTCTGAGTGGTGTATGCTCCTGACTGAACTCGTTCTTCGGTGGAAATAGGTAAGACCTATTTATACAAGTCGAAGTGAAACGTACTCCAGTCTCATTAAGGAATGGAAAAATGGGTGAATTAATGGGAGGAGGTGGTAACGTTAACGCATGGAATTGATGTTCCATAACGTATGGAATTGATGTTCCATAAAACCGTTAATGCATGGAATTGATGTTCCATCAAAAGAACGTTTCACCATTAACTCCCTGTATTTACTAACCGCCTCATCCTTATGACGGGCGTAGTGTACGCCGCGCGCTGTAAACCGCCAAACCAATACCCAAAGAGGATCCCCCAGTTTGTGATATGTGTTGATATCTCGAATATTTTTGTGGAAAACATGTAGCATGTTTTTGTTGCCTGGCAAGTCACACTGGGGAGACTTGCTAGCTTGGTAACCTTCGACGGTCGAGATTTTGCATCTCAAAAGGAAAGATAGTCGTTGATCGTTGCACGCTTTCGTTTTGGTATCCGCGTAGGGAAGGCCATCATGGTGGCGCGGCTAGGTTGGCATGCTGTTGTCATGGCATGGTTTGGCGTGGCCAAACTTAGGTTTTCGGGCCAAAGGTTACCATGCGTCGTCTGGTAACCTTGGATGGCTAGGATTTGCTCCTGGGATTGAAGGGGGACTGTGGATCGTCGCACGCCTTCGTTTTTGGTAGCCGCGTAGGGAAGGCCAGCATGGTGGCGCGGCTATGTTGGCATGCCGTTGGCATGGCATGGTTTGGCGTGGCCAAACTTAGGTTTTCGGGCCAAAGGTTACCATGTGTCGTCTGGTAACCTTGGATGGCTAGGATTTGCTCCTGGGATTGAAGGGGGACCGCTGATCGTCGTACGCCTTCGCTTTTGGTAGCCGCGTATGGAAGGCCAACATGGTGGCGCGGCTAGGTTGGCATGGCATGGTTTGGCGTAGCCAAACTTATGTTTTCGGGCCAAAGGTTACCATGCGTCGTCTGGTAACCTTGGATGGCTAGGATTTGCTCCTGGGACTGAAGGGGGACCGTGGATCGTCGCACGCCTTCGTTTTTTGTATCCGCGTAGGGAAGGCTAGCATGGTGGCGCGGCTAGGTTGGCATGCCGTCTGGTAACCTTGGATTGCTAGGATTTTCTCCTGGGATTAAAGGGAGACCGTTGATCGTCGCACGCCTTCGTTTTTGGTAGACGCATAGGGAAGGCCAGCATGGTGGCGCGGCTAGGTGTGTTTGGCATCTGGGGCCAAGGGCTTAGCATGTCGTTGGCACATGGCGCGGCTAGCACGGCTAGGGCCAAGGCAAGGTGCGGTTTGGCTTGGAATGTGGGGCCAAGGGTTTGGCGTGAATGGTTTGGCTTGGTATGGCGGGGCCAAGGGCTTGGCATGCCATGGGAGAATGGTGCGGCTAGCATGGATAGGGCCAAGGCAAGGTGTGGTTTGGCTTGGCATGGTGGGGCCAAGGGTTTGGCGAAGGTATAACCCGGCAATACAGTGGTTCAGTGATCTCTTATCACCCACTTGTATTTCAGCCTTATAAGATTGCACCAATGCAATCAGCCAACTCTACCAAGAGTATGCAACGGAAGTCTTACTCGGTGTGACGGTCTTTGCAAGTGACGCACAATG
Source organism: Papaver armeniacum (assembly GCA_023531295.1). NCBI lineage: Eukaryota > Viridiplantae > Streptophyta > Magnoliopsida > Ranunculales > Papaveraceae > Papaver > Papaver armeniacum. Next base: position 316,480 of record JAJJWW010006591.1, on the reverse strand, counting down.
ATTATGCGTTCTGAGTTGCGAGGTCAAGTAAGGAGTCCACTTGTAATAGTGCAATGCGAAGCCATAATAGCGAATGGAAGCTATAATAGTGCAACGCAAGCCATAATAAGCGGTATTCTGTATAGGCGGCAAGTGTCAAGAATGGCATAAACCCACAGGGCCAATGTAGTGCAAGTGCGGCATTACATTATAAACACATTTGGCTAAGTGATGAAGCTTATTGGCCGACACAATGAAGCTTCATTGAGGAAAGGCAAGAGATGGCCAAAGTGACGAGATGCAACATGCGATGTTGTCATCGATGCATATCCATGGAATTGAGTTAGCCCAAGCTCAAGGAGGATGCAATAATGAAGAATAGACTAAGGGATGGTCTATGGCATATATTCAAGGTTGGCCAAAGCTTGAATAATGCAAACAAGCTAGCAATGCAAGAGTTGCATTGCTGTTGTTGTCACACCTCCAAAATGCTCTTGCAAATTTCTGCGAAAGTGTAACCCGGCAGCACAAATGGTTCTATGAATAGCTTCACCCAATTGCACTTCAGCCTTATAAGTTTGCACCTATGCAAACAGCCAACATATCAGGTCAATCAGCGGAAGTCTTTACAACCTTCTTTCACTTCTCAAAACTCATCAAATGCACCCCATAATACATTCAATCTTTGCCATACTTTACCAACAACAAATCAGTCAACCAAGAACACTTAGAACATGACACAATCAACTCTTTTATTGCATCAAAGGGAAGAAATACAAAACTTGCCCACTTGGGGACTTACACAGACTTGTTTGCCTTCAAACCAAGTTTTAGTCTTACAAAAACTCTCCTATTCACTCACATATGCAAACCTCACTCTCACATATGCTCTCTATGCAAGCCTGCCGAATTTTCCCAACCTTAGGACTATTTATACAGCAGCTTTACTTGGCCAAACCGTGCATAACCGTTACACACGCATGGAACAGCCATCTGTCCCATAAAGCGATTAACATTAACCCAATAATCTGTGCTAATCGCGGTTCTTCTCCAACTCGCGCCAATCACTCAACACCTGTTCCTTAGCAGTTAGAACTCTTCTCCCACGCTTATAAACTTCTTTATAACCGCTCCTTTTCATCATGCATCATTGGCATGCTTGTGAAGCTCGTAACTAACTTGCAACCGTCACTTGAGCCATATTGCACCACTTGTTTTGGCATACTGGATTCTAGCTTGCGCCCACGCTCAGCCCTCTTGGCCCTGCATGCTTATCATTCTAAACTCATGCACGGATAATTCTCAAGCATCAAACATTGAAGCCAGCTCCTTAAGCTCACTCTAGTTGCTCATGCGTCATATGTGTTTCACTTTGCCAATTAGCTTGACAACAGCAATGCAACTCTTGCATTGCTAGCTTGTTTGCATTATTCAAGCTTTGGCCAACCTTGAATATATGCCATAGACCATCCCTTAGTATATTCTTCATTCTTGCATCCTCCTTGAGCTTGGGCTAACTCAATTCCATGGATATGCATCGATGCCAACATCGCATGTTGCATCTGTCACTTTGGCCATCTCTTGCCTTTCCTCAATGAAGCTTCATTGTGTCGGCCAATAAGCTTCATCACTTAGCCAAATGTGTTTACAATGTAATGCTGCACTTGCACTACATTGGCCCTGTGGGTTTATGCCATTCTTGACACTTGCCAGTCTATACAGTAATACCGCTATTATGGCTTGCGTTGCACTATTATAGCTTCCATTCTGCTATTATGGCTTCGCATTGCACTATTACGGCGGACTCCTTACTTGACTTGTAACTCTGTAACGCATAATCATTGTGCGTCACTTGCAGCAACGTCACAGACCTCCCCCACCTAATCCGTTCAACGCCCTCGTTGAACGCGACTCAGTATAGACACCATACTTGTCTTAACTTTGCTTCACTTGCTTTCAGAACCTTTTCTGAAAATCGGTAACTACTTTTGGCTAACCCTTGCCAATGGTCCCCTCCGATTGCATCCACATCACTTAGCTTTGTTGCTTTTCTACTGATCTCATATCTTTGAGCCACATCTCGGCGTTGTGCACTACGCTTATGCTGATACTCAAATCATGCATCAACACTCAAATGCAAAATTTGAAATTCTTAGCCAATTCCCTTTAGCTTGAATTTCTTCTTGAATCATTTACGCCTAAATGTACGCACTGAATGATTCTTCTTCTACTGATCACCACGATCATTGCCATCGCTTCCCGACTTTGCCTCTTACATCTCACTCAACGTGACAAGGACTTGTAAACGACTTGGCCTTGGTTTCAATCAATTTTGCTTTGCAACCCGCCTTTGAAGCTGTTGTTCTCCGCGATCCTCATCAAGCATGTCACAAAGTAACCGGGGTTCTCTTTGCATTAGACACCCGCATCCAATACTTCATGCCTCGCCAAACTCTGACTATGCAAACATCATTCAAGAACTCATTTCTATGAATGTAGCCATCAAGTGTAAGCTCTATACTTATGCCATCTTGCATATCCGTCATTTTTAAATGGTGAGTTTTCTTTGCTCAACTTCCATGCAGCAAAACTATTGAGTTGCACAGCCCGTTTAAAACTGTGACTCACTATCTCTTGGACATATCATTAGCTAACCCTTTAGCTGTTCATATGTCATGCCTTCAAAGCCAATATATCTCCAAATACTTCTTTGAACTGCATTGCTAATTCCCTGGAAAGTGTGTGTCTTTCTCTAAGGCCATGAGTTCTACCTAACTCATGCTTGTTGATAAAATGATTTCTAACTTGTTGTATTGCTTGCACTGTCGCTGCCCATCTGCCATCGTGCCATTTCGCAATCTCCCAAACAGCAACATCACTTCTTCATCAACTAGGACCCCTGTCCTATGCTTTGCTTATTAGCTTTCAACTTGTCTTGTCATTGCATACGTTAGGCTAAGTATGCTACTTGCAGCATCTCCCCATGAACTAGCTTTACATCGTAAATAAAGAGGCAAAACTTTATAAACGAAAACACCCTCGTTCATTACTGCTCTTACATGACAATACCATGTACCATTACATGATTGATCCACTTGATCACTTTTGGAAAGCTAAAACTTCATTAACAAAGCAACTTGCTTACACCAAAGCAAAGTATATACAAACTTGAAGACTCAAATAAAAGTCTGTACAACTAAACTCTACACACAGAGTTTGCAACATAAAACAACTCAAGCTACATAAAACAAGGCCAACAACACTCCTGTTTTGGCATCCAAAGTGTTGTCAATGGAAACAACAACACTTGCTTGTTTTTAGCTTAGTTTCTCTTGTCGAAGTCGATCTATTTCGCTACGAGGTCTCTTCCTCGAACCTTCACTTCGGCCTTCGCGAGTCTTGCTAGAATGATTCCCATAATCATCCCCAACTGATACATTGAGTTGTGCCTTGAGTGGACAGCTTCTAGCGAAGTGTAAACCTTTGCAAATGAAACATCCCCTATACTTCCGGGACGAGGGGAGCAGTTCCTATTCCTTAGGTTCATGCTTGCGCTTACTGCCAATAGATCTTTCCTTTCCTTTGGCCTTTCCTTCGCAGCTTTGCACATCTTCAGTCGTTGTGCTATTGGCAAGCTCTCTTACCGTCTGTATAGCCATCTGGACACTCTGCACTTTGCGCTTCTTAAGTTCAGCAATCACACTTGAACTTGCGCCAGCCAGAATTTGGAACATCTGATCTTCTTCACTCATGCCACACGTCTCTTGCACCAATGCAGAGAAGTTTTCAGCATAGGCATGTGGTGTACTTGTCATTTTTAGCCTACGTAAACTTTCTCTTGCATACCAAGCACCATTGCTTGGCCAGAACTGACATCTCAGTCCATCTTTCATGTCATTCCATGACATAGGATTGGCATAACCAGCAGCTTCATCTTCTTGCAGCATAGTTCTCCACCAAACCTTTGCATCACCACCAAGGTAATTGCCTGCGAGAGTTACTTTTTGTCCTTCCCCAGTTCCATTCGCCTCAAAGTATGCCTCAACGTCATACAAGAAATTCTCAATTTCTCTAGCATTTCTGGAACCTGCGTAAATTCTTGGCTCGGAGACTCGATTAGAGTTTTCTCCATGCACGTTCGCCCCTACAAACATGCCGTTACTGATTAACCCGCGAATACTTGCCACTTCCTCAGACATCTGCTTCGCATGGCTTGTTAGTATGGTCTTTATGTCACTGAATTGCACCTTCAATTCAGTCACTTCAGCATTGGTTTCGCAATTCAAAAGGGTTGCATCAGACACCTTGTCTTCCACAGCACTTACCCTGCCGTCGAATTCTTTAAACCAATCTGACGTTCTTCCTTCAAGTAGGTCTAGCCTGCCATTCTCTTCAGAAACAAGAGGATTTTCAATGCCATCTGCACTGAAATCAATGGTTAAATCACCAAGATAACCATACTCCTCAAGTTGATCAAACGCACCCGGTAGTTCTTCGTCGATCATCATGCCATTAGAACTCATTTCTAATGCAAAACTCTGAAAATAATGCGCCACTTACTTGCTCATAGGAAAATAGCTTTAGAGAGAAAGAAGTACTAGTGTATTATCCAACAAATACACTCGAACTATGTACCAAACACAGCTCTGATACCCGAATTGTCACACCTCCAAAATGCTCTTGCAAATTTCTGCGAAAGTGTAACCCGGCAGCACAAATGGTTTTATGAATAGCTTCACCCAATTGCACTTCAGCCCTTATAAGTTTGCACCTATGCAAACAGCCAACATATCGGTCAATCAATGAAAGTCTTTACACCTTCTTTCACTTCTCAAAACTCATCAAATGCACCCCATAATACATTCAATCTTTGCCATACTTTACCAACAACAAATCAGTCAACCAAGAACACTTAGAACATGACACAATCAACTCTTTTATTGCATCAAAGGAAGAAATACAAAACTTGCCCACTTGGGGACTTACACGAGACTTGTTTGCCTTCAAACCAAGTCTTAGTCTTACAAAAACTCTCCTATTCACTCACATATGCAAACCTCACTCTCACATATGCTCTCTATGCAAGCCTGCCGAATTTTCCCAGCCTTAGGACTATTTATACAAACAACTTTACTTTGCCAAACCGTGCATAACCGTTACACACGCATGGAACAGCCATCTGTCCCATAAAGCGGTTACGTTAACCGCCAATAAGCGTGCTAACTGGCGGCCGTTCTTCTCCAACTCACGCCAATCACTCAACACCCGTTCCTTAGCGAGTTAGAACTCTTCTCCCACGCTTATAAACTTCTTTATAACCGCTCCTTTTCATCATGCATCATTGGCATGCTTGTGAAGCTCGTAACTAACTTGCAAACCGTCACTTGAGCCATATTGCACCACTTGTTTTGACATCTTTGGATTCTAGCTTGCGCCCACGCTCAGCCCTCTTGGACCTGCATGCTTATCATTCTAAACTCATGCACGGATAATTCTCAAGCATCAAATATCGAAGCTAGCTCCTTAAGCTCACTCTAGTTGCTCATGCGTCATATGTGTTTCACTTTTCCAATTAGGTAAAGTCCATTGATTTTACCCAATGGACTTTACCATTGATTGTCATATGCGTCATATGTGTTTCACCTTGCCTTGGCTCGGCTAGCATGGCTAGGGCCAAGGCAAGGTGCGGTTTGGCTTGGTATGTGGGGCCAAGGGTTCGGCATGCCGTTGGCACATGGCGCGGCTAGCATGGCTAGGGCCATGGCAAGGTGCGATTTGGCTTGGCATGTGGGGCCAAGGGTTTGGTAGGTGCGGCTGGCATGGTTGGCATGCCTTGGCATGGTGGGTGTGGGCAGCACGGTTTCCCATTGGCACAAGAGTGCGGCTTGCATGGTTGGCATGCTTGCGGCGCCGCGGTGGGTGTGGGCGACACGGTTTGCCATTTGCACAAGGGTGCGGCTAGCATGGTTGGCATGCCTTGGCGCGGTGGGTGTAGCTGGCACGGTTTTCCGTTGGCACAAGGGTGCAGCTAGCATGGTTGGCATGCCTTGGAGCGGTGGGTGTGGCTGGCATGATTTGCCATTGGCACAGGGGTGCGGCTAGCATGGTTGGCATGCCTTGGCGCGGTAGGTGTGGCCGGCATGATTTTCCATTGGCACAGGGGTGCGGCTAGCATGGCTAGGGCCAAGGCAAGATGCGGTTTGGCTTGGCATGTGGGTCCAAGGGCTTAGCATGTCGTTGGCACACGGCGCGACCAGCACGGCTAGGGCCAAGGCAAGGTGCGGTTTGGCTTGGCATGTGGGGCCAAGGGTTTGGCGTGAATGGTTTGGCTTGGTATGTGGGTCCAAGGCAAGGTGCGGTTTGGCTTGGCATGTGGGGCCAAGGGCTTAGCATGTCGTTGGCAAATGGTGCGGCTAGCATGGCTAGGGCCAAGGCAAGGTGCGATTTGGCTTGGCATGGTGGGGCCAAGGATTTGGCATGCCGTTGGCACATGGCGCGGCTAGCATGGCTAGGGCCAAGGCAAGGTGAGGTTTGGCTTGGCATGTGGGGCCAAGGGTTTGGCATGCGGTTGGCACATGGCGCGGCTAGCATGGCTAGCACCAAGGCAAGGTGCGGTTTGGCTTGGCATGTGGGGCCAAGGGTTTGGTAGATGCGACTGGCATGGTTGGCATGCCTTGGCGTGGTGGGTGTGGCTGGCACGGTTTGCCATTGGCACAAGAGTGCGGCTAGCATGGTTGGCATGCCTTGGCGCGGTGGGTGTGGCTGGCACGGTTTGTCATTGGCACAAGGGTGCAGCTAGCATGGTTGGCATGCCTTGGCGCGGTGGGTGTGGCTGTCACGGTTTGCCATTGGCACAAGGGTGCGGCTAGCATGGTTGGCATGCCTTGGCGCGGTGGGTGTGGCTGGCATGATTTTTCATTGGCACAGGGGTGAGGCTAGCATGGTTGGCATGCCTTGGCGCGGTTGGTGTGGCTGGCATGATTTGCATTGGCACAGGGTTGCGGCTATCATGGCTAGGGCCAAGGCAAGGTGCGGTTTAGCTTGGCATGTGGGGCCAAGGGTTTGGCATGCATGGTTGGCACATGGCGCGGCTAGCATGGCTAGGTCCAAGGCAAGGTGCGATTTGGCTTGGCATTGTGGGGCCAAGGGTTTGGCATGTCATTGGCATATGGCGCGGCTAGCATGGTTGACATGCCTTGGCGCGGTAGGTGTGGCTGGCATGATTTTCCATTGGCACGGTAGGTGTGGCTGGCATGATTTGCCATTGGCACGAGGGTGCGGCTAGCATGGTTGGCATGCCTTGGCGCGGTAGGTGTGGCTGGCATGATTTTCCATTGGCACAGGGGTACGACTAGCATGGTTGGCATGCCTTGGCGCGGTAGGTGGGGCTGGCATGATTTTCCATTGGCACAGAGGTGCGACTAACATGGTTGGCATGCCTTGGCGCGGTAGGTGTGGCTGGAATGATTTGTCATTGGCACAGGGGTGCGGCTAACATGGTTGGCATGCCTTGGCACGGTAGGTGTGGCTGGCATGATTTGCTATTGGCACAGGGGTGCGACTAGCATGGTTGGCATGCCTTGGCGCGGTAGGTGTGGCTGGCATGATTTGCCATTGGCACAGGGGTGCGGCTAGCATGGTTGGCATGCCTTGGCGCGGTAGGTGTGGCTGGCATGATTTGCCATTGGCACGGGGTGCGGCTATGATGGTTGGCATGCCTTGGCGCGGTAGGTGTGGCTGGCATGATTTGCCATTGGCACGGGTGCGGTAGCATGGTTGGCATGCCTTGGCGCGGTAGGTGTGGGTGGCATGATTTGCCATTGGCACAGGGGTGCGGCTAGCATGGTTGGCATGCCTTGGCGCGGTAGGTGTGGCTGGCATGATTTTCCATTGGCACGGGGGTGCGGCTAGCATGGTTGGCATGCCTTGGCGTGGTAGGTGTGGCTGGCATGATGAGCCATTGGCACGTGCGGCATGAGAATTAGGGTTTTGGCTTGTCGAAACCCTAATTAACATTTAAAAATAAGGTACCCTGGTAATTTTCTCGCAGTCAAATTAAAGGGTTCAATAAATGCGCTTGGTGGAGACATTATTACTCAAGTTCTGTGACGTCACTGTCTGACTAGGGTTTTACGATTTTACCCCTAAGTTAAAAACCACCATCAACAGACTGATATATATATATATATATATATATATTGTTTTGTATTTGAATTAACAATAGTTCTATATTTCTCTCTAAATCGATTTGAATCATTCCCGAATAACATCAATGACACATATTATTGTTCCATGATATTTTCGAATGATAATTCTTGAATCATGATTTTTGATTGCGAACAATAAATTGTTCTTAACCGAAATTCATCAAGTATGAAATGTTCATTAAGCCTAGTCATATATTTCGAGAGCTAATTACAAGATAAATTTGACTCGAAATTCTTGATATGCTTACGGTAGTCTAATTAGTTATGCGACGGCATCTCATAGATAGAAAGGTGAATATAACTTGAGAAATAGGTGGTTCAGTCTTCACTTGCCTTTTGTTGAAGAAGTTCTCCAAAAGCTTCGGTTGATCTTCGCCTTCAAACGGTAGAACACAATGATGATTGTCGTGATGTTATACTTCTATCATAATCCGAGACTTAACTAATTGTAGACTAGAAATCTAGGTATAGTTTTGACAACCAAATTTGACAACAAGCTTGAGATAACAACACTTGTGAGTTCGACTGAGCAATGAGCTAAAAATCTCCCTCTTTGTTAATTTTAGTGACAAAACTATCAATACATATGGATATAAAATAAAGCTTCTAAAACTTCTTGAATTCATCATACATTGATTTCCTTGGTTGCTTCAACTCCTTGAACTCTTCAGTACTTCAAGTTGCAATGATTTTGAACGTGTTCAACTCAGCATCGTTGTTGTTGAAGATCCGTATCCATAGCTATAACAAACAAATATTCTCAAACGTCAATATACAGAAACATAGTATTATTATCTTCTCCAAATCTCAATTGTATCACGACTTTGAAGTAATACTACGGTGAAATTTTCTCCCCCTTAATCAATACTTACATCTTTTCCATAATAGGTGAAATCTATAAATATGGATTTACTCCCCCTTACATAATGATATGTATACCATATGTATGTAGTGTGAAACTACTAATTAATTATCCCCCTTTTTGTCAATAAAAAATTGGCAAAGGTACGAAAATCATGGGATCGTAATGAATTCAACCAAAAGATATATCAAGATTTAAGGAAGTTAGAGATAACTTAGTTAATATGTGACTCCTCATATCAACTTTATTTAGATGATATCATATATTAAGAAAATACTTAGCGCTTATCTAGGAGATTTAAGATACAAGCATTCCATGTAAATTCCACAGCCGCACACCCCACAAAGATATAACAATTAAGCACCGGTTCATTTAAGAACTCTCCTCAATTTGATGACATTCCCATAAGAACAACATTAGTGACCTTATTTTATGAAAAAGAAGGATTTTGTCTGACATTAACAAATCACATGGATTTTTTGTATCCTAAATATCGACTTAAATTAATCTCAACGCCGATTCTGAACAAAGAGATAATTTTGATCGGTATAACTCAACATAAGAAAATCTTACGAAGTGTGTCATGCGATAATAACACAAAAGTGTGATCACAAGTAGATCGATACTTCGAGAAAATTCTCAAAGAGTTTGTGTTGTTTTCCATTTATAAAAAAATAAAATAATAGATTTAACTTCTGAGCATATATGAAATATCAACTCAATTCACGATAAACAAAAAGGCCTATATATTTTACAAGACTTTTGCAATACTTAAACCAATAATGACTACATATTGCAAGTTTATCTTCCAAAACCTCTAGAATTTAAATAAATAAATCTAAAAACATGCAAGATGAAAATCGTTGGAAATAGCTTGTGTAGTCACAATTTATGTTATACCAAACCCCAGTTCTCCTTCACAATAGCAAGAAAAAAATTCTCACAAGAGGTTTGCTAGTTAGAACTACAATTGAATTTGACACATTTAGGAAATTTAATTGAAACCATTCAAAGCTAAAGTGACGTCAAAGTTATTACAACCATCATCAAAGGTTCAAACGTAGTTCAAAACATACAAACTTAAAGCGATCATGACAACATAATACAATAAAGAACTATGCACGATTGTGATGGAAGTCCTCAGCAATCTTAAATAAAGGTTCTGCCCGATATGGATGAGTTTCCAAGGCATATGACAGCTGCTCCTGCATGCAATCAATTCTTTGTTGAAGAAGAGCAACTTCAGGATTTGGAGCTGTGTTTCTACTCATCTTTTCGATGTTGTCCATGGTCAAAGGTTTTGGACTTCCAAAACTGGTTCCAAAAGGAGCAATGTGGTTACATTGCAAATCCTTGTAATTAGGCAAGGAAATCCGGAGTCTTCTTAAAAATCATCTTACGCTTATCATCGATGAATAATAAGACCGCAGAAATCAATATCTCTCCCTTGTGAAATATAGTAAACCATTTCTGCAAATGACTTGGTCCACCAGAACTTGTCGATAGTGTTAGGCATCAAATTTGCCACAACCAACTTCCCAGTTGCCCTTAAAAACAGTCCAGCATCATTGATATTGATTTTCCCATTCTTCCACGATGTAGTCTTGTCAGTTAACAGATTAGCAATCTCATTTTGGAGTGCAACTTTGTGCACCCGCGGGTGAACGTTCCGTATCTTTACATTGGCTAAGATAAACGGACGTTTAGATAGTATTTAAGAGATTTATTACTATTATTATAATATTTATTAAATAGTAAATAAGATTAATATTGGTTTCTCTTTCCTAATTAAGTTTCTCTCTTATCTGTCTAATCAAAAACTCAATCGGATTTTCTTAAAAGTTTATTTCTCTTTTGAACGGATCATCTAATTTTTTTCCATAATCTGGAAATCGACGAAATTTAATTTTTTTTTTGCACATTGATTAAGGTAAAATAAGATGTTGATTAGTTGATTTTATATTTGATCATCAAGATTATGATTTAATACCTCTCTAATATATATAAATTCATGTTTAAAAACATTTTCTGGTGATGATCCACGTAATGAAGATCTTTTATCTGATCTTGGACTGAAAAAATTAAAAACCCTTAACATAGCAAAGATTTGGTAATTAAAAACCCTTAACATATGAAGATCTTTTATTCAAACCAACTATCCCATCCATAACATTCCAGCAGAGATTTGCGAAAAAGAGGTCGTCATATGCTCCTTTTTTCTCTCTCTTCCCCTCTTTTGTTCTATGTTTGATTGATTTCTCATCAAAAGACTTCTGTTAGATTAAAAATGATCAAAAAAATCCAGAAACAAATTGGACTTTGGGGGAAGCAAATTTGTTCTCTTCAACCTGATTGATTATATAATTAACAAAATAACAGCGTGTTACTAAGTTTAGAGTTTTCATTTTCGGAAAATATTCAGCGATAATCCAAATCCAGGAAATGATCAATAGAGGGCAATATGTTGAATCTGCAACTCACGATTTCTTTATCATGGGTAGAGAAAGTGAGTAAGAAGTGGGAGACCAAGAACGAAGGAAGAGACTGATCTGAAGAAGAGAGATCGAAGTAAGATAAATAAGGCATGGGAACTCGTGCTTCAGTTTTTTTTTTGATTTAATTTCTAAATAAAAATGGAACTTTGAGAAAAATATAACCTCGTTTTGTATCTGACTAATAGAATGGGGAGGAATGTGCACCCCGGTTAACTAGGGGGTGCACATAGTCGCACTCCTCATTTTGGGTAGGTCTCAAATTTTCCTGCTAAGGAACTTGAAAATTACCAATATGTGGCAATGCTAGAAGTTCGGAATTACTCCTCGATTCACCACAAAATTTGTATTACTAACTATAGTTTTAAAAGTGCAGTTTTCAATATCAGCCTCATGCAAGTTAGCATAGAATTATGTTGTCATTTCGATATCGGCAGTTCACATATGTCGATGAGTTAGCCCCATTTGTGTAGGTTCATAAACTCAGGTAGGTCACGAACCCTAAGCTTTGATGCATCATATATTCTTTCCATTATCATGGTTCCGGTACAGTATTATCTATATAGGTTACGAGCATCCTTGCTAATGAATAGGGTTTGCAAACTTGGATCAAAGTATGGTTCATCATTATTACTAGTGTTAGAACTTTCTCCGCGATGGGTTCTCTTCCTAAACATTTTCAATTGAAAAACTCACAAAAACAGAAGGAAGAACTTAACGAGTTTGTGAACTGTCGTCAATGGTGCAGCTCCGGAACAGGGAAGAGATGAGAAACTAATGATGACCCGTTGAATAAAAACTTCTCACGAATTCAATAGTACCAAAAACACTCAAGATGATTAGCTTGAAAATGTTGAAGGTTACGAACCCTTTGGTTTTTCTCACTGAGTTTTTCGAACTGTCGAGAAAAGATGATGGAAAAAACAAGAGAAATAATTTCTCTTTTTATGTGAATAGACCGATCAATACCCGAACCGGTTAGACTAGTTCAGGAACTAGATTCCAACTTGTTTTGGTTCAGGTCCGAGTTTAAAGTACATGAACCGCACATGTGCAGTCAAGAGCTTATTTGTTTTAGCTATTTATTACCATGTTAAGCAGATTTTTTTAGATCAATAAATTAATCCACCGGATATTCGAGCACAAAAAAATATCGACTTCCTCAATATGAGGTTTCATCATTTACTGCTTATGGAGAATAACATATAGATATTTTTATGGAGCGATGCACGACACAACAAAATATCTAGAAAAATTGTTAGCATAGGATCTAAGAACACGAGTGGCTCAATCAGATACATGACAACTTGCACATCATGACTCCAAGAGAGAACCTCTTTCCAACTTCTTTTCCACCCAAAATGAGTTGAGAAACAACCATGAGTCTATTTTTACAAGTTCTTCACAAGACTCTAAAAAAATATTCAACACATATTTGTGTCCTTGATGTCTTGTTTTGCAACTCTTTAATAACAGTGTCTGAAGATAGCTTTTAGAACTACGTAAGGCAACTATTTTGGTGTAAAGAGACATCTTAACGTTTTCACTAAAGAAAACAACATAGTTATTTTGACAAGATGTATCAGGATTTGACCAATGAATTAAGTCATGTTTTATGAGGGAAAATCAGTTGGATGAGGCTTACACTCCTTTTATATTACATCCAGTTTACAACTCTTTATGTTATAGAAAGGGAGCATTGCACTCACTTATTAAATGGATCAATGTCAACCTCAACATGAGTATTATTCATGATAACTTTATTTATCTTATCAAAAGAATCTTATTCTTTCTAGAGAAATATCTCAACATCGAGAGAGAGAGAGAGAGAGAGAGAGAGATTCTCAAGTTGTTTTTCAAACCTTGAAAACACTTTAAGGGATTTTAAACCTGGAGGAGGTTGACAAAGAATTTCTTCTATAGATTTAATTAAATCAATCATGGAAGAAAATTCTGAATCCCTGGATCTGGTGGTAAATTTATTGAGATCGCACTCTTGTCCATATAGTCAAACTGCTTCAAACACAGACTTATTAGGTCTTAAACGTGTTTTCCTGCTCTGATACCAATTGAAAACGCGGGGGTACCAAAATACACCACCAACTTTTTCTTAGGAAATTTGTATGGACAAACTTAAATATAATTCCAAGAGTTCAACTTAATGAATCTCAATCAAGAATAGTATTCAGGGTTATATCCCTTTCTCTCATAATCAGAAAGTTTATAGAGACTAGTCCGTGAACCTGATTTACGTGTAAGATTACTTGGATGATTATAAATCAATTTCCTAAGTAATCAATCAAGTCATATCCAATAAACAAGGATGGATGTATCTACTTTGATTGATTAATGCACAACCTGTGATATTTTAATTATGAAGATAAACAATATAATGCGGAAAAGAAATAACACAAATACCAGAAATTTTGTTAACGAGGAAACCGCAAATGCAGAAAAACTCCGGGACCTAGTCTAGATTGAACACCAAAATGTATTAATTCGCTACAGACACTAGACTACTACCAATTAACTTTTAAATGGAATGTATTTGAGACCGAATTAAACCCTCACATCAATTCAGTTACAGTCGAGCTCCTTACGCCTCTTGAATCCCAGCAGGACTCCGCGCAATTGATTCCCTTAGCTGACGTCCTTTATAGCCTAAGAGTTGCTTCAAGTCAATTGAATACTTTAAACCAATATGCTCCCGCAGATAAGCATATATGTGTGATTTCCTTTTTGATCGTAGATCAAGGTGATTGGAAATCGATATCAATAGACAAAGTCTATATAACCTTAAAATCCATAATTATGTAACCCGAAGTGCAACCTAGATTATTATTCACCTCACAAGTATTAACTTGTGGAATCAATCAAATCTGAGACGAAGAGAACTTTGACGATTTACTATCTATCTTGTTCAAGTGAGCTGCTCAATAATCGAACAAGATCGGGATACTCGAGCTATCAGATAAACAATAGATGGACCTGGCTTCACGAACCCCTATAAATTCTTTGTAGTCACTAAAATCTAAAGGTGTTTTAGGAAGAGGACGACTCTAGTTTTGCAATTATGACACACCAAGAAAAGTAGTGTCGGGATTCAAAGATCCCAGTTGCTTGAGGCTCCCTTTTTGCAGACATTCAAAGCATAGGTTGCTTTAGGTTTAAGGTAAGATAGCTTTGGAACCAAACGAAAAATATCCACTGTTAGATGAATCTTTGAATCTGATTTACATAACAAGATATACACTTTGGTTAGAATGAACCGTGTACAAAGACCACGCTCATGAATGGTTAGTCGAAACTAGCCAACTGAACTATAAGCATGAGCATTTTCATAAAACACTTAAGACTTAACTCGAGTCACAATTATGTGATCAAATATGTCTATGGTGTTTCTAGAGATTTTTCAAATATTAATTATCTCGGTGAAATAATTTAAATGTATAAGAATTTAATCGACATGGTAATGTACAAGGTACAAATAATTAACCTGTTCATGAACAGTTAAGTCAAAGTACATGTACCGGTATGTATACTTTATAACATGACCGAGTTCCTTAGTTCACAAAATTTTTCGGTACATGGTATGGATACCTTAAGACAATAACCGATTCCTTAGTTCACATAACTTTTAAGTACGTGTCTGCAGTATGGATACCAAACCGGTTCCGGGACCAGCAATTCTTTTCTAGTAAGTGTACTGGTTTGCGTACCGATCTGGTTTCATGAGTTCATAGACCTTTTTAAGGTGTGCATACGGATATGTGTACCAAAAATTTGTTTGTCGACATATAGCTACTCTGTTACGTGTACTGAGCGTGTGTATTACGGCTTCAGACCTATAACAGTTTTCTCAGTTTGTAAGACTGATATATATACTTTCTTGTATCCGAATTTACAATAGTTTTATATTTTTCTCTAAATCGATTCGAAACATTCCCGAATAACATCAATGACACATATCATTGTTCCATGCTAATTTTCGAATGATAATTCTTGAATCATGATTTTGATTGCAAACAATAAATTATTCTTAACTAAAATTCATCAAGTATGAACTGTTTTTTAAGCTTAGACATATATTTCGAGAGCTAATTACAAGATAAACTTGACTCGAAATTCTTGATATGATTACGAAATTCTTGATATGCTTACGATAGTCTAATTAGTTATGCGACAATTCTCATAGATAGAAAGGTGAATATAATTTGATAAATAGGTGGTTCAGTCTTCACTTACCTTTTGTTGAAGAAGTTCTCCAAAAGCTTCGGTTGATTTTCACCTTCAAACGATAGAACGCATTGATGACTGCCGTGATGTCCGTTTCTCAATTACACTTCTATCCTAATCCAAGACTTAACTAATTGTAGAATATAAATCAAGATATATTTTTTACAACTAAATTTGATAACAAACTTGAGATAGAAACACTTGTGAGTTCGACCGAGCAATGCTCTAACATCATATCTCTTATCTGTAACGTATCCAAGAGCTATATAATATGGCTATTGAGGGAAACAAATTTGTGTCTGTTAGAGCATAGCTCGGTTGAACCCACCAAGCGTTGGTATGTCAAGTTTGGTTGTCATATTTTAGTGAACCAAAACTCATTTAAAGAGTCGCTTGATTATTTAATAGAGTCAACTTCGTATAGGTTAGCTATAAAGTTATTAGGATATGAGACATACAGTATTACTCGAAGACTTGAAGAATGTGAAGAAGTAAAGAGCTACAATGACGACATCATCCTTCCTCTTGAGGTTAGTAATATTTTAACTTGAACTGTTTCATTCCTAACGTATCTTTCAAGTCGTGCTATATTGAAAACATAACTACAAAGCTATGAATGATTATACTCTAGTTAGACGTAGTATTAAGGAATTACAATACGAAGTGTAACTCCAATCTTTTGAACTTTGTATATAAGACATCGACATAATCGTATGAATGCTATTGTGATTATGTATGGGTATGGGTGAAGATTTCGTCCTAGGAAACAATGTTTTACATTCGTTTAAAGGAAGTACATTCATAAACTTGTTTTGTGAATCGAAAGGGAAATCGCTAGGCTTATTGGTATTGTTATTCACTGCAAATCTTTGGATTACCAATATGTGTGTTTAGTATAACCGCTCATAACTTGTTTATGTATCTTGGTAAAACTATTCACAATGCCTGACTTATGTATCGGTATGACTTTTATTAGTGAAACCAATCTTAAGTAATCACCTGAGATGGTATGATTGATATTTGTAATTGGTGTGACCATTCCTAGTCATTGGGTGACCGATCCTAGAACTTGGTGGGACTAATCACAAGATGTGTAATCGATCCTTGTAGTAGGTTAACAAGTTTTAGTTATTGGTGTAACCGATCCTATAAGTTGTGCAACCTATCACAAGTAAGTACCATAAATAGTGGTAACTGATCCTGGTACTAAGTTAGCCATTTTATGGAAACTAGTGTGACCGATCCTAGTAGCCACTTGGAGGTAGAACCGAACTTGTTTTTGGTAGAACCGTTAAACCCATGAATGGTGATTGAATGTTTTTGATCAATCACATAGTTCTTGGAAATCAGATGAACCAATTCTAAACTCGTTTGCGAGTGTGGCAAATCGGTTCCAAGATTGTAAATATGAAAAAGGATTTACAAAGTAAAGATGTCGACATACTTTGAACACGTGCAGTAATTCTTACCTATTATTGTTCAAAGATATTCATTAATAACTAAAGGAGAATCTCGGATCAAAATAAATTGAGAATCTTTTAATTAAGGTTTTTAGTTTTATATGCTTTTAATTTCCAGCAATTAAATGCATATCTTTAGAAAATAATAATTGGTAATGTGCATTTACTAATTGGAGATTTTTTATTGATATTTCGGTCAATATTTGGACAGAGCATTTTCAGGAATTATGAAAACCGATTTGGGCGTTTATTGCATATCTTTGAGAATAATCGGTTTTGGAAATTCCTTGGTGTCCAAACTTGCTTGGTCTATAAATATTGAAGATTGCATTTCAAGCAAACTAATCCTCAGAGCCAGCAAAACTACCTTGTTTGTGTTGTTACTGGTGGAGTCGTCTATTCGGAGAGGAAAGTACCCTAATTAGGAGAAATCTCTTACGACCGCTCGTTATAAAGACTTCTTTGGGATTGGGAAGCTCTACGAGTACCGTTGGTGGGAAACTAGATGATTGCAGTTTATTATTAGTTTTCGATTGATTTGATTGACTAACGGTTGTTGAACTTTGATTGTACCTAGTTTGTTTATGCTTAAGAATCTTCTCTTCTGATATAAGATTCACTCAAACTAGATCGAAGTATTGACGGGGATCTTTAGACTGTTTGTAGATCTAAAGAAGTCTTGTGATAATCCATCATTAACATGCTCCGTTTTGTGTGTAATTGATCATAAGAGATACAAGTTATTTGTGTCCAGGTTTTTATTGAAGATCTAAGAAGATTTGAAGATAAAGAAGATTTCTTATTTGAGTTCATATAATCTTTGGTGTGCACAAAACTTGATCCGCTGGGGATCCAACTATAATCGGTTTATCTTTTGATAGATTGGATTGATTAGTTGTGTAGATCGGCATCAATATATTTCTTTGTGATTTATAATATTGATTGCATAGTCTACACAATTACTTTGGTAGTTGTTGAATAGATTGATCTAAGAACCCGAGAAAGGAGTTTATTGGAATAAACGGAAGAGCCTTTTGTCAAACTCATATCACGTTGTTTGAAAAGAGTTGTTACCGAACAGATTTGTTGTTCCTTTACTGTTTGGAATACGAACCAAAGGAATTGTTCCAAGTGTGTGACTTATTGCAAGTTGGAGGCGCATGGATACTGAGGGAACTAGGTGAACTATAGGTTTAATTGCTTGGTCTCAACTATACGAAGTTGGTTTAGATTTTGTATAGCGGCTTAATCCCCGAGAGTATTTAATTGGACAAGGTCCCGGGTTTTTCTGCATTTGCGGTTTCCTCGTTAACAAAATCTTGTTGTGTCTTTTACTTTTCTATTTCGCAATTATAATTGTTTTTATTATAATTAGAAGTAAAATACACAAACGTTAATTCCTAATTACTTGATAGCAATCATATAGTGTTTGGTTAAGTCCGAACCTATTATCAAGTAATCATACTTCGTTGTTGTATTGTCTCGATCTCGTATCCATAGACGATCACACAATGTGTGAACCGATTAGTTGTACTGTCTCGAATCAGTCCATAGATAATCACTTTCGGAGAAAGGACTTATAGGTGGGAAATTTTAGATTGAGGTATATTTGGGTACCCTCGTCTTTTCAGTATTGATCATTTCCAGCTCATTTTCCATGATAAAGTAGATTTTATCGGAAACTCAGTTTTCATAAAGTAACATCTTAGGCCAATCAGTAGGTTTGTCAATCCCTCATTGAAATTTGACAGTTGTTTTCGATATTTTCCGACATAACAGTTATTGGATGTCAGTAACGGAGTTTTATCGGTATATATTGTGTAAGTAAAACGATAGCGCCTAAGGCACTTACCGTTTGGTTAACTATCGATACTGATAGTATATAAGGGTAAAGGCGTTATATATAAAACCCTAGTTATACTGAACATCACACACACCATCTTGATCGGCTGGGTTCCGACTTAGATCACTAACCTCAAGTCTCGGATTAGGATTACAGTATAGTAGTTGATTATCAGATATCACTGAGTAACCCTCCAAGATTGAAGACTGAAGAATAAAGGAACTACTACTAAAAATACATTAAATTTAGGTTTTGGGTTTCATCCACTCATTTAGACATATAATCTTTAATTTCTTATTCTTAATTTATTTATTTATTCGGTAGTCATGGATTTTGCATAAAACTGCATGGATCTCCGTCACATCGAAACAAAACATTATTGATGATTTTCTTAAATATGTTCGTGTAAGTGAACAAACCGTCATGAGTCTCTCAAAATATATCGTAAAAACATGTAATATAAGTGATCATTATGGGAATAAAAAACCATTTGACTATATTAAGAAAAAGGAGTTACTTAAAGTTCTGCATAATGAGGGCGGATACATTGACATGCCTTATTTTGATAATATATCTAACAAGGTATTGTGGCCGTTAGATCTCGCAAAATAGACATCCCTGATCTTTTAGAAGAACATAACTGTCAGATGAATATTCTGGGTCTCTCATTACCTGTTAGAGCACTGCTCGGTCGAACTCATATGCGTTGCTATCTCAAGCATGTTTGTCAATGTTAGTGATCAAAACTATAAGTCTTGATTTATAGCCTATTTATAGATATCTCAGACTAGGACATAGATTGTGTATTTGAGCTTAGTTTTCACGGCGTTCATCATTTGAAGACGAAGAACTACTAAGGGGAGCTTGTGGAACTTCATCGACAAAAGGTATGTGGAGACTTAAACTCATATATCACTTGGAAAGTCTATTTCTACTCTATCTCCTATATTGAGACATAAGTCGTATTACAATATAGTTTTGAATATACACATTTGAGATTTCGAGTTGAGTTTATCTCGCTTACATATTTCTCGAAATATGTGTTGGTAAGATTTCGCTTCGACCAAGTTCATCTTATATCATATGAAAATTGCCGAGTAACATTTTACATAGTTTGTGTGATACAATCATTTGGTGTTGCCTTGGAATGTTTCGTTATGATTATTTCAATAACTTGAAAATTGCTTTGATGCTAATAGTGTGTGAAAACGGCTATTGTCATCCTCTAAGAAATTTTCAATGATTGAAATAAGAGTTTAGAACACTTAACCATTATTGGATATGTCATGTTGTGCACTCTTGCACATATGTAATCCATGTCCGGGAACCATAGTATGCGCACCCGTTAGCGTACATGTTGGTTTGAGAAATCCGGGAACCTAAGTTTGCGTACTGGCGTACATGTTCATGACCGAGAATTTCTGCTGGGATTTGAAGTTCGGGTACCCGTTTGCGTACTGGCGTAACTCAATCTTGGTCCGGGTATTTCAAGTATGCGTACACGATTGCATACTTGAAGGTTAAAGTTCTAAAATCGGTTTTAAACATGAACATAAACATTTATATAATAAGGAATGCAATCTTTGAAAACCGTGGATATAATGTTCATGATTTATTCGAGTGAATCAAACCGATTTTGCTTCAATTGTGTTCTTGTATAATTCTATGAGAATATAGCAATTGAACAACTCTTTAACTAGTTTCATTTGAGTCATTTGAACTAGTTATGGTTAAGATGAATAAGGTTGATATGAGGGTAATCATATGGCTAATCTCGGTTAACTATTTGTGAACCAACATAGTGTACACGTTTGGGTACGGTTACATAAACCCAAATGAGGGTACATTTCTTTTGTGTGAAACAAGCTAAGTTCGATCTAACGGTTGAAAGATATTAGCTTGGTTGAATCAGGTTTTTCATCTAACGGTGAATATTGAATGCTTTGTTACCAAGGTAACTTGGATTGCAAACCCTGATTTGAAAACTATATAAAGGATAACTCTAGCAACTGGGAAACCTAATCCGCACACCTCCTGTGTGTTACTAGTTACATAACTAGAGTCGATTCTCCTTTAACCTTAGGTTTCTTCGAGACCCTGTAGGTTAACAACTTGAAAGACTTCATTGGGATTGTGAAGCCAGTCCCAACTATTTTCTTTGTAGTTGCGTGTTCTGATCTTGCCCGATTCTATCGTATTGAGTACAATTGAAATAATTGACTCGAGATTAATTTCTCCGATAGGCAAGATAAAATTAATCACAAACATCTTCGTCTCATCGTTTGTGATTCCACAATATCTTGTTTCGCTAGTCGATTAAGATTATTGTGAGGTGATTGATAATACTAGGATGTTCTTCGGGAATATAAGTCTGGTTTATCAATTGGTTCCTGTTCACCTTGATTTATCAAAAGACGGAACAAAAACTCTTAGGTATTTCTGTGGGAGACAGATTTATTCAATCTATAGACTTTTTTGTGTGAGACAGATTTGTTTATCAAGTCTTCGACTTTGGGTCGTAGCAACTCTTAGTTGTGGGTGAGATCAACTAAGGGAATCAAGTGCGTAGTATCCTGCTGGGATCAGAGACGTAAGGAACGCAACGCAACTGTATCATGAATCACTGTGAGATTGATTAGGGTTCAACTACAGTCCAGTACGAAGTTAATTGGTAGTAGGCTAGAGTCTGTAGCTGCTTAATACAGTGTGGTGTTCCATCTAGACTAGGTTCCGAGGTTTTTTTTCATTTGCGGTTTCCTCGTTAACAAAATTCTAGTGTCTGTGTTATTTCTTTTCCGCATTATATTTTGTTATATAATTGAAATATCACAGGTTGTGCGTTTAGATCAATAAATTAGAATATACAACCTTTGGTTGTTGATTTACATTGATTGACACTTGAATATTGGTCTTTGGTACCGTTCAAGTTGTTTCACATAATAATCAGGCTCATGGATTTCTATCTGTTTGATTTGCTGATTACATTGTGAAACAGAGATATTAAACTCTTTGATATACTTTACTCTAGGTTGAGTCTGACTTCTAGTTGATTCTCTAGAAAGCGTATTGGAGTAAGTCCTCTCATATTGCCAAACGAATTGTTGGGTGTGGTTGTTAGACCCCCGCATTTTCATTACGTGTTTAGATATTATATCTATATTTTAATTTGATTGTGGCGATTCAACTGTACGTAATTTCACCTTTCTCTCGTGTTGAGATTTATATGGACGATGAATAGAGAATTAATCTAACTCAAAATAAAACTTTCTTCTTCTTTTTCTTTTCCAAATCTCGACTTCTTGATCAGCAGAGATAATGGTGGAATTTGTAGCTAATCTTTCTAAGGTTTGTTCAGAATGTATTGAGATATATATACTCTGATCCAGTGATGTGACTCAATAATGTTGTAGAAAGTGGTAGTAAGGTTGTCGTTCACTCGGACTTGATGAAATCGATCTTAGGATTTAATAAAGAAAAATAATAAAAATACAAAGAATATATACAATTTATGTCACAAGACGGAGAGAGTTCTTGGGATTCGAGATTCCGCCAAACTCATAACAAAAGGTTCAAATATTAATTCTTTTAACAATTATAGCTCAACAAATAAAAACATGGACTCTTATTTTTGCCAAAGTTGATTCTCAAAATATTAGTTATAAATCGTAAGCATGGGACATCAAACATTTAAGCAAGCATGACCCATCTAATAAAATAATAACTAATTTAATCAAATCATAATTCAATTTTTAATCGATGCAAAAGTCATGAAAAGAATTAATTAAAATTACCCATGTATGAAGTTCGTCTTCCTCCGTCGTCCAGGTGATGGGTTCTAGCTCATCATGTTGGAAACGCGCTCAAAATTCATTATTATTGCTCAAAAATGGTTTACAAATGATGCACAAAAAGAGAAATGATGAAAATCGGGTTTGCAACGATTATAGATGTTGCAAACAACACATTACAAACTACGATAGAGAATAAGTGCTTCGTCTTGTAAGTCCGCCCCACTCCGTATTACGACCCACGTCTATGTGTCAGACCACTGTAGAAGAACGACCGCTAATGCTTTGGTCCGTTCTTCGTGTTCTTCGAAGAAGCGACGAGAAAATGGCGATCGCAACTTCGATTTTTTTGCTTTTCTCGCGTTCTAAAACCTCCCAAACTCTCCGTACCCGTTTTATAACCTCCCAGCACCTATTTATAGCCCTTTTGGAGAAAGAATAACTCATCATTAATCCCAGAAATCTTCCCATTACTCGGTGATGAAGAAAATATTTTCGGGAATATTTTCTTCCCTGTTTTAGCTCTTCACGCGTTTGTAGCTGGTATTTTCTCCTTATTTACCTTCTACACTCGTCTGGTAACAACCCACACACTCCAGACACGAGCAGTGCACGTCTCAAACTCACAAAAAACCCATGCAAACCCGTGCTTCTTTGCCTTCTCCTAGCGGGTTATCTAGCCAAATTTAGGTCACTAATCGACCCATACCAACCTGTTATGCTCTAACAGGGTATCCTATCAATCTCGGCCATTGAGTCTCACTAAAACTCATTCAAAAATCCGACCAAAGTCTGCCGGGCGTGACATATTTTTTTCCTTAAAATTTATTTTCAAACCAAGAAGAAGGTCACCCCTTATCCAACAAAATTGGGGTGCGAATATCAATTGGGTGCCCCTTAGTAAATGGGTTACCCCTTATCCAATGTGGGAGTCCGAATATCAAATGTCCTCAGAGGTGTTCCAGCAACTTTTAAAGCCAATTTTTCCAAAAAATATTTATTTCCAAAAATACCTAAAAATGCATAAAAACACAATATTAGTACAAAAATCGAGTTCCAACAATACCGGCATCGAGGACAATTCGGACACAAAAATGTGTCTATCAAATACCCCAAACTTATTATTTGCTAGTCCTCGAGCAAATTTATTCTAAAAATAAAAATCATTTGAACCCCTAAGTGGCCCTAGTGGCGGAGTGTTGTCTCCTGAGGGTTTTACAGTGTACCCACAAAACCTTTACTCCAGGACCTAGCTATCTACACGGAACCTTGGAAGGCACTAAAGAATCTCCTTGGTTGGCATACTTATTGACTACGGGAGGAAGTACCCGATCGAAATTCCAATTCTTTGCATACACGAGTTTGCACTCAAGCATACTAAAATTCATATAAAGTGACGAGCTCTACTCGGATAGTTGCACTATGGACATCAATACCCGGAGTCAAAACTAATCACATGGATAGATCAAGAAGATGGATATAGAGAAAAACATAGATGGTTTTGATGTTTACTAAGTGACAGGTGTTTCCCATATCATGTATGAAGGCCTCCGCCAAAATGAACCTATCCTAATGGATGAGATACTAGTCGACTAATATCAACACCTTTGGCATATACAAGGGAACCAGGTGGTCGATAAACCTAACTCTAGGTCAACACAAACTGGCATATACAAGGGTTCCAGTGGTCGACTTTATTGAATTTATTCCATGGTCAGATGGTCTGGTCTCACTTTTTTTTTCTTTCCTTTTTTTTTTTTTTTTTTTTTTTTTCTTTTTTTTTTTTTTGGTATCTCAATCACTCTAATTCACCCTAGCATCGGTAACAACTTGATTCGTGGGCCCCACCTAATCACTTAGAGAAACATAGTTTAAAAAGAAAACAAAATAAAAACAGAAGTGAAAAGGACTCAACGAGATTGGTGAAACTATCATGTTATTTCTAACACCCGAGCTACGTGCTTTTATGAATAGACTCTTTAGATGTTGCCATCTAATCAGTTGGTTCCTCAACTCCTACAACCAAAATGCTTCCATCCACTTAGATTGGTTAGTGCCAACCTTAATAAACATAAATTTCTAGGCTCTGGAGTTTATTTATCGCAACTAAAAAGTTTCTCCCATACCCCCAAACTTAAATCTAACATTGTCCTCAATGCTCTAAAGATGAAAATAAAAGCATGAACAAGGAGAAATCTGTTACCATTTGAAGTAAAAGAGTTAAGGAAAGATATTACCGTGTTGCAAGAGCATGGGTTACCTCCCAAGAAGTGCTAAGTTTAAAGTCTTGACTGGACATTGGAAAGGATTAGTCACCTCGAAGAATCATATAGCAGAATCGGAATAATCATGGGTCATCTGGATCAAAAAGTGCTAACCACAGAAGAGAAACGCCACGGACCAGGAAGATATCCAACACACCCTTATATATTGTTTTGTTTAAGACAACTACATCTAGTTGTGGTTCGGGTTCGGAGCTCTATAAAAGGGTCTAGATAACATATTTTCATGGGTTGCGTTTCCTTATGAGTTAGATCCGAATGTTCGGGTTCTAGAGTCCTGGAAAAACTCAAATAAAAACTTGGAAGCACATAATAATAACTGAATAATTGTGGATCTTCTAAGTCAATCGGTTTTGACTTACACAGTGACCACAATAAGATTGGTGGTCTTCCTTAAGCAAATGTGTCGACCCGAATATCCTAAAGTAATTAGGTTTAGTCTCAAAACTTAATAATTGACACATCCGAAACTTATACGTTCCCACAATTGGAAGGAAGGTTTTTTGTGGGAAAACAAAGTCAATCGTGGTATCATAGCTTTGGGTTAACCACATCAACCGAGAGGATGGGTTTCTAACAACTGAACTTCTTTATGGACACAACTAGGTTCGGAAAAAGTGTATGAAGATAATCTTTTAAAATGGTTGAGGCACATATGTCAAGTCCCAAGTTAGGGACTTTTCTAAGAGTTAAAGCACATGGAGAATGATAATCACCCCCAAACTTAGAGTTTTCGGTGTCTCTAGAAATACTAGTCACAACTTCCTAATTTCAAGGTCATCTCGATTCTGAAAATGGTCAATTGATTCTTCTAAGTCGGTACATCCTCACTCATATCTACGAGTTCATTTTCTTTTTCTAAGTCTATTGTTTCTAAATCGCTAGACTCAAAACATACTCGTTCCTCTAAACCATCATTGGCTTCGTAATCAAAGGGAAATACTACATCGTCTAAAACGGGGTATCTCTAGTCAAATCCTCATCCTTTTGAATAGGTGAATAATTATTAAAATTATTTGGATTTGAACTAGAAATATTATCATCATCAAGCTCAATTGGAGTAACAAATTCTGATCACTATGCCTACGATTTCAAATTCTTCATCAACACTATCCTCATCATAATCATAACATGAAAATGGTTGAACCTCATCTAAATTAGTGTTACCAAATCTAACCTCGTCATCTTGATTATAAATATCCTCATTTTCATGGGTATTATTGGAAACACTTGTATTGGAAATTAAGATTATTTAGAGCAAGTTTTTCGACAATCCTATTTGTACTTTCAGTAAATTGCTCAAGAGTCTCTTCTAAAGACATCCTAGTTGAATGCTCTAGGGACTCATCTGGAATATTTAAGGTTTCCTTCACAAATAAGGAATGACTCTTGAAAGCCTCTTCTAGAGAAATAGATGAATTGTTTTGCTCATAAGACCGATGCACGTGTGGATAGTAATTGGGCTCACCATGGTATGACCCATAACCTTCAAAAGGTTGGCGTTCCCAACCACTATTCACACTATGGTCATAGTAGTAATGTCCATATTGTTCGAGTTTGATATTCGTTATTGGCTTTATACCAGTTTGACATCCTAACTGCAAGGGAATTCTACACAAACACAAACAAGGGGCGACTCGACCAAAACAAACCTCTCGATTTCTAGCAAACAAAAAGCATGATGGCTCCACTTAGATTGTTTCTAGACCGAGCTTCTAATCCTTCGAAAGGGAATTCGTTACAATGAGCAAACCCCTCTGGAATCAATCAGAGTTTAAGTAAGTTGAATCAAGGCGAGGAAGCTCGGTGGAGCTTTGATACCCAAGGCCTCACCGCGATTACGGGGCGGCGCGATCACGCATTCAACTTCACATAAACCATCATGAACTTCGAAGTATGCTTAAAGAGTAACCAATATTTTTCGAACGACTTTCCTATTAAGCTCGTTACCCTATCGGTCTCGTTCTAGTCAAAATTTTAGGCTTAGGTTCGTGTTTGGTTTCGTTTTCCTAAGGCGGGCAAGAAGAAAACGGTGATGAAATCCAACTCTTATCTTGTAAGGCCAGTCCTTGCCCTTTACTAGGAAATTAAAGCGACGATTCGGTTCCTCGACATATATTCACACGAAATCATCCGAGAAACCCGCGACGGGGATTCGCGGGTGTTTAGAATTCTTACCTCCCGTTCCGGACGGGGGGATGAACCGTTGAAGTCGACTCGGGCCACGACTCCCATGTCGTGTCGAACAGAGGGGCCGAGACGATATCGTAATCGTCGTCCTTCCTGTGCGATTTATATTTAAATAACCCTTCCTTAGGGTTTTATAAAAAATGTCCAAAAGTCCAAAAATAAAGTCCAAAATTAAGAAGTCCAAAAAAATAAAAATAGAAATTACAAAAATAATTACCTAATTACAGTTTCTAAAAAAAAATAAAAAAAAATTAATTACACTATATACAAAATTTTCTTCTTTACTCCTTTGGATTTTCTCTCTTCTTTCCTTCTTTGGCTTCGCTTTACTTTTCAAAACTTTTTCTTTCTCATAAGCTTCGCACCAAATCTGAAAGCAAATAGAAAATACCAAAACGCGTAAAAAAGAACAAAAATAATAATAAAAAATAATAAAATAAATAATAACAAAACCTAAAAAACAAATCTATACACAAGTCCGCGTCGGCGGCGCCAAAAATTGATGGTTCCGTCCCCGGCAGCGGCGCCAAAAATTGATGTGACTCAATAATGTTGTAGAAAGTGGTAGTAAGGTTGTCGTTCACTCGGACTTGATGAAATCGATCTTAGGATTTAATAAAGAAAAATAATAAAAATACGAAATATATACAATTTATGTCACAAGACGGAGAGAGTTCTTGGGATTCGAGATTCCGCCAAACTCATAACAAAAGGTTCAAATATTAATTCTTTTAATAATTATAGCTCAACAAATAAAAACATGGACTCTTATTTTTGCCAAAGTTGATTCTCAAAATATTAGTTATAAATCGTAAGCATGGGACATCAAACATTTAAGCAAGCATGACCCATCTAATAAAATAATAACTAATTTAATCAAATCATAATTCAATTTTTAATCGATTGCAAAAGTCATGAAAAGAATTAATTAAAATTACCCATGTATGAAGTTCGTCTTCCTCCGTCGTCCCGAGTGATGGGTTCTAGCTCATCATGTTGGAAACGCTCAAAATTCATTATTATTGCTCAAAAATGGTTTACAAATGATGCACAAAAGAGAAATGATGAAAATCGGGTTTGCAACGATTATAGATGTTGCAAACAACTTTGTTACAAACTACGATAGAGAATAAGTGCTTACATCTTGTAAGTCTGCCCCACTCAGTATTATTATGACCCACGTCTATGTGTGTGAGACGCTGTAGAAACATTGCTAATGCTGGTCCGTTCTTCGTGTTCTTGAGAGAAGCGACGAGAGAAAATGGCGATCTGCAACTTCGATTTTTGCTTTTCTCGCGTTCTAAAACCTCCCAAACTCTCCGTGCCCGTTCTATGACCTCCCAAAGACCTATTTATAGCCCTTTTGGAGAAAGAATAACTCATCATTAATCCCAAATCTTCCCATTACTCGGTGATGAAGAAAATATTTTCGGGAATATTTTCTTCCCCCGCTTTAGCTCTTCACGCGTTTGTAGGCGTATTTTCTCCTTATTTACCTTCTACACTCGTGCAGTAACAACCCACACACTCAGGACACGAGCGGTGCACGTCTCGAACTCACAAAAAACCCATGCAAACCCGTGCTTCTCGACTTCTCCTAGCGGGTTATCTAGCCAAATTTAGGTCACTAATCGACCCATACCAACCCTGTTATGCTCTAACAGGGTATCCCTATCAATCTCAGCCATTGAGTCTCACTAAAACTCATTCAAAAATCCGACCAAAGTCTGCCAGGCGTGACATATTTTTTTCCCTTAAAATTTATTTTCAAACCAAGAAGAAGGTCACCCCTTATCCAACAAATTGGGGGTGCGAATATCAATTGGGTGCCCCTTAGTAAATGGGTTACCCCTTATCCAATGTGGGAGTCCGAATATCAAATGTCCTCAGGGGTGTTAGAGCAACTTTTCGAGCCGATTTTTCCAAAAATATTTATTTCCAAAAATACCTAAAAATGCATAAAAACACAATATTAGTACAAAAATCGAGTTCCAACAATACCAAAGATCGAGGACAATTCAGACACAAAAAATGTGTCTATCATCCAGTTCTAGAGATTCATGTTGTAAAGACTTGTATGTCTTATTGTTAGATTTGGTGCTATAATTTGTCTTTTTGTTAAATTTGATGCTAGATCAATTTGAAGATGAACTAGCAGATGAAGTTTGAGGGAACAAAATTGACAATTTTAAGCTTTCCAAAGAGAATAAGAGGATGCATGATTTAAATGTAAATTGAGAAGAAAATTTAATTATGAGCGACGAGATATCTTTCAATGGAGCATAGATTTCATCTTGATTTCAATTCTTTGGGTGGATACTTAATACGGTTCTCCAAATTCCGGATGTAAGTATCATGCAAATTATTTTACGTAAAATCAATTAGATAAGGGTTGTTTGATGAGACAAGTTAATACTTGGAGAAAGGAATTTCTGAAATTTAATTTGTACTCAGTATTCAATAATCATGGAAAAGACGTAAATTTTATCAAGATCAGAGGCAAACAAAAGTTATCAAAGGAAGTTATGTCACTAAATAAAGGAAACAAATTTAATAAAGTAAATCGGGTCATAGGTCGCCCGAAATTTTAATATGATAGTTATGTTTATCTAAAAGATCAGGGATGTCTAGTTTGGAGATCTGACGTCCATAATACCTTGTTAGATTTCGTCACAATAGGTCATGTCAACGGATCCTCCCTCTTGTATAATATAATTAAAGATTATTAAAATTATATCGGAACACTGACCAATCATTTTTTTGAAAGATTCATGGAAAATATAGACAGTAAGTGGTTGAATCAAAGAAGAATAATTTATGTTTTGTAAAGATTTCGAGAAAATATGAAAATGGTTTCAAAGGAATTAAATGGAAGAAACATTTGCTCGATAAAAAAGATCTCACTACATTGAATAAAAATAATTGCATTTTTGCTAGAGGAATATTTTTTATAGTTTTTTCCAACCACTTTGATATGTTCCTCAACTTTTGGTTTTCCTATACAAAGGGGTAACATGCGTATAATATGATAACTATCGTCATAACCGGTAGTCATGGATCTTGTATTGGACTGCTATAATCTACATAACACTGGAATAAATCATCCTCATCATGTACATGAATGTATCATCATAACAAACAACAATAAAGACTAATACTATTCGTAATGAGAATAATTGATCGGTCATATTTACAACATTAAAAGGAATAAACATAAAATCTATGTGAAATAAGTATAAATTTTAGGTATAGCATAGAGTAAAAAAATTGAAGGAAAATAGAGAAAAACAAAGGTAGTTACTTTAAATTTGTTGGAAAATTTAGTTTTCCCGTGCCTTTTGCTTGCTTCTATGAGAAAATTGTCTTTTAAATATGTAATGAATTGTGCTAGTCTTACTTTCACATATACATGAGTTAAAATCTAGTTATCGGTAAATTACATGCCATATTGATACAACATAAAAGAGAGAAAAACACTCATCTTAACTATTTTTTCATTAGTAATAATAACGATTGAACTGAAATGAAATCAAGTACAAGAAAAGAAAAAAAAAAGTAATTAAAACAAAAGAGAACCATAAAAGTAAGTTATATTAAGACCAACTAGTAATAGTGTATAAAACACTATTATTTATGGAAGAAACTATAAATGAACCTAGTTTTTCCTTGCTTTTTTGTTGTTCTTGGTATTATAATCCGGAATATGAACAAAATCAGAAGTATTGCACATAGGGCATCTAAGATTATCCTTTGCTAAGAAAACATACAGGAGGCATTTGGGGCACCCTACCAAGACCATATTAGACAACACGGTCGTTGTTTCTTCAGAGTTGCTACTATTATCGTTTCCCTGACGTTTATTCTCCAGTGAAACATATGAATTTGATGATGTTGATGAATGTGTTGTAGTTGTTATATTTAGCTGTTCAACCACTGATAAATGTAGCTTCAAATCAAGTTTTGTTGACGTACAGTCAATACCTCTTTTTCCGTTTCTTTCACTCATTTTTTTGTTTCTAATTTTTTTACCCACCTTTTAATGAGAGATTTCACCTGGCCATACAAAAATCAATACGAAATTGGATTAACAGTGTTTTTGAGACAATATTAGAATATTATTAATCATAAAACTTGAACCAGTTTACGAGTACGTACCTTTTATATCAAGAAATCTTTTGCAACCAAACGAGTAAGGACTATTACATTCTTCTAGGTTAACAAGAGGAGATGGATATGAATGGGAGAGATTAAGTGTAGTTTTTACTACGAGTAGTAGCATATGAAAACTAACACCAATGTAAAGGAAGCACCATACCACTACTTAAATAGAGTTTTTGTTGTTGGTGTTAATCCTTTAATCCCATTTATAATAAAGGAATAGAGAAAGAGGTTAGAGAATAGACTTAAATACGCTCTATTTTTAGTGAAGCCATAAATTCAATGGAAAAAAGAAAAGGTATTAAATGAAGGAAGATGAATTAATGTATATATGTAAATTACAAATGTTGATCTCCTCATGTAAAACTATTGCATTCATTGCTATATTAACTGATCAAACTTGTGGCAAAAGCGAATAAAGGACGTCTTTGGGCCAAAAACTACAGGGGACGCCAATAAAATATTGGATTCGCCACGGCTTGCATTTTATTAAAAGACCTAAAAAGATATACTATCTTGAATAATATTGTGTTTTGTTAGAACCATAAGCTAAATTCAATGTATGTGTTAGAAAGTTATGCATAAATCTGGCTCTTTCTATAAACAAGACAAACTTTAGAATCTTTTATCACCTAACATCGTAAAAAGTTGTAACTTTTTTTTATCGGTTGTCTAATATGACCCCAGCGCTTTTCGACAGCATAATAATATTTTTTTAAAAAGACCATTGAAAAAAAAACTTTCTTAAATTTTGGGGCCACATCTTCTGCTCTCTTTTTAAGCCACTGAAAATTCAAGACTAGTCCCCTAATTGTTAGTTACACTGGCAGGATTCATATCTAGAATAATCAAGAGAACAATGAAAAAACCATTAATGTGAAAATCAATACCAACGCAACGGAGAAAACGAAGTTCTATTAATGCCCACTAATTTACAGAAAAAGACAAACATAATTAATTTTTTAAAAATTGTCATCATGATGTGGTTAATTACGCCTAAATGATGTGCAAGTGGCAATATATGTTCTGCAAGCAAAAGAAAAACCGAAAGAAAACTAATTGTTCATTATTAGCGACCAGTCGTTTTTGACTTGGCGAGTCCTAACCCTTCAATTCATGACATTCAATTAAAAGAGTTATTCATCTCAAAAATTCAAGGCATTAGATGAAGATTTTTCACCATCTATACGAGACTTACAGAACTGAAAACAAACTATAGTTCATATTTACTTTATTTCCTTCTTAAGAAACCGTATTCCACATCAAGGAAAAGTATTTTTCATTAAATATTCGTTTTAGTATCAATTTAATGTAACTGATAGATGGGTCACCGTCCATACCAAACTGATAAATACGGTTAAAAAAAACTGAAGTAAAATGGGTTTTTACGTGATTTCCTGAAAATTTTCAAGAAACTTGATTGCACAGGTGTTTCTCACCGAGAGCGGAGTACTTTCTTTATATTTCCCGTTTAATGTCCATATGAACCATACGTATTTTGATTAATGCATGCTTATTTGTATATTATATATAAATTGTATAGATATAATCCCATGAATCATTCATATATATAGTACATATTTAAACTTGTGAATAATAGGATGAACCCATTGATGTATATTTTCAAACGGTTTAAAAATATCTAGTTTTTGGTAATGACTTGGGTTGGGGGTGATAATTCAATCACCCACACACGCGGTAGACTTTGTATCCATGTGACACGACATAATTATGCTTTCTAACACAATTATACGGTAAGAAAGTACCTGACTTTCTTGTACAATTGTTTTCGAATGGTCTATGTTTGTAATGTCGTCTGTTTATATATTACTTACTTATCGTTTAACAACTATGTACTATCTTTTAGACGATAGGTAAAGTCTATTTAGTTGATGATATCAACTTATAAGTTTCTTGAAGAGTCGTTAAAAACACTAAATTCCACGTTTTAACAGTGTAAACCATTTTTTTTCTTGATATGCGGTTAAGAATGCTAGCGTAAAACCTTTCAACAAAATATACTATATATTACGTT
The DNA here is from genome assembly GCA_023531295.1 of Papaver armeniacum. NCBI lineage: Eukaryota > Viridiplantae > Streptophyta > Magnoliopsida > Ranunculales > Papaveraceae > Papaver > Papaver armeniacum. Next base: position 282,948 of record JAJJWW010006591.1, on the reverse strand, counting down.
TGGATGCTTATTGTCTGAGCTCATGTAGTTTATTTAACATCCATAAAGATGTCAAAAGTTGTACTTTTTTTTCTTCGTTTCAAGTTTTTTTCATATGTGGTTTTCTAATAGGTGCCAAATATTGCATAATTCTATAACATTTTATTGGCATTTATCCCATCTCATGTGCTCCAATTCTCCATTCAATCTCATATTATATATTTTCATTGTTTTCAAGTATAATTTCTTTTTTGTGATTTTAGGTAGTAAATAAAGCTTGGCGCTTTGGAGAGGCAAAAAGATCAGGAAATTGGTGGTCAAAGGCAGAAAGCAAGGGCTGCGCTAAAGGATTACGAGAATTATAGAAGAAATATGGCGTAAAAACGCTACTAGAATCCACTTGCGATCTTGTTGTAATCTGTTTGTATGTTTATACCTAGTAGTGGTCTTTAAAGAAGACATGGGCTTAACAGAGTCAAGGGATCCAAACCAACTTCCATCTCCAAGCATTAAACATGATGCTCTTACCTAACACGCAACAACATATCCACCCTGTATATCAAAGCTAATACAACTGCTCTACACCCTAGTTATCTCTATTTTTTTCTGTTATCGACCAGAAACCCAATTTCATTCTCATCCTCTCCAACTCCAGAAAACATCATTAACCCAATTTCTTTTTGCTTAACCACCACCATCGTAATCACCCTCATTTCAATCATTAAATCTCTCTATTTCTATCTCTATCTCTCCTAATCTTATCTTATCTTTAACAGTAAACCTAGAAGCTAGGTTCGGGAAAGTTGGGGTTAGAGTTATCTATAAACAGCTGGAGGAACATTAAATTAATGAATTACAGAGAAAAACTGAAGAAGGGAAGCATCAGAAAAGTGATTTTGGTGAGTGGGTTTTCATTAATTGATAAATTGAAGTTGAATTGGGTAAAATTGGTATATCAAGGGCTTGTTATTTTGTAACTGAGACATCCAATCCACGTTAGTAGGATCATCTGGTTTTGTAATATCATCTTGTTTGCATCATTTTCTAAGTTTATTTGCTAAGGTTGAAATGAAGCTCTAGCTTACTGCTGGGTTACTTATGTTAATTGTGATAATCTTGTTGTGATCAACTATTTTAGAATATATTTAATCCTAGAGCTTCAACATTTTACTCTCACTTTGTTTGTCGCATGCAACCTATGTAGTTAGAACAATACTATGTTGATTGTATTGCAACTCATGCTTAACAGATTGTTATTGATCCCTTGATTAATTGTGCTTAGTTACACAGTTAGTGCTCTGGATAAATACCTTAGTTGTCATTAGAAGATCCATCATTGAATCAACTTGGATATGCGGCAGACTTGAATCTTCGCCGTTATTTGTTTTCAGGAAAATGGTAATCATATTGGTAACAGTACCTAGTGTAAGTTAAATGGTGGAATTACTGCCCCACTATCCTCATGTATAGTGTTTACAACATCTTATTGCACTTTTGTTAATATTCTGTTTTACTATTTTGACCTCTGCCAACATGTAGTCGTATCGACAAAACAACCCCCCCCCACCCCACATCTATTAGTATTACTTTCAGTTCAACCTTACATCAACCAAGTCCCTGAGGATCGACCTGTATTTTCCATGTGTTGCATAACAACACTGTAGACTTGCCTTTGACATTGCACTTTCGTAGGCATACTTTATAAACCTATCAATTTCCTGACAAGGTTTTAACGAGGCAGCATCTCTCTAACATTGCATTTTCATTCAAAATTTTGATATTGTAATATTTTTCCTTCGTCCATATTTTGCCACATTGGGTTTACTGGCAAGGTTTTAATGAAGAAATTTATACAACATGGTGGCCATCCAAGGGGAAGTTGTATAATTTTGGTTATTTATTGGATACCCACACATAATTAAACCAAAGCGACATAATCATCTCCTAAGAATTTGTGTGTCTTTTTGTACCACATATGTATGCCCACAAATACAGTTTTGTTCATTTACGGTAATACATTCACATATTTTCATTTTGTTGAAGAAATTACATCGACTAGTTCGACAAATCATGTCGAGAAGCTGGTAGTTTATGGAAAATCCTCAATGTGTTGAAAAAAGAACAAATCAAATACACTAATACTTGAAAATAAATTGCTTGTTTGACACAAAAGATGAGTTCACCAACTAGTATATTTCTTTATGAAAGCATAATAATTTTCTGCATTAAAAAAATTCGCTCGAAATTAGAAAGTCTTATACTAAATATTTGCAAACTAAGATTTGATTAAATTACTTATGAGGAGGAGCATCGTCATCAAAGACGTAGTTACTGGACTTATCGTGTTGTAATCTTTCTCATTCATCAAGTTTTTTTCCCATTGGTCTTCCTTGTTAAGATTTTAACGAGGCAGTATATGCGTTTAAGTCTTTAAAACCCGTGTACGCTGGTCCAATCTGTCGATGCATTTTCTCTCCATACTTCCAAAATCCTAGAAAAAGGTTTTGGAACAGTACGGGTTCATTGGTATGCAGCTCCAACCCCTTAAGATCATCGTCTGAGATACTAAAGGACTCAATCTGTTTCAGTAACCAACTCATGTGTTAATCTTCCAAATCAATCTTTAGATCAAAGATAAAGTAGAGTAAAGGATGTTCTGTTTATCAAATATAAACTCCTTAGGTAAAAGATCAAACCAAGATAAATAATTATCAAAATAATCAATCTTAGTGAATAAGCTCTATCCAAGCAACTTTACAAGGAAAAACTGCATAGTTTATTCGATCTTACTACAAATCTTATGTCTATTGCAATAAACTGTTTGTTAAATCCCATAGACTCAAGTATGCAAAAAGTAGCACAAAAATCAAATGCTAGAAAAGAAAAGTATTGAAGTCTTCTGTTAGAGCATAGCTCGGTTGAACCCACCAAGCGTTGGTATGTCAAGTTTGGTTATCATATTTTAGTGAATCAAATACTATATCCTACCATTGATTGGCGCAGTAGGTGTGGCTGGCAGTAGGTGGATTAAAAATGGCAAACCGTCCATCTTCACCTTTACCCTAATTATGGTTCGAGAATGATTTTAGAAAAAATGGATGTGTATCCTAGGTGGATTTTGAGATTTATCTCCACACACATGCCATTGGAGAAGCTTTTAGCCAACGTTGTGATTGTTGTCCCATTATGCCAGTAAATCTTTTTCGTTATCCTTCATATTTATCTTTTATATTTCTCTGCCTTGCAATCGAAATATGGTTTCCATCTTATATCCTACCATATAGTCATTGATTTTATATTATAAATATATTAGGGCTTTTACCTTCTCAATTGACATTGTACTTGTCTCAAATACTAGATGCATGTTGATGAAAAATTTATTCACGAAACCAATAATATCGGTGTACAAGTAAAACTGATATATCGGTCTGTACAACCGATAATATCATTTCTTCTTTGTATCGCCGATTTCGATATCGTATAGGTATTTTCCGATATTCGATAAAAACCTGTAATATCGGCATGTACAACCGATATTGACTACCTTGGCTGCAGCGTGGTTTGATTGATAAATGATTTGACGCTGACGAGTTCCAGTTTCGAACTCAGTCATTGGTGTTATCACCTAATGGCTTTACCAATTAACACCCCAAACGTTCATATCCCAAGTACATGTAGAAATAATTGGGTCCATTTCACAGTATACTACTGCATACATATGAGATGTTGAAGGGTGATACCCTAAATTACATTGTTTACTAGTGTTCACTTCCCGTCCACCATGGTCCATGCCACTTAGCAATTTGACACAATATGCATGCATACACAAGTAACATGTGTCAAAGGACTGTTATGGTAATTTTCTTTTCAAAACCTTAAAAGACCTAAGTCACCTAACCTCATACTCATTAGACTTAGTCTTATGGGCAAGATTGGAGGTGCTAGATTAGCACTTAAGTGTTGCAATTAAAAAAAAAAAGTGTGGAAAAAAAGTTAACACTAGTTCTCTCTCCTACCAGTTGCTAGCATGTGAACTAGCATGCTAGATAGTTTCGCTGAATGATTCAGCGTTGGGAAAATCACCTTTTCGCGGAATGGTTCAGCGCTGGATGATATATCTTTTAATCTGACGGCTGAGATTTAAAGTGCCGAATGGTTCATCGGTGGGCGCTGAATGGTTCATCGCTGGGCTGACGTGGACTGTTAATCTAGCTGCTAGATTAGAACTCCCATAAGACTTAGGAGGTAGTCCTGACTGCTAATCTAGCTGCTAGACTAGCACCCCATAAGATGAGAAAGTATGCAAACTGATAAGGTGTGATGGAGAAGTATATATTATTGAAGATCGTTATTTCGAATATTAAAACTTGATAGGATGCTAATGGAAATTACTGAGTCATGACCGAGTCATCAACCAATGTTGAGTCAGGTCAGTGAGTTGTCTGCATCAACCCGACCCACCACTTCTTCTTCTTCACCTGTTTTCTGCTACTGGATTTTTTTTTCTTCAATCTCTGCTAATGCAACTAAGTGACTAACCGAATTATATCAAATAATTCTTCATTTTGGAACATGGTTTTGTTGTAATCATATGAACCTGAAGTGGAAATTATTGTAATTTGCTCAATTTAAGTTCTGATTTTGTGAATGTGATGAAAAATGAAAAATTATCATCATTCTTAATTCTTCAATTCGATCGATTCTGATCGATGTGATGGATATTTTAAATAACTTTGAGTTGTTGATTGGTTTGTTCGATTATATTCGAATGAAATTTGAAATCAATTTGATTGATTATCTGAGCATTAATCTTAATTTTATGAAATGGGTAAATTTGAAAATTTAATTTCAATTTCTCTGCACATTTGTTGTGACGGACAACATTGGTTTTTTTTTCATCACATAGGGACTCCCTCTGGTCGTCCAACAAGGTTGGGTAATAGGTATAGGTACTCTAATTAAATTAGGTTAATAATTAAAAGGAAATTATAGAGTGGGTGGAATTTAGGAAAAGTATAGGTGGTAAATAGGTAAAACCAAAAAGAATATACCCTCAAAAGTCGAAACTAGGCCTCCGGCCCTCCTCGGTCCTCACCTGTGCTTTGGCTCTTAAACCTTCCCCATTCATGAAGAACAACAAATTTCCATACCCACATGATTGTCCACAGAATTTCTCGCCATTTTCAAAACCCTGATCCACATTCTCAATTATAATCTCGCTTATTCTCTTCTTCATCTTCAGCTTCAAAACTCAAAGAAGAGTATTGATCCAATTGTTAAGTCCGTTGATGATGGAAATGACGGGGGGATCAATTTCGAAGAGAAGAGAATGTAATTGACAGATTATGTACTTGGAAAACCGTTGAGTTATGCTGAGAGGAAGATTTAGTTGATAAATGTCAAATTCATTTGGGTAAGTTCAGGAATTTAGCGTATTTGATGTGTTTTTTTGTTTGTTTTACTCACAACATACTCAATTAGAAGATTTGTGAGCCTGTAAGGATAGGGTGTTTAGGTGTTTGTACTTTCAATATGAAAAACGTCTGCAACCAACTTTGAATAATTTTACTTATATGCTTAATTGACCTAAGATAGTCAATATGCCACTTTACTGTGTTGGGTATTCTTAAATGCAGTTAACATATGGATTTTTGCTGATTTGACTTTAGAATTGATTTTTGATATCAGATTGGTCTAGTGAATACATTCAACAGACTTTAGAATGTATATATGCATAAACTCTAAACAGTGACACAATATATAGTTGCAATGACTCTATTGAGAATTTGGCCGAAAAAAAAAACGGGATAGAAACTTTAAGAAAGCAAATTGAAATTTGGACAAACCAGCCTTGAGGCTTGAGCTATTGGCCAAACAAGATGTTATCACCTGTTGTAGAAGATATACATTCATGTTTAATTATTTTTTTCAGTTTCTCTTTTAGCTTATGCAAGGTATACATTCATGTTGAAATTCAGCTATTTACTGTGCAGTGAGTAGGAACCAGCACTGCTTTCTGTCGAAGAAGACACAAGAAGAGTGGATTGCTACCCTAAGGTTTAACTTACAAGCCAGGCCCAAAAAAATGTAGTGGTATAAAGGACAAATCTGATGTATGGAAGCTGGACCTGCATGGTTTGGCATGTTTCTGGAACTGTTAACGCCTTAAAGGAGCATCTTTGAAGGATGGAGACTTAAATCTCACTACATCATTCTATATTTCCAAATGGATTGGTTGACCCGAAACCTGGATTTTCGATTGATTCTGTTAGTCGCTTCAGCATGAAGGGAAAGACTGGCTGAGCAGGAAATAACTTAGAAAAGCGCAGAAGTATTACATATTATAAATTTATAATTTATAACGGGTATGTGACTTTTATTTTTGCTCTTTTCAAAAAAAAAAAAAAGACTTTTATTTTTGCAAAGAAAATGTTGAAATGGAGATGTCCAGAGGCTGAGACTGATTTCTTATATCATTTAGACCAATTTGACCATTTAAATAGAGAGATCACATCACTTTGAAACATCTAATTTCATTTAAGATTGTTGATTTGTATTAAAGCCTTTTGATCCTGAGAGAATTGCTTTAGTATTATGTATGTCCTGCAGAGGACTGTGCGTGAGAAGTAACTACTGGCCCTTCATTTTTGTTTTCTCTTGGTTTGAATCATTTGCTGGTTGCGAGGCCAGTGAATGAAAGATTTACAACCATCTAAAGTGAAAAAGGGACAGGATTCAGGATTATTTGTTAAAGAGTACTATGTCTTGTGTAAATATTTGGCATCTTAGTCTACTGCGCAACACAAAAGAATCCAAAAATAGATGACGTTCTAAGAGCCTTATGTCTCAGGGATGTTTATCTTTGTTGCAGAAATAGCAGTTTTGCCAAGAGCTTATTAAACATTCGCAAATCCTAATAATATCTACTTTTCTCTTTGTTTATGTAACATCAGATTAATTAGCAAACCCACACTCAAAATGAAGTTTCTGATTGTTTCTTTCTTTCTTTTATAGGGAAGTGCGTGCTGTACAGTTTGCAGACATTATCTGGGCCTGAGTTTCTTCCGTGCATTTAGCAGCCCCTCAAAGCTGCAGGTGAGATCTTTGATTACCCATGTTATCGGATTTATGGTGTTTTTTGTGCTCTATTAATCAATAAGTAAAACTCGAACTGCCCAGACCTTAATATGGCTCAGAAGTGTTATTTTAAACCCCAAGAAAGTCTAAAAGGAGAAACGTTAAATACTCAAGGATACTTTCTATTAGTTCTCCAATCCATTTTCTCTAAAAGATAAAAAAAATGCAACTCTACTAGCGCTCACAAGTAGCGGTTTTTATAATATAGGAGAACAGAACTTGCGCTGTAGATCACCATCGCCAATTGTAAGATGCTCCAGCATTTAAGAATAAATAAGGAATTCAAGTATCCATGAGTTTCTGTCTTAGATAACTCGTATGCACCTTAAGTTGTCCCAGAAAATTTATCTTGTTACCAGTTCTTCCTCTATGTTCTTCCAAATGCTATGTTTAAAACTTGGCTGATGGACATGAGAATGCTCAAATATATTTGCTTCATTTCTGCTTCCTTAGAGTGTACAAGGTACAACTTCTCCATCTTGTTATTGCTAGTGACTGTTTGAAAGCATATTTGATTCATGCATTGCCTATACTGAACTTGGAAAACGTCGTGATGAATCGTCTGTCCACTTTCCGTGTTCTAATTTGACAGATACTTCTCAGAGTCCAACGGATGGTTTCTCGAGTTTGCAAATCGCATCGAGCCCCAGGGTGTTTTTCATGATTCTCCACAATAGAAGCTCCAGAAGGTACTACCAGCTCATATTCTGCACCCTAGGCTCCTTTTCCGTTTAGTTGCTGTCTGCTTCATCTATCCATCCTTCTGTGAAGCAAATGATCATAGTGACCTTCAGATATTAATTGCTCTCAAAGATTCTCTCGTCGTAAAACGAGATCTCCTTCCGAGCTAGTGCAACACAGAAGTTCAACATGTAATTGGTCTGGTATAAGATGCGTCGGTTCCAAATTTCACGAGATACAGTTTCCGTTTCCGAGCCACCTTGGGGACTTAGAGCACTGAAGCGTCTTTACGTCAACTATTGTTCCCTCGCAGGCACTCTTCCTGCAAATTTATGGAATTTGAAGAATTTAGAGTCTCTAAGACTTGCGTGGCAACAGATTGTTTGGGACTTTACGTCTGTCTTTGTCCAGCCTTAAAATGCTCAGGGAACTAATACCTGATAAGAATAGGTTTACTGGCAGCTTACCTTCCACGGTTGGAGAACTTGGAGACCTCGTTGAACTGTCGGTACCCGGCAACTCATTTTCTGGGAATCTTCCTCCAGGGCTTAAGAATCTTCAGAATTTGGTGTCAGTAGACCTGATCATGAACCTCGTCTCTGGGAATCTGCCTCCAAGCATCGGAAATCTTAAAAGGCTTATTATATACTTGGATAATACCTCAAGAGCTTTGAAATTTGGTACAACTCAGGTAACTCGAGTACTCGACCTTTCGTGGAACTCACTAGAAAGACTTATACCTTTGGAAGTAGGAAAAAATGTCTGTCCTACAATCTCTGATACTGGGAACAATAATATCCTTTGAGAACCAACAACCATAGGAAATTGGGAAACTGCAAGAAGCTTAAGATTCTCAACGTCTTTCAACTCTCTTTTCGGTCCTTTACCAGAGGGACTCATGGAGCTTGAAGAATCGTAGAAATATCATTAGATGAAAACACCTCAGTAGTTGTATGTATTATTGAAGATTTAAAAAAATGTAGTAGTCATTTCTCAACACATTGTTTTCTTTTTAAAGCATTCAACACATCTTTCGGTTTGTACATTTATCATGGCTTCTTTTATGGCGTTTTCATGTTTTTGGGCATCTTCTTTTTTGCCAAAGAGGTTGTCTTTTCCAACTACGTGCACCTTACAATTAGACGCCATAAACTGCAAATGACTTTCTGCAGAGGTAGGTCACCGGCCTTAGGAAACAAATTAGTACAACTACTTGCACAAGTCAGTATAATACCAAGGCGTGACTGTAATAGATCATGCATACCAAGAGGCAGAAATTGCTTCGAAACACCACCAGTGGCTGAATCGCCATTGACAAAAATGAACAACAACTTCTATAATCGGGCATCTAAAAATGGAATCGAAATTATAAGGTTATCATATCAAATCCCTCAGCACCCAACACTCAAACAGATATCAGGCATAAATGGTCATGATTTTGGATTGAATTCAATCGAAATTAGAGTTTCAGATAATCAAATCAGACCATTTAAACAACATATTCAGAAACTGTGGAATTCCATTTCATTAGATTGTAAAAATCAGAGCACTGACAGTTCTACATACCAAAAGAAAAAAGACACATCCCTAATCTAGATTTACAAAGAAATTAAACCCCTCTTTTTTCAAGCACGTTCACCTCTGATTCTCCTAGCAAGTTGAATATCTTTAGGCATAATAGTAACCCTTTTAGCATGAATCGCACAGAGATTAGTATCTTCAAACAAACCAACAAGATAAGCTTCAGCTGCTTCTTGTAATGCCGCAACTGCTGAACTCTGAAACCTTAAATCAGTCTTGAAATCTTGAGCGATTTCACGAACTAAACGCTGAAATGGAAGTTTTCGAATCAACAATTCAGTACTCTTTTGGTATTTTCTGATTTCACGAAGAGCAACAGTTCCTGGCCTGAATCTGTGAGGTTTCTTTACTCCTCCGGTTGCTGGTGCAGATTTACGAGCTGCTTTTGTTGCTAATTGCTTCCTTGGGGCTTTTCCTCCGGTGGATTTCCTTGCTGTTTGCTTTGTACGAGCCATTGCTGAAGATGATAAGTTGCAGAGATCTCTGATCAGGGTTTGGAGAGATTGATTTTGTTTTGTGGGGTGTTCGGATATGGGAATGGGGATTTATAGAGGATAGAAGAGGCTAGATGCTTGGGTTCTTATTGGTTTAAAAGGTATCATACGGATGGGAAACAAAATTAGAGGCGTTATTGTTATCAACGGCTGATATTGATTTAAAAAGGTTGCATACGGATTTTGGTTTTCCGTTGTTTGCTGTTTTGTTGGTTTTAAAGGTGTCATACGGATGGGAAAACAAATTAGAGGCTTTGTTGTTATCAACGGCTGATATTGATTTAAGAAGCTGATAGGATGTGTAGAAATTAAACATTAGTGAGATTTTGGGATGAATAAATTTATATGGGCTGACATTTGTTTTTTTGTTTTTTTTCTGAAAAGAAGCCTCAGCTGCATTGATTGAATATCTCCGTTTCAAAGACGCCGTAGTTTACATGATTGAGATTTATAGGACTGACCAATAGGTTTCTAACCATCACAACAATTTCGAACAAACAACCAACGTATTGAAGCCACTTAACAACATTGTTACAGCACATTATCCAATTTAGAATCCCAATCACTCCATACGGTTTTTTTTTAAGTAACGGAACTAGTTTAAATGGCCTAGTTTGGATTGGAAGTTGCACAACCAAAATATATAACAAATCTACATGTAATAGAGGTGTTAGGATCCAAAATCCAACCATTTCTTAAGGTTTTTTTTAGAAATGTAGTAAAACATGTGACACAGGTAACAAAGGATCCATAAATCCACCCATATGTCTATTGTTTTTTCAATGTGACAGAATAAGAATCGAGATAACTTTTTGAAGCGGTCATCATATAACGAAATCGATCGGACTTGGTCTGGGTCTTCGTCAGAAATTGTATTCTGGAACAAATTGTTGATGGTGTCTTCGGTAGCTTTGTAGTTGTTGTTGGTGTCTTTAGAGAACCTGGTGTTTGTTAAAACAGCTTTAATACCTTTCAAAAAAAAATATTTAAACCTTTAATATTTGTTAGACATATATGTTTAAAAAATAAAACCTTTAATACCTCGTTTAATTCATGATTTATATGGGCTGATACCTGTATTACTAGGGGCTTGGGAAGCACTGACACGGACACGGGACACAGATACGACACGACACGGATACAGGGACCGACAAAATTTAAAATCATCAGGACAAGGACACGTTTATATATATTAATTAACTAATTTTTATTTGCCAAGATCACATTGTTATAGTATATCAAATACATTAATCACGCAAATACATGGAAAAAACTCAATTTTATGCCGTCAGGTTAGCCCACTCGTAGAAAAATAAACTATTATACTAATTTCCATGACGTACTAGATTACCTAACTAGTAAAATGGAGTATAGATTTCTACACGTGCATCGTGTCGGTGTCCCACGCACGTCCTGTGTCCGACGCGCGTCTGACACGGATACGACACCAATATTGGCGTATTGGTGCTTCACAGCTAGGGGCTGATACCATTTAACCGATTTAACGGTCGGGATTATTTAGAATGTTATTGTCTTATATGAAGTGATATCGTACTGGCATCAGCCCAATATAAATTGTGGTTTAATTGGGGGCCTCAAAATAGAATTTGGGGCGTTCCCGAATTTATACCCACACTAAAAACTGTAGGGGAGTGCCAATTTTTGGTGATATTACTTTTATACCCTTCACTAATAATAAAACTAATAAAACCTAAACCCCATATTCATTTCTATTCATTAAACCAAAAAATCATAAAACTCTCTCAACTCTCTTCTCATCTTCTCATAACGACTTCATTCGAAAAACAAAACAAAAAATCACCCGATTTCATCGTCGTAATCGTCAATTCGAAAGTTTTAATCGACGATTAACTTCTTCTACAAACATGCCTCGTACTAAGAAGCATCAAAGAGACTACCAAACCCTAATATCGTTGAGAAAGTCAAAGGAAAGGTTTAAACGAGAAGTCCGCACAAATCAAATCCATACGGGTTGGAAGAAGTTATGGCCACGATTATAAGGTATGTGAACTAAAACCCCCTAATCTACTTGTTGTTTGTGTTTAATTTGATGTGTTGATTATAAAATTAGGTTTTTCAACCGAAAAAATGTAGTTACAAAAGAAGGGTCGTCAACCTCGATAATTATATACCCTAACAACTTTTCATATGCATGTAGAGACTATGAACAATCGTTAAGGTATATGGTAAAGCAGATAACAAACCTCCTTCTGTTATTTTAATTTGTTTTCCCTAGATTAGAGTCGTTACTCTATTATTGAAACAGATGACGATCCTCTTTTGACGACCTTTTCTTAAACAATAACGGCTCTGGATAATACAACAACTACCTCTCTGTCTCAAAAATTGAAAGGGTCGTCAACTTAATAATATAGAATCATCATTGCTTATTTAAGAATCATTACCTAAATAAAGTTGAGTCGTAAACCGTATATTAGGGTCGTTATGGGTTACGAATTCTCGATGATGACCCTTATTCTGAGTACATAGAAAAAATCGTATTTGTTGTTTTTTGTGTATGTACTATTGTAGCAAGAAGAAACAGGATAAGCAAGGAAAAAAACACTTGCCCACTCCTCCTTCCAGACCTCTCTGCAATGAAAAATTCTTAGCGGTGGGTGCATTTCGCGGAATGCGTCTAAGTGAGGTACCCTTTTCTATCCGCTAACCCAGATACAAAGATAATGAGTCGTCGAATTCCTCGGCTTCTTCCTCTCCCGTTGTATCCACTTCTCTAAGCGATGACGAAGAAGGTATTGAAGAAGAAGAACCTCCGGTACAAGGTGAAGAAGAAGAAGATAGTGATAGAGCTGGTGGCTCAGGTACTAGTGGTGGTGGAGATGATGATGATGGTAATGATGATAATGGTGGTGGTGGTGGTGGTGGTGGTGATGATGATGGTAATGATGATAATGATAGTGGTGGTGGTGGTGATAATGAGGAGGAGGATGAAGAGGATGAGGAGGTGGCACCGCCGGTACCGGCGAAGAAAAAAGTCCCAATTGCACCCAGCACGAGACACATTTCCGCCCAACGTTTGCAGCTGGAACATGGGCTCGTACCATCTATGAGACAATCGTAAGAATCTCAACTTTGCTCGTTATTTGATTTGTGAATATTAACGTGTTCTAATTTTGTATATTTACTAGTTTCTCTTTTGTAGGATCATAAGAATGTCGTACATCTTTTTAGGCGCCAATCTTCTTATGTGAAAATGGAGATGTGGCCGCTAAAAGATGAATGCGGAAGAGTCAGGGAGATTGTTGAAAACTCTGGTTTGTATACTGTCGTTGGGAACTCCGTGATTGCGTGTGACAAGATCGCAATGTCATGTTTATGTGAGAGGTTTTACGGTGAATTCTATACATTCCAATTCCCTTTTGATGAGATGCATTGACTCCTGGTGATGCCGAACAAATATTAGGATTGCAGGTCGAAGGAAAATCCACCAATGACAAGTTCAAGAAAAGCTTTCTTGGAAAGAAATATATGCATTGACCAGCAAGTTGTTTGGCTGGGATGAAGAGATGACGAATGGCCTTTTCATGCAGGGGACGAAATACCCGAAGAAAGAGTTCAAACTTATAAAGATCGGGGAGATGTATATGCTGGGTCGATGGTGACCTCTCTGATATGGAAGTTCATGCTCTTGTGGCTTCTTATTTGTTCTACGTCCTTGCATCGGTTGTATTTCCCGACAGCAAAGGAAATAGGATCAGCGCCAACCTTCTACAGCTTTAAGATCCGTTGGATGAGGTGAGTAGATACTCTTGGGGGACTTCCATAGTAGCACATTTGAATGGGCAGCTATCAAAGGCATCTCGAGAAAGAACTTCTCAAATTAACGGGAATTTGGCTCTACTTCAGGTAATTTAGATTATCAAATATGTTTGTTATGTATTTTTTTTTCCTTCAATCTTTTGATATTTATCGGCTTGTTTTTATGTTTTGGTGTTATTATATGTGTGGATTTACGATCATTTCCCTTCATTGTTTAAATACAATGAAGACGTCGAATTGGGGCGACATAGAGCATCGTAAACCAAGAGGAACCCGATACAATTTCACTGGGACCCAGGATAAGGGAAAAAATAAAAGGAGGCATTGCTAGACATGTGCCAAAATTAGAAAACATGACAACCAAAGAGGTAATCTTTGATCCGTATTTGCCGGAATGCAAGATGTCGTATATTATTGTTAGAGCACTGCTCGGTCGAACTCGCATGCGTTGCTATCTCAAGCATGTTTGTCAATATTAGTGATCAAAACTATAAGTTTTGATTTCTAGTCTACTTATAGATGTCTCGGACTAGGACATGGATTGTGTAGTTGAGCCTTAGACTTCACGGCGTTCATCATTTGAAGACGAAGAACTACTAAGGAGAGCTTGTGGAACTTCATCAACAAAAGGTATGTGGAGAATGAAACTCATCTATCACTTGGAAAATCTATTTCTACTATATCTCCTATAGTGAGACATAAGTCGTGTTACGATATAGTTTTCTATTATACACATTTGAGATTTCGAGCTGAGTTTAACTCGCTTACATATTTCTCGAAATATATGTTGGCAAGCATTCGCTTCGACCAAGTTCATCTTATATTCTTGACGCAAGTCAAAAGATGATCATGTGAAAATTTCCGAGTAACATCTTACATGTTTTGTGCGATACAATCATTTGGTGTAGACTTGGAATGTTTCGTTATGATTATTTCAATAACTTGAAAATTGCTTTGATGCTAATAGTGTGTGAAAACGACTATTGTCATCCTCTAAGAAAGTTTCAATGATTGAAATAAGTGCTGAGAACACTTAACCATTATTGGATATGACATATTGTGTACTCGTGCACATATGTAATCCATGTCCGGGAACCATAGTACGCGCACCCATACGCGTACATGTTGGCTTGAGAAATCCGGGAACCAAAGTATGCGCACACGTTTGCATACTGGCGTAAGGTTCATGTCCGAATATTTCTGCTAGGATTGGAAGTACGCGTACCCGTTTGCGTACTGGCGAAACCCAATCTTGGTCCGGGTATTTCAAGTATGTGTACCCGTTTGCATACTTGAAGGTTAAAGTTCTAAAATCGGTTATGTACATGAACTTAAATATTTATATAATAAGGAATGCAATCTTTGCAAACCATGGCTATAATGTTCATGATTTTGCTTCAATTGTGTTCTTGTATACTTCTATGAGAATATAGCAATTGAACTACTCTTTAACTAGTTTCATTTGAGTCATTTGAACTAGTTATGGTTAAGATGCATAAGGTTGATATGAGAGTGATCATATGGCTAACCTCAGTTAACTATTGTTGAGCCAACATGGTGTACACGTTTAGGTACGATTACATAAACCTAAATTAGGGTACATTTCATTTGTGTGTAACAAGCTAATTTCGATCTAACGGTTGAAAGATATTAGCTTGGTTGAATCAGGTTTTTTCATCTAACGGTGAATATTGAATGCTTTGTTACCAAGGTAACTTAGATTCCAAACCCTGATTTGAATACTATATGAAGGAGAACTCTAGCAACTAGGAAACCTAATCCCCACACTTCTGTGTGTTACTAGTTGCATAGCTAGAGTCGATTCTCCTTTAACCTTAGGTTTCTCACGAGACCCTGTATGTTAACGACTTAAAGACTTCATTGGGATTGTGAAGCCAGACCCAACTATTTTCTTTGTAGTTACGTGATCTGATCTTGTTGTTTCTATCGTGATTGAGTGCAATCGTAAGATTGGCTTGAGATTTATATCTCTGATAGACAAGATAGAAAAGTAGTCATAGACACCTTCGTCTCATCGTTTGTGATTCCACAATATCTTGTTTTGTTAATCGATTAAGATTATTGTGAGGTGATTGATAATACTAGGTTGTTTTGATAGACAAGATAGAAAAGTAGTCATAGACACCTTCGTCTCATCGTTTGTGATTCCATAATATCTTGTTTTGTTAATCGATTAAGATTATTGTGAGGTGATTGATAATACTAGGTTGTTCTTCGAGAATATAAGACCGGTTTATCAATTGGTTCCTGTTCACCTTGATTTATCAAAAGACGGAACAAAACTCATAGGTATTTCTGTGGGTGACAAATTTATCCATTCCAGTAGACTTTTTTGTGTGAGACAGATTTGTTTATCAAGTCTTCGACTTTGGGTCGTAGCAACTCTTGGTTGTGGGTGAGATCAGCTAAGGGAATCAAGTACGTAGTATCCTGCTGGGATCATAGACGTAAGGAACGCAACTGTACCTTGAATCAGTATGAGATTGATTAGGGTTCAAGTACAGTCCAGTCCGAAGTTCATTGGTAGTAGGCTAGTATCTGTAGCGGCTTAATACAGTATGGTGTTCAAAGCTGGACTAGGTCCCGGGGTTTTTCCGCATTTGCAGTTTTCCTCGTTAACAAAATTCTGGTGTTTGTATTATTTCTTTTCCGCATTATATTTTGTTATATAATTGAAATATCACAGGTTGTGCGTTGTATCGATCAATTAGGAAATCCAACCTTTGGTTGTTGATTGAAATTGATTGATCCTTGAACATTGGTCTTTGGTACCGTTCAAGTTACTTCTATTATTCAATCGGGCTCGCAAATTTCTATTTGTTGATTGCTAATTAGATTGAAAGATAGAGATATAAACTCTTGTATATACTTTTCTCTAGATTTAGTATGACTGTCTAGTTGATTCTCTGGAAAGTATATTGGAGTAAGTCCTCTCAGATTGCCAAACAAATTGTTGGATGTGGTTGTTGTACCCCGCATTTTCAATTGGTATCAGAGCAGGCAAACACATTAAAGACCTTATAAGTTTGTGTTTGTAGCGATCTGATATGGACAGAAGTGCTATCTCTATAAACGTACCACCAGTCTTTGATGGCTCAAATTACTTATGGTGGAAAATTACTATGCGTGCCTTTCTTCAAGCGCGTGAGTTTCAATCATGGGTTTATGTAGTTAATGGCTATGATGCTCCCCTTGTTGTAGTGGGAGATGCGACCATTCCAAAGGATATTGGTGCATATGACCCTGCTGAGATTCTTGCTGCAAAGCAAAATTCCGACTGTTTGAATGCAATTATTCATGCCATTACCCCAGATTTCAGCACTATGTGACTACGTGCACTCCGTCTAAAGATGCTTGAGATATCTTAGAAACCGTATTTGAAGGGAATACCAGTGAAAAGGAAGTCAGGCTTCAAAACCTAAATTCCGATTGGGAAAATCTTTGTATGGCAGATGAAGATTCATTTGATGAGTTTAACCACAAAGTGTCTGAAATTGTTAATGCATCTTTTGTGAACACCTGCACACAACAACTTAGATCTTCAATATATTCTTTGTCTTCAATATCTTCTTAGATCTTCAATAAACACCTGCACACAACAACTTGAATCTCTTGTGATCAATCACGCACAGAACGGAGTCTATTAACAATGGATTATCACAAGATTGTCTTTAAAACTAACAACAGTCTAAAGATCCCTGTCGAAACTTCGATCTAGTTCGTTTGAATCTTATATCAGAAGAGAATATTCTCAAGCATAAACAAACTAGGTGCAATCAAAGTTCAACCACCGTTAGTCAATCAAATCAATCGAAAACACAAGATAAACCGCAATTATCTAGTTTCCCACCAACGGTACTAATAGAGCTTCTCAATCCCAAAGAAGACTTTAAAACGAGCGTAGTAAGAGATTTCGCCTAATTAGGTTACTCTCCTCTCCGAATAGGCGCTACACCCGATAAACACAACGAGAAAGTTTTCGATTCTGAAGGATTAGTTTGCTAGAAATGCAAACTTCAAGTATTTATAGACAAGGAAGTTTGGACACCAAGGAATTTCCAAAACCGAAAATATTCTCATAGATTCAATATATTCCAAATTCAGTTTCCACAATTCCTGGAAATGCTCTGTCCAAAATATTGACCGAAAATCTCTTTGGAAAATCTCAACTAGTAAATGCACATTACTAATTCTCGTTTTCCTAAAATAAAATTAAAAACCTTAAATAAAAGATTCTTAACTTATTTATGTTTTGATCACTGGATTTCCTTCCTGTAGTTATTAAGGAATAACTTTGAACAATAAAAGATTAACATTCTTGCGTGTTCAAAGTATGCCAACATCCTTACTTTGTAAATCCTCTTTCATACTTACAACCTTGAAACCGATTTTCCAAACTTCCAAACAAGTTTAAAATTGGTTCATATGACTTTCAAGAACTATGTGATTGATCAAGAAATACTCAATCACAAATCATGGGTTTCACGGTACTACCAAAACAAGTTTCGGTTCTACCTCCATGTGAGTACTGTGCATAGTCATACTAGCTTCCCGAAATTCGGTTGACTAGGTACTAGGATCGTTTCCCCACATATATATGGTATCTAACTTATATGTGTCGCACATGTCCATAGGATCGGTTCCCCTTTGCCTATTAACGTGTTGCACATGTCCATAGGATCGGTTCCCCTTTCTGCTAAAAACTTGTTGCACCTCATACAAGGATCGATTCCACTTTGTGATGTGTTGCACCTCTTCATAGGATCGGTTCCCCTTTACCCAGAGTTGGTCATACACAAATCACAGACTCGATCATACCATCTCAAGTGATTACTTAAGATCGGTTTCACTAATAAAAGTCATACCAATACATAAGTCAGGCCTTTGTGAATAGTTTTACCAAGAACACAAACAAGTCATGAGCGGTTATACTAAATCACACATATTGGTTGTTCACAAGATATGCAATGAATAACAATACCAATAACGCCTGGCGATTTCCTTTTCGATTCATAAACAAGTTTATGAACTTACTTCCTTAAAACACATGTATAAACATTGTTTCCTAGGATGAAATCCTCACCTCATACCCATACATAATCACAATAGCATTCAAACGATTATGTCGATGTCTTATCTACAAAGTTTAATGGTTAAGCAATAAACCTCGTATTGTATTCCTTAATACTATGTCTATCTAGAGTGTTCATGCTTCACAGTTTTGTTTTCAATATGCACGACTTGAAAGATACGTTAGGGAATGAAACAGTTCAAGTCAAATATCACTAACCTCAAGTGGATGGATGATGTTGTCGTTGTATCTTTTTACTTCTTCACTTCTTCACTTCTTCAAGTCTTACGCAATACTTGTAATGTCTCATATCCTAATACTTTCAAGCTAACCTATACAAAGTTGACTCTAGTGCATAATCAAGCGACTCTTAAAATGAGTTTTGATTCACTAAAATATGACAACCAAACTTGACATACCAACGCTTGGTGGGTTCAACCGAGCTATGCTCTAACAATCTCCCCTTTGTCAATTTTAGTGACAAAACTCTTACAATCATACGGATAAGCAAATTACAAGAATTCATTACACATACGCTTGATTCCCGAATTCAACTGCAAAATAACCTATATACATTCAATCCTTAAATGCCGTTGTTGACATTATAATAACAAAGCTAACACTCCCCCTAAAGGTGAGATAGGTAGATTTCATCAATCTGCACGTCTTTGTTATACCAATTAATATGATACGCTACTCCCCCTTAGTCTGTGCTTTTTTCTTTTTCGTTAGATAAACGTTTAAGCACAATTGTCCTTTTCTCTCGTGATACCAATCAATATAAAATCAATTCCAGTATCACTTGTTTACTCCATATATTTCTCCCCCTTTTTGTCAAAAAATGACAAAGAAACGAAAAAATAAAGGACTAAGGGCGGGATAACAACACAAAATACTTTCATTCTAAGTGTAACAAGAAAAGATCAAGGAACAACATAGACTCTCTTCAAGATCATAATGGAGTATGGTTACAGAATAGAGAACATATAACTGCTCATCTCACTTTTCACTTCAAGAATATAAGTACTTCCATTAATCCAACTTTTGATGAAGGTTTATTCTATAGGACAACTACATGCATGCTTACCAGAATTCCTACTTATGAAGACATTCACTCTACTTTAAAAAGAATGGAGTGCACCTGGACCTGAGGGTTTTCAAGCTGGTTTCTATAAAATTCAGTGGCATACTGTCAGAGAAGATGTGTGTCTTATGGTTAAAAGGTCTTTTGAGTCTAAGCACATGCTCAACCAAATCAACATCACTTACATCTCTCTCATTCCTAAGAAGTAAAAACCCATATGTGCTGATGACTTCAGGAAAATTGGTATATGCATCACCTCTTCTAAAGTTATTTCTAAAATACTTATTAATATGATGAAGCCATTGTTAAAGAAGATTATTTCTCCTTACCAAGCTGCATATGTCTCAGGTAGACTCATTAGTGATAATACAATTATTGCACAAGAAATAATTCATTCCATGAAAAAGAAAATGGGTCAAATTGGTTGGATGGCCCTTAAGCTAGACATGTCTAAATCTTTTGATATGTTTGAATGGATTTACCTCATCAAAGTGTTATAGTATTTTGGTTTTTGTGATGATTTTTTTTCAGCTGATTCATCAATGTACTGGCACAACATCTCTTGCAGTTATTCTCAATGATTCACCTTGTGAAGAATTTCAAACCACAAGAGGAATTAGACAAGTTGATCCTTTGTCACCTTATTAATTTATTCGTGCTATGAAGTTTCTTTATAGAAAACTCACTGCAGCTCAGCAAGATAAATTGATAAAAGGTATTAAAGTGGCTAGTAATTCTCCCGCCAATAATCATCTTCTTTTTGCAGATGACTGCTTGATTTTCACTCAAGCAAATCTTGATTCTGTTAACAACCTTCTAGATCTCCTCAACAACTTCGGCACTCAATCTGGACAGGTTATTAACTTTGAAAAGTCCTTAGTACATTTCAGTAAACACACCAATGTCTAACTCAAATTCATTGTGTCAAGGTTATGAACTCAAAGGAAAACTATTTGGGATCTCCTCTTATACTTGGTCATTCTAAAAAAGAAGCCTTCAAGTCAATTCAAGAAAGTTTTGAGCATAGACTTTCTACATACAATGAACCTAATCTTTCCCAAGCTGGGAGATCTACCATGATAAAGCTTCTTATGAACTCAGTTCTTACTTACCAGATGGGTACATTCAAGCTGCCAAATCAGATTATCACCAAGTTAACTTCAATAGGAAGGAAATTCTTATGGGGTCATCATTCAAATAAGGGTTCTAATCATGTGGCTTGGACTAATGTTTGCAAACCAAAGGACTTTGGTGGTCTTGCTTTCAGATATCTGGAAAGCTTCATCTTGCTCTACTTACCAAATTGGCCTGGAAAATATGTACCGAGTCTAACAATCTCATGGTTCAAATTCTCAGCGGTAAGTACTTCAAAAATGGGGATATTTTTCACAGTAAAATTGAAGCCAAAAACTGCTCTTACACTTGGAATGAAATTACCAAAGGCCTTCTTATTGTTCAACAACATTATTTCATGGAGGTTAATAATGGTAAAAAAGACAAAAATCTGGTTAGATAAATGGATTATAGGCTTGCCACATCCTCCAGTTCTAGTTGGTAGGCTTCTAAAGAGTACCTATGACTATGTCAAACTGCAAGTGCACATCCTCCAGGTCGATCCCATAGAGACAAGGTGGGTGTAGAGTTGATTCTAAGGTTTTTACTAAACTGATTCAAATGTGAAGTAACAAAAAGAGTTGTTTTGGGTGTCGATACAACAAGATATTGGTAGTGAAAAAAAAGTAAACAGATTGCAACTTAAAGATATAATAAAAAGATTGTAAACAACTGACTGAGAAGCACTAGGGTGATTGAATCCACCTCCTAATCCTATACTAAGGCAATACAAACTCAAGTTATGTTCTTGTCCCTTTCCTTGAAGGTCTCAAATGGATAATTTATCAACTAATTTCACTAACTCACCCCTAGTATAAGCTGTCTTCTTACAGTACAACTGATCACAGGCTCATTTTATCAACTAGCTAACTATCATTCTTAATTCCCTTTAAGCACAGTTCTTCTTCCAGAGAGGTTTCAAATGGATGACTTATCAACAAACTTCACTAACTCACCCCTAGTATCAACTCTCTTCTTACAGTACAACTGATCACAGGCTTATTTGATCCACTAGCTAACTATTCATTCCTAAAACAGTGAAGCACAACAAGAACAAAAACAGGAAATTGACTAACTTAGCATACAATTAAGGGTTTCATCTAAACCCTACTTATTGAACTAGAACATGATGAACACAATACTGAAAATAAACTACTACAGCTTGGTGCACCGGCTAATCCGGGCATGAGTTTTTCATACAATTCTCATCCCTATTTATACATGAAAATCTCCCAATTAGACTTCAATTCACAAATTGATAGAGACCCACTCACCATAACTGCCTGTATTTCTTGTCCCCTCTGCTTTTTCTCTGCAACTCTTGATTTGATGTTTGCTTTACCTATTGAAGATAACCCTAACTCCATCTCTCTCAATTTTAGCTTCTAGGGTTACTGTTCTTGACAAGAGAAAAGATAATATTGAGAGAGATAGAAATTAAGAGTCTAATTGCATAAGGTGGCTGGTAGAGTGGCTGAGCTCAGTGGTTATCGGGGATGGAAGTGATTGATGGAGAGATAGAAGTGATCGATTTGCAGAGGCTGTAAGGAAGAAGAAAGTGAAGTGAAGGTGTTGTTTGGTTCTGCTCGATTAGGAGATGAATAGAAGGTGCTTCGGTGTTGGGCGAAAGCAGCAAATATCGATGCACCACATGTAGATGCCATTGGATGCTCATCAGCTACATCGAATCTGACGGCTTAGGATGGAGACGGGTTGGGTCTTGGATCTTGGGTTTTCATCTCTTGGAAGATATTCTTCTGGGTCCATACCTTCTTCAAAGATAATATCTCAAGCCCACACCTAGTTTTGAGTCTTGCAAACAACATTCTTCACTTGCGGATGAGGTGCAAACAATATTCTTCACTGCTTTCTAGCGGAAGCTTTGTTGTCTCTCTTTCATCGCCTCTACTTTTCTACTCTTTTGACTTCTCCATTCATCCAAGCTTTATTTATTACCTAAAAACACAAAATTAATTAGTATAAATATTTATTCTTGAAAACAATGAAAACACATGATTTGGGATAATATATGATTTTAAAGCGCAAAAGATGAGTTAATTGCCAATAAAAAGGTGTAGAAATATGCAATGTTTGGCACTCATCAAATACCCCTGTTGATGGTGGATTTTCGTTCAAGGTTAGATTTGTAAAAAACCAGAAAAATCATGCGCTGACATCTTGTAAAAGATAAAGCCATTTATAAGTGTTGGATATTCCCTCACTTAATTCACCAAGAATGGATCATGTAGCAACAATCCCTTCTTGTGAATTTCCTATCAGCCTTGTATTTCCTGTACTCATTATCAGTGTGGCATGACGACTGAGTGTTACTCTTATAGAGTAACATGAACCTCAAGCACTATAATGAATCATTATCGATGTGGCATGAGACCGAGTGTTACTCATATATAGAGTAACACGAACCTCCAAGCACTATAATGAAACCATGTACGAAATACCCGTACAGGCTGATGCTCGGTGTGTTATATTAGCCCGAGCCCCTCTCGGTGTGTTATATTAGCCCGATTGAGCCCCTCTCGGTGTGTTATACTAGCCCGATTGAGCATCCGGACTTGACTGTATCAGTCTCCGGATATGATCTAATCGCAGTCATCCAACTCCACAAGCATGATTGGATGACCACGGATCAATTCCATCACCCCCAAGCGGTATGGAATACACACGGCCTTAGCTTGCCAAATATGATCTGATCGCAGATCATCCAACTCCAAAGCATGATTGGATGACCACGGATCAATTCCATCACCCCCAAAGGTGTATGGAATACACACGGCCTTAGCTTGCCAAATATGATCGATCGCGATCATCCAACTCCGCAAGCATGATTGGATGACCACGCATCAATTCCATCACCCCAAGCGGGTATGGAATACACACGGCCGACCCGCATGGTCGACCATTGGCCTTTGCTTGCCAAAAAACCGCCCATACCAAGCATTATGGACGGAAAACCCTAAATTAGGGTTTGCGGCATATTACATGTGCCGCAAAACGGTCTCAACCATCCATCTTCGCAGGTATAGATGGAGGGTGTAGATGTAGACTCAAAGGGCCCGAGCATGTCGACACAATCACCATGTAACCGCCTACACACTTGGCCAATCGGTCAAAGCCAACCGTGGTTGGTTACAACAAAACCGTCCGCCCAAAGAGCATGGTCGCGCGGCTTTGAAAGCTAAAATTAGGGTTTCAAGTCATCACGCGCGTCCATCTTCTCCTGATACGAATGGAGGGTCACAGATTGGATTAACCAAGGCCGGTCATACCAAAGCATGACCACCGTGGGCCAATCTACTTCCTCTTGCGGTCGGCCAAGGCACATCATTCCCGGCCAACCCAAAACGCACGCCCAAACTCGTGCGGTTACACTCCCAAATCCTAAACTGATCTCGACCGCTCAACTTCACCTGGATGATTTGGATGGCTTAGATCACGTTTTCATGGGATAATCAGTATAGGTGTGAACACCAACCTACCACCTACACGGTGGTATGATCGACCAAGACCGACCAAGATGGGTCGTCTTGGGGCGCGCGCCAAACTTGGGATGACACGCGGTTACCAATTCCTTTGCGGTAAGAGATTTCTGCGCAAACCAATCTCGACCACTCAACTTCACCGGGACGAATTGGGTGGCTTAGATCACGTTTCATGAGACGGTAAGACATAGGCATGAACGTCGGCCTACCGTCTTCACGCCAAACCAACCGGCCAAGACCGACCAAGCTAGGTCGTCTTGGAAAATGCGCCGGAAAGGAGTATGGCGCGCGGCTTCTTGCGGTATCAAACTTCCGTCGCAAAATCGATCTCAACCACTCAACTTTACCGGTCAAATTGAGTGGCTTAGATTGCGCCTTCTTGGGAAAGTGAAGTATGGACGTGCACACCGGCGTGTTGTCTACACACATGCCCGGTCGGTCCTCTTCAAAACCTTTCCCATGCTTAGTTTCGACCAAGCTAAAGAGTGATGCTTGCGCACCTCTTTAAAACCCTAATTTCATCAATCGGTCCGCAGATGAGTGTCTCAAACATCATCTCATCCGTCCGACTTCACCAGACTTGGTTATACAACCCCGTCGGGAGTTATTTGGTTAGTGAGGAGTCATTACCCATCACTTTACCACACCGCAATGCGCACTCCATAAAATACACACGATACTTCACAAGTATCGACTTTCCTGAATAACGCAGATTATTCAATTCAACATTACATGCTATCTTTCGTGGATCCACGATCCACATTCCAGTTTTATCAATCATGTCACAAATCGGGGATACTTACTGGGGTATTGGTCTCGGCGGTTTTACGGCGTGCGGCGTGCAACGCGCCATCACAAGAACGTGTCGGGAAGTCATGGACGGTTAGAGATGAACTGGAGAAGTGGGCAAGACTGGTCGTGTGGCAACCGACACACAACTCCACTACTCCATCACTCCACTTCCTCCACTTCCCACGAGAAACGTGAATAAGGCTCAATGACTTGTATAAATAGGTTCTCCGCCCTATTTTCAAAAAAACAAAACAAGACAAGACAAGACAACAGAACAACACAAGTTCAGTCGACAGAAACCGAGTGTTAATACAACATCGTATTCAAACACCCAGAGCTTGCTGGCATCAACCGTAAGCTTGCTCATATTTCATTACAAGTCATAAGCAAGCCAACATCTTCACAATCTCAACACCTTCTTCGCTTCCCTCCCTAAGATCAACCCCATCTCCTTCACTTTGTGACCGAAACAAGTCTGGAACGGCCATTTCTTGGTTTAGGCCGGACTTGCACAGATTGATCTCTCGAATCTACAAGCACTCACCGCGCGGTGCATTTGTTGAAGGTTTAAATTCATTCCTCATCACACCCCAAATTACCAAATTCGGCGGAGTAGTTTTCACCCATCAACAATTGGCGACCACAAAGGGGAGATTGATCTATCGGTTACAAAAATTGAATTCTCAATTCTTCGGTTTTCGTGTCACGATGTATCTTCACACGGAGTCCGCAGGTGGTTCAGATATCATGGGAAGCATAGCTGGAACGTTGGAGGATGTCTTGGCGAATCAAGCCGGTATCACCAGAAGGCAGAGCGAGACATTTCGCCTTTTGAATGACATAGCAGCACAATTACAAGAAGGATGCATCTACTCAAACAGTGCAAGAAACGCTGGATCCTTAGTCAGGAGTCACACCTTTACCGGTGGAGAGGCAAAAAGAGCGTTTAACCGCAGGTGACTCAGGAAAGATGAACAACATGGTCCAGTCAACAATGAAGAACCGAGGCAACTCCCACGAGAGAGAGGACTTGTCCGGAGTACTACAACGTCTACCGGATAAAGAAATGGAGCCTGCAGCTTACGGATCCCTGCTGGAAGATTTACATCTCAAGACCCTTGTCGAAGCCGCGAAGAAACGCTTGAGGAAGGAGAGATCAATCAAGTAACACGTGAGTACAGAGGATGGGATCGTTCAATTCGATCACTCAGCAGTGATATTACAACACCTCCCATCACCGAGCCGGAGCAAATGCAAGTCCCGGCATCTCATCATGTAACACCTCCCGGTAGTCACCGGCAACAACTTCCACTCCTTTATCGGGACGAGGAACCGGAGGGCGAGAGGAGGACCATCTCCCATTATTGCAGACTTGATGGAAAAGGGAAGTTCTTGTCAAGACTCAAACGGATATGGCCGCAACTCGGAAAGAGGTACTCACTTTTCTTAAGACATTAATCGATCGATTTCCACATGACCCGCAACAGCCCTGGAGCCAACAAGGAATGAACTCAACGCACCGGAGAAGGTACTTCAATGGCACGGACCTACATGGACCTGATCAAAGAAGCGACATCGAGATATGAGCGGTCTGTCATGGAGGCTCCTACACCGGGGACCGATCCTCACAACGATCTTCCTCGAGTCAATAGTTTCACTCTGGTTCGTTGGTCCTGTCATGGAGGCTCCTACACCGGACCGATCCTCACAACGATCTTCCTCAAGTCAATAGTTTCACTATGAACCGGAGGCCGTGGATCGGGAAGCGGTTTCTCTAGTGGAAAGTTTATGCAAACTTTCACATCTCTCGAAGAATCGGCCGCGGAGACGTTTTCTTGCTATCAACCGGAGGAAGGTCACGACCGTGACCTACATGTCACCGCACGCATCAAGGATTCGAGAGTTCAAGACAACCCTTATCTACACAGGATCGTCTTCATTACTCTCAATATTCTCGGGACATCCAAGGCTCTCCCGGAGCAAGGTCGTACGGAAGCCTACCACAATGACGGACTTCGAGGGAAACCAAACCAAAGACATACGGGAGAAGATCCGCGGAAAGAATCAGACAAGTTCGTTGCATCCCACTCCCCACATGGGCGTCAATTCAGGAAGAAGACCGTCTTGCATCATTGAGGGCTAGTACCCACCATGCATTTTGCTGACGAAGCATTCTTCTCCATCCTGTGAAGCCACGACCCACGTTCACACGAGGAGGGAACGAACTTTTATGGCGAGTCGTGACCAGAAAGGAAAACGGTATACCGAAGACTCCATTATCAATGAGAGGAGACTGTACCGCCTCTCTCCCAATGGAATGCTACAACAAGAACGAACCACGGGAGAAAGTGCTAGATGCTCCACAATGTTTGCAAGATGGCACCAACTCTACAACCGATGAAATTGAAATCGTTGAGGAATCTCCTAGGCCTATCTCCATCACTCAACCTTGTGTACGGATAAACGCACGAAGCTCGTGCAACTTCTCAAAGAGTACCCGTGACATATTTGCTTGGAGATATGAAGAAATGCCGGATGAAAATTGGTCACCCATCATATACATGTCATACACAGTATCCAAGTCGGTTAAACGGTTGTAGTTCATACATGAGGAAAATGGATAGATCGAGATACAACCAGGGACACGGCATGTTCTCCTCCATGGATGGATGTAGCGGCTACAAAAGGATAAGGATGTACGAGCATGATGCAAGTAAGATATCTTTTCGAACTCCTCTCGGAAAATTTTATTATACCATGCTGCCATTTGGTTTAAAGAGTGCTTTGGTTCAACGTATAACCGCTCTATGACGGTAATCTTCCACCGGAGCCGATACCTCAAGGGAGCAGCCTCAAGAAGATAACGATGTCCAACCGTCATATCGAGAGAGATCCTACGAGTTACTCTATCGATGCTGGTCGAACAAGATCCGGGTGAGTCACTTTATCAGACAACGGTACATGTCTATCACGCTATATTGGAGAATCCGCGCTTTTGGTCATCCTATGGAGCTGTTGAATGCTCATCTACAACAACATATGCCCTGATAGAAAGAACCAGGCCTGCCGGAAGAGCCTCATAATGTTTGTAGGGGCATATATCTCACCAACAGGCGATACAACATTCAACCTTCTATAAGCAGTTCCTTGAAGCAGCAAGAGGAAAACCACCAAGATACAACATCATGCGCGTCCATCAACTCCAACTCCAGTACCACGTGCGCGAATCCCACAATGATGAAACAACGTCCAAGGTATTCCATACCTGGCTCGACAACAACCACTACGGACAAACCATGTAAACCACGCTTGGGGATCGAGGCTCGGCATGAAGTTCCTTCACCGTCGGTCAAGGACTTCTTCAACATGAGAAAAATGGTCACTCAAGAATCATGGATTCGCAAGGGTAATCGAATCAAGAGGAAGCCACTCCAACGCTCCCTCCAGCAGGCTGCTTCAATGGTCTATTCAAGAGCCGCCGCAACGCTCTCTCCGAGACCCACGTTCGCTTCTGAATCCTTCTTCAACACTCTCTCCGGGACTCACCTCGGCCTGGGTCGCATCGAAACCACTTTAACATCCTCTCGAGACGTTTCAACACTCAAGTTGCATCAATAATCTGCGCTCCGGTCAAGTTATCTTTGATGTACTCATTGCTCAACATACGCCTCATCCATCCTTCATAAGGGCCCAAATGAGCATGAAAAACCTAAAAGTCGATAGGAGAAGAGTTATCTTGTGGAACAGGATATTTTCCTATAGTCGAAAAGGCGCGGTGAACAACTCATCATCAATGTTCGGCATATCTTTGAAGCTTTCAACACCTCCTGACTTGGCACCAGCATTATCTCCAGAAGACATCTCAACAGGGATTCTTTTCTTCCACAATGAAATAAAAGACAGGAGTTAAAACTTGTATGAAAATACAGGAGAGATGTAGTCACACGGCAAGACACAACTCACATCGGAGCACACAATGGCCGGTCCAAACACCATTCAAGTCCTAGTACAAATTTTAGTCTGGTGTTGATTTCAAGACCGGTACAAGTTTCAAGACCGGTACAAGTTTCAAGTCTGTCAGGCGTATGTGGGTGAGACTCACTTTCAACCGAAGCAGACACAACAAGCCCACGTTCGATCAAGCAGGCGCAATAACCCCACGAACGAAGCGGCAAACAATCGATCGGAGGCACATCCCACGATTGAACGAAAGCGCAATGTAGCCCCTCGACCGAAGCAGTCATAGCAAGGTCGATCGAAGCGACAAGACCGACATCATGCTAGGGGAACACTTTTACGGACGTCTCTTGAACGTGACATGCTCGAAGGACAGGACGACCGTCTCTCCACCGTAACATCTAACATTGTCTCATAAGTTTTATCTTTAATGTCACCATCTCATGCCTACCACACAATAGTGTAACCATTGTGTGCTAGGCGAGGGACTTAATGTTGATGGTGGATTTTCGTTCAAGGTTAGATTTGTAAAAAACCGAGGAAAAATCATGCGCCGACATCTTGTAAAAGATAAAGCCATTTATAAGTGTTGGATATTCCCTCACTTAATTCACCAAGAATGGATCATGTAGCAACAATCCCTTCTTGTGAATTTCCTATCAGCCTTGTATTTCTGTACTCATTATCGATGTGGCATGACGACCGAGTGTTACTCTTATAGAGTAACATGAACCTCAAGCACTATAATGAATCATTATCGATGTGGCATGAGACCGAGTGTTACTCATATATAGAGTAACACGAACCTCCAAGCACTATAATGAAACCATGTACGAAATACCCGTGCAGTGATGCTCGGTGTGTTATATTAGCCCGAGCCCCTCTCGGTGTGTTATATTAGCCCGATTGAGCCCCTCTCGGTGTGTTATACTAGCCCGATTGAGCATCCTGACTTGACCATCGGTCTCCTGATATGATCTAATCGCATGATCATCCAACTCCACAAGCATGATTGGATGACCACGCATCAATTCCATCACCCCAAGCGGTATGGAATACACACGGCCTTAGCTTGCCAAATATGATCTCCGATCGCAGTCATCCAACTCCGCAAGCATGATTGGATGACCACGAGATCAATTCCATCACCCCCAAGCGGTATGGAATACACGGCCTTAGCTTGCCAAATATGATCGATCGCGGTCATCCAACTCCGCAAGCATGATTGGATGACCACGAGATCAATTCCATCACCCCCAAGCAGGTATGGAATACACACGGCCGACCCGCATGGTCGACCATTGGCCTTTGCTTGCCAAGAAACCGCCCATACCAAGCATTATGGACGGAAAACCCTAAATTAGGGTTTGCGGCATATTACATGTGCCGCAAAACGGTCTCAACCATCCATCTTCGCAGGTATAGATGGAGGGTGTAGATGTAGACTCAAAGGGCCGGAGCATGTCGACACAATCACCATGTAACCGCCTACACACTTGGCCAATCGGTCAAAGCCAACCGTGGTTGGTTACAACAAAACCGTCCGCCCAAAAGAGCATGGTCGCGCGCTTTGAAAGCTAAAATTAGGGTTTCAAGTCATCACGCGCGTCCATCTTCTCCTCTGCGAATGGAGGGTCACAGATTGGATTAACCAAGGCCGGTCATACCAAAGCATGACCACCGTGGGCCAATCTACTTCCTCTTGCGGTCGGCCAAGGCACATCATTCCCTGGCCAACCCAAAACGCACGCCCAAACTCGTGCGGTTACACTCCCAAATCCTAAACCGATCTCGACCGCTCAACTTCACCCCTGATGATTTGGATGGCTTAGATCACGTTTTCATGGGATAATCAGCTATAGGTGTGAACACCAACCTACCACCTACACGGTGGTATGATCGACCAAGACCGACCAAGATGGGTCGTCTTGGGGCGCGCGCCCAAACTTGGGATGACACGCGGTTACCAATTCCTTTGCGGTAAGAGATTTCTGCCGCAAACCAATCTCGACCACTCAACTTCACCCCACGAATTGGGTGGCTTAGATCACGTTTCATGAGACGGTAAGACATAGGCATGAACGTCGACCTCACCGTCTTCACGCCAAACCAACCGGCCAAGACCGACCAAGCTAGGTCGTCTTGGAAAATGCGCCGGAAAGGAGTATGGCGCGCGGCTTCTTGCGGTATCAAACTTCCGTCGCAAAATCGATCTCAACCACTCAACTTTACCGGTC
Source organism: Papaver armeniacum (assembly GCA_023531295.1). Lineage (NCBI taxonomy): Eukaryota > Viridiplantae > Streptophyta > Magnoliopsida > Ranunculales > Papaveraceae > Papaver > Papaver armeniacum. The sequence goes on along the minus strand of JAJJWW010006591.1, from coordinate 251,500 downwards.
AAATTGAGTGGCTTAGATTGCGCCTTCTTGGGAAAGTGAAGTATGGACGTGCACACCCCGTGTTGTCTACACACATGCCCTAGTCGGTCCTCTTCAAAACCTTTCCCATGCTTAGTTTCGACCAAGCTAAAGAGTGATGCTTGCGCACCTCTTTAAAAACCCTAATTTCATCAACGGTCGCGAGATGAGTGTCTCAAACATCATCTCATCCGTCCGACTTCACCAACTTGGTTATACAACCCCAGTCGAGTTATTTGGTTAGTGAGGAGTCATTACCCATCACTTTACCACACCGCAATGCGACTGCATAAAATACACACGATACTTCACAAGTATCGACTTTAAATAACGCAGTTATTCAATTCAGCATTACATGCTATCTTTCGTGGATCCACGATCCACATTCCAGAGACATCAATCATGTCACAAACTGGGGGATACTTATCAAGGTATTGGTCTCGGCGGTTTACAGACGGCGTGCAACGCGCCATCACAAGAACGTGTCGGGGAAGTCATGGACGGTTAGAGATGAACCTGGAGAAGTGGGCAAGACCGGTGGTGTGGCAACCGACACACAACTCCACTACTCCATCACTCCACTTCCTCCACTTCCCACGAGAAACGTGAATAAGGCTCAATGACTTGTATAAATAGGTTCTCCGCCCTATTTTCAAAAAAACAAAACAAGACAAGACAAGACAACAGAACAACACAAGTTCGGTCGACGAAACCAAAGTGTTAATACAACATCGTATTCAAACACCCCGAGCTTGCTTGGCATCAACCGTAAGCTTGCTCATATTTCATTACAAGTCATAAGCAAGCCAACATCTTCACAATCTCAACACCTTCTTCGCTTCCCTCCCTAAGATCAACCCCATCTCCTTCACTTTGTGACCGAAACAAGTCCTGGAACGGCCATTTCTTGGTTTAGGCCGGACTTGCCATGATTGATCTCTCGAATCTACAAGCACTCACCGCGCAGTGCATTTGTTGAAGGTTTAAATTCATTCCTCATCACACCCCAAATTACCAAATTCGGCAGGAGTAGTTTTCACCCATCAACAACCCCCAAACCTGAATTTTACTTGTCCTCAAGTGAAACAGAAATTAGGAAATCCTAACTATACCACTGCCGCTGGTCTATCGAATGCATTTAGCGTATGCACTAAGCCTTTAAACCCCTAGGTGTCCCTAGTGGACGAGTTGTAGTCTCGTGAGGGTTTACTAGAGGTGTACTCACAAAACCTTCTCCAACTTCAGAGCGTGATGGAGTCCTAAGCATCCAAGGAGCTATGGGGACAGAGAGTTTCTGCATGCTAGTAACACGAAGTTAGAACTACCAAAGAACGCATTCTCATCCTTAAGAGTTGAACGAGAAATAACCATACCATATGAAAGAATTCGGGTTCGAGAGTGATCACAAGCCTCGACTTTTTCCTTACCAATAGGGTTTTATGATAATTGCACTCAAAAAGACCGCTTTTTTAGTCTCTTATGTGTGTAGACAGGAATAAAGAGAGAAATCCCGCACACGTTGAATGGTGGGAAGGAAAATCTTCCGAGATAGTTTCTGGAGACTCCACAGAATCATGGACAAAAAGAATATTTTTCTAATGATCTCTAAGGAAGGAAATCAATCATTAGCGAGGATGGTAGTACTCACTTACCTTCACATCCGATCGGCAATCAACACCACTCTCACAGCATCCATAAAGATGTCTTCGTCTTCAGTCTTCGGTCTTCAACTGTTGATGATGAACTTCGGAACTTCTTAGAACCTTGACAATTCTTGATTTTTCTCTTCAATTTCCTTGTTGCTTGAAATTTCCTCTTAAATTCTTCTTTACCATGGTGTTTATTAAACAAAACTAAAAACAAACTGTAATAAATGTTATATATATAAATTTTTATTTATTTTTGATTAAACTGAAAATAACAAAATAATAATGAAATTATTAAAGCCATGGAGGAAGGACTTTATCACTTAATTTTCCACAACTTGTATTGTCTTGATTTCATAAACTTCACTAATTCTCATCTTATTTTCTTTTCTTTGCTCTTGTAAAATACCTCTTCAAATGTGTATAGAATTTTGCTCTTTGTACTGTATCTTCACTTTGAATAGGAACTTTTTACTTTTCCTTGAATTGTTGCATGTAAACCTCGGACTATTTCAACTTTCTACATAGAATCTGACGTTGCTTTGCTCGTTGATGATATGTGTTTCTATGGATCTGTTGATGTTGTCGAGAGAGAGAGAGAATGGTGCTAACTGCAAATCAAACTACAAGAAGGATTTTTCATCTTTAGATGTCATCCTCATGATTGACGGAATTAGCATTCAAGGGGTCAAAAATAGTGCTTGAAAGTGGTGCGAAGTTGGGTAGCTCACCATTCTTACCCGAATTTACGTACGGTGACACACACTCTAAAAGGACTTTTTAGATAGTCACAAAAATTGAAGGTCGATGCCTCGCTTGATATAAAAATAGGTAGTCTCCACTAAGTGTGATCACAACTCTACTACCAAATATCTTTGCAGCACCTAATTCTCCCACCGGCATGGTTAAATCCAACTTTAACGCTCTAACAACTAAGAAACCCGATTGTGTTCTCCAGTACTTCCATGTTCAGTTATTTCGGTCAGACTCTCTATGTAAACATAGTTAGAAGCATGCTAGTGACTCTAAAATCTCTAAAAGTTGGAGGTTTTATGCAATTTTTTTTTTTTTTTTTTAAGCAAAAGACTAAAAACTCTATATGCAAAATACTCCCCCAAGCCTAAACTAAACATTGTCCTCAATGTTTCAAAAGATTATAAGAATTTAAACAGCCACAAACCATGAGAACTATGCTGAGTAGAGAAAAGGGAAGAGATTACTGGTATGTCGGCGAAAGCAAGATTAGAGCTTTATTATTCAAGGCTAGAATCCAACATTTTTCAGCTGAGATTATATTGGATTAGCACAATATATACAAGGCAAAAGAAGACTCAACTGACCGAAGATATAAACTATTACCTACTGGATTATACAATGATGACTCACCATATACCAACAACCGAAAGAGCTGAGGATCAACCCAAAAGACGAAGTGCGAGAAATTTTAATGACCTTACACAATTATAATAGGACAAAAATGCAAGTGAGACTGCAAAACAAAATGAGCTACCCCCAAACCTGGATTTTTCAACGGATATACTTTTGGACACAAAATCTCGCAGTTTTGGAGGTTCATCATGCACAAGGTCTAGTTCAAAATGAGTTTTGTTAAGAACAGGCATATATACACATTCCAACTATGGCTCCTTAAAGGTATTATACTTTGATGCAAAATAGTCCAAGAGGACTTGGGAGGCACAGAGTTCCAATCCTAGATTAGGTCCTCTTATAAAAGTTGGTTTTACAATGTTGTTACAAACCAAATCTAGGTTGGGTGCAAGATTACCAGTTTGTGACATGGGCAGGGAAGTTGGTACGTCTAAGTTATTTTCATGTATATAATCATTAGTACCAACACACACTCTCCTAAAGTCAGAAATAGGAATATCATGCTCACATTCAAAGAACAAAACATCAAATCCCACTTCAGAATCATCATTATCCAAAACTTCTGTGTCATGCATAAGAAAATCTGATTGAGCAACATATTGTGTTCTAGGCAGGGAATCAGATGCATTTAAGTTGCATTCATTTCTAGGCTCAAAAATATCACTATGCAGTCTAGTTTTTCCCAAGTCAGAAGCAAGTAATACTCTATCATGCTCACAGTCATTGAGCAAATCAGCAAACCCCAATTCAGTATCATCATCATCATCATCATCATCAACAGATTTATTCTCATGCATCAGAAAATCAGAAGAAACATCACACTGCGACCTAGGCAGAGAATCAGACACATCAAATTTATTTTCATGCATAAGAACATTAGTGTCAATAGAAAATTCAATCTTTCCTAAGTCACACACAAGTTGTGTGTTATGCTCTTCTTCACAGGACAACTGCACAACCCCTAAATCAGTACCAAAATCATCTGGATGCAATGAATATGAATATTAGAAGAAACATCATCAATGGAAGTCTCTACATTATGGTCTGGTGTTTCAGAGTCACATGACTCCGAAATTGACTCTTCAAGAAGAACTAGCTCTTCTAACATCATATCATCATCCGAGTAATATGCATACTCGTCCCTATCACCATATTTGGGGTCCTTGGTCCACTCGTTCACGTCTACATTAGGCTTATATTCAATATCAATCACACGGGGAGGACTAGACATGCTATTTTCAAAATTCAATTCATTATCACCAATATTGTAACAGGGATTTCTCCATTCTGAGTTGCAAGTCTGTGAGTAGGGATGATTATCTTGCATTTGATAGAAGCCAACAACATGATGTGTTCTAGACTGCCTAAAATCATGCAAAACAGGGCAGTTCTCAATAATATGGCTTAAGCTACCACACAAGGTACAAGCATGCATTTCATGGCAGTGCTTGATTACATGTTGTTTGCTGTCACAAAAGGCACAAACAGAAACTTCAACTTGCCTAGATGCATGAGACATGATATCGTATATTTGTATTTCTAAAGCTGTGATTTGAGCTTCTAACTGATCCAAAAGTGATGAGTGTGTGAGCTGGGCATTATAAAGATGTTCATTTTCACTCAATGGTGGATGATACATGTGTGAATAGTGATTAGGGTCCATATGTTGAGGATCAGGACTATGAAAATGTCCATAACAATCCCTATAACTATTGACATCATGGTCTGTGGGAGGCTCATAACGTGAAGCATGCCCGTAAGCAAGTTCTCTAATCGATGCTTTCTCATCCCAGATTCTGCAGACCAAAATCCCGACATGATTTATTTGATGTTTTAGTAAGTAAAATGTAGTTGACAAACAAGTGGCCAGCTCGTCATGCAACACAACTATGAAGCTATTTTTAATAATCAACCATCAAAACCATTCAGGGAATAACAACAAAAGGAAGTATTTGGATCAGAGCAGTTTCTAGAAACTTACCTTTGGCAACAGGCTAGAGTCGGCACAACGGACTTGCCGTCCTTTTCTTTGGTCTCACACTTTGAGCTTACGAGAACACAAATGTGCAGGCAAGGTGGATGTACAAATACTTGGTATCCCTTCTGTCAGTTCCTTTTCTTGGGTTACACAGAAGCACCACAGGTGCAAGCTGCAAATTATGTTAGAGAATGGTGCAATAACAAGTACGATGCAGCTGGAATGGGAACAATTTAGCTCTGCAGTATTGTCTAGCACAGCCAAAGGCTCAGAAATCTCAAGGGGGGTGTCACAGAATCAAGCACACAGATGCTATATGTTGCAGGAGTTAAAGGAAATGCTCGGTAGGGTTTCCGGTGCATCGAGCAAACAAGATGTTTACAAGGATGGATGTCGAAACTATGCTAACATACATACAGTTATCAACATTTCATATTCTGACAGATGCATACAAAGAGATAGCAATTTCAGCAGGTAATAATGTTACCCAGTGTGTCACAGATTCATGCACAAAGATACCAAGGCAACCAATTCAACATACAAATCGGGATATATCACAGATTAATGCTCATGAAAATGACAATCAATTTCAGGGACAGATGCACAGGTTTTTGTCGAGATCAAGAAAGTAGTCAGTGATATAACAATACAGCCAGCAAGTAGTTTACTCATAATCACGGATCATGTTGACTAATATCATTTGTTACAGGGGTTTGGGTGATGTTCAGTTAGGCAAATAACTCACTCAGATATCACTGAATTAAGCTCATGGATACCAGGGTTTGACTGTCACTAATGAGAACTTATTTCAGCAGACACGGAAGATATTTAAGACAAACTTCGATTTTTTAGAATACGATACCGCCAGTATAAAACTGGGTTTAGGCACGATGCACGAGTTTCACTGCTCCTTTTTTTCCTTTTCTTTTTGGTTTGCTGCTTCAGCAGTATAACAGGCACAAATTCCTTTTTCTCTTTTCCCTTGGTGTGTATTTCAGCTTTGCAAGTACCTGTTTCCTCAAGAGAGAGTATCAGTACAAGAAGTTGTACAATAACTGCACAGACAAGGAGTTATCAAGACCGATTGTAATTGACTGTGAATGATCTACAATTTGACAATGATTTCAGAAGCTCCACTTTGGTTGTCTATGACAACCAGAATGCGATGACAGAAAGAAGAACTACAACTAAAATGCTACAGAATGAGCCTATACTACAGAATGCAAAAGCATGTTACAGATTGTAGTACTAATGAACTGAGAAAGAAAACAAGAAGAAAAACTAACAAATATGCTGAGGAAACTTACAGGACTATGATGCAGGTAATGAAAATGCAGCAAAACAGAATGGAAGTAGTCTGCAAAGATGAAGCAAAGATGGATGAAGTTTACAAACTAGGCTACAAAATGCAGTTTATATGAAATGAAACTAACTAGTATTTACAGGGCTAAGATGTTTACTAGGTTACAACTACGGATGCTAAAAACTAAATCTAAGTTATGCTAACTCAGTACACAGAAACAACAGTCTTCTTACCACTCAGGTGGATGAAAGAATATGTTACAACAAACTAAAAAGTTATACAATGCACTAACAGAAAGCAGTAAATGGAAACAATATGCAATATATACAGATGGATTTAAACAATTATATTAAACTAATAACAACAAAAAATCTAAGCACAAATATACATGATTGAGCCAAATCAGTATAGCGGAACCAAAGAAACAATTACACCGCTACCGAGTCCCCAGAAGCGGCGCCAAAAACTTGGTAGGCTTCTAAAGAGTACCTACGACTATGTCAAACTGCAAGTGCACATCGTCTGTTGTAGACTCAGCAAATACAGGCCGAACCCACAGAGACAAGGTGGGTGTAGAGTTAATTCTAAGGTTTTTACTAAACTGATTCAAATGTGAAGTAACAAAAAGAGTTGTTTTGGGTGTCGATACGACAAGATATTGTAGTGAACAAAAAGTAAACAGATTGCAACTTAAAGATATAATAAAAAGATTGTAAACAACTGACTGAGAAGCACTAGGGTGAATCACCTCCTAATCCTATACTAAGGCAATACAAACTCAAGTTATGTTCTTGTCCCTTTCCTTGAAGGTCTCAAATGGATAATTTATCAACTAATTTCACTAACTCACCCCTAGTATAAGCTGTCTTCTTACAGTACAACTGATCACATGCTCATTTTATCAACTAGCTAACTATCATTCCTAATTCCCTTTAAGCACAGTTCTTCTTCCAGAGAGGTTTCAAATGGATGACTTATCAACCAACTTCACTAACTCACCCCTGGTATCAGCTCTCTTCTTACAGTACAGCTGATCACAGGCTTATTTGATCCATTAGCTAACTATTCATTCCTAAAACAGTGAAGCACAACAATAACAAAAACAGGAAATTGACTAACTTAGCATACAATTAAGGGTTTCATCTAAACCCTACTTATTGAACTAGAACATGATGAACACAATACTGAAAATAAACTACTACAGCTTGGTGCACCGGCTAATCCGGGCATGAGTTTTTCAAACAATTCTCATCCCTATTTATACATGAAAAATCTCCCAATTAGACTTCAATTCACAAATTGATAGAGACCCACTCACCATAACTGCCTGTATTTCTTGTCCCCTCTGCTTCTTCTCTGCAACTCTTGATTTGATGTTTACTTTAGCTATTGAAGATAACCCTAACTCCATCTCTCTCAATTTTAGCTTCTAGGGTTACTGTTCTTGACAAGAGAAAAGATAAGATTGAGAGAGATAGAAATTAAGAGTCTAATTGCATAGGGTGGCTGGTAGAGTGGCTGAGCTCAGTGGTTGTCAGGGATGGAAGTGATTGATGGAGAGATAGAAGTGACCGATTTGCAGAGGCTATAAGGAAGAAGAAAGTGAAGTGAAGTGAAGGTGTTGTTTGGTTCTGCTCGATTAGGAGATGAATAGAAGGTGCTTCGGTGTTGGGCGGAAGCAGCAAATGTCGATGCACCGCATGTAGATGCCATTGGATGCTCATCGGATACATCGAATCTGACGGCTCAGGATGGAGACGGGTTTTGGTCTTGGATCTTTGGTTTTCATCTCTTGGAGGATCTTCTTCTAGGTCCATACCTTCTTCAAAGATAATATCTCAAGCCCACACCTAGTTTTAAGTCTTGCAAACAACATTCTTCACTTGCGGATGAGGTGCAAACAATATTCTTCACTGCTTTCTAGCGGAAGCTTTGTTGTCTCTCTTTCATCTCCTCTACTTTTCTGCTCTTTTGACTTCTCCATTCATCCAAGCTTTATTTATTACCTAAAAACACAAAATTAATTAGTTTAAATATTTATTCTTGAAAACAATGAAAACACAGGATTTGGGATAATATATGATTTTAAAGCGCATAAGATGAGTTAATTGCGAATAAAAAGGTGTAGAAATATGCAATGTTTGGCACTCATCACTAGTCAATGATTTGTTTCGATTCTATGAAGATGTTTCTGAGTTGATCATTCTTGACAGTAGCTCTTGGAACATACCTCTCTTAAAATCTCTTTTTGAACCAGTTACAACTGCTATAATCCAAAACATGTTCCTAGATACCTCTAAGGAAGATGTAATGGTTTGGATGCCTGCAAAGATGGCAAGTTCTCTGTTAAAAGCACTTACAAGTTGCTTACTGATTGTAGCATCTAGGTTGTTGTTAATGGAAAAATTATTGATTCTGCAATCTGGAGGGATTTATGGAAAACTGCAGTTGCTCATAGAATTAAACTATTCATATGGAAGTGCCTCAGAGGGATCAACTTGACAAGGGTTAGACTTGCCACTCATAGCAGTGAAATAGAGACTCAATGTGGCAGTTGTGGATTAGGAGATGAAACAATGGAACATTTACTTATAGAATGCAGACATGCAAGAGCTGTGTGGCGTGGTATTAATGTAAATATAGATGATGTTCGAAGTAACTGTTCTAGTGTCACTGATTGAATTTCTAGCTGGTTCATGCAATCTGCCAGCAACACAAATGAGATATGGTTTTTTGCTCTAATAATTGGTGCATGGATACTATGGAAAGACAGATGTGACTCTGTCTTTAAGGGAGTTTCTCTCAACCCTCATAACTCCATTCATAAAATAAACTTTCATTTAGGATCACATCTGCATAATGATCTTCATTGTTTAAAAAATACTACTTGAATTTCACAATGGTTACCCCTCCTCGGGGGATTATCAAAATTAATGTGGATGCATCTTTCGATCACTTATCAAATAATCTTGGTACGGGACTCATTATACGTGATTTTACAGGTGCATGTGGAGGAATCAAAGGGATCTATGCAAATAAAGTCTTAAACCCCGAAGAAGGAGAATGCATGGCGATTCGTGAAGCACTGACATGGGCTAAAAGAAGACTGTTAAAGCGAATCCACATTGAAGCTGATGCCAAAGTAGTTATTCAATCAATCAGCAGCAACTGCCTTTTAATTCAATGAGAGAATATGAATCTTCTTAAAGAGATTAAACACTTAATTCAGAGTTTTGATTATTGCAATTTTTCTTTTGTTAGCCGTGACGACAATCAAGTCGCAGATGCAATAGCAAAGTCAGTCAAAACTACTGCATTAGGAGTAGAAGTTTGTGATAATTTTAATGCTGAAATCTGTAGTTTTCTGGCAAAAGACAACAACTTTCCTGCATCTTAAGAAATAAAATCTCTCAGTTTGAGAAGCCCGGACGGTCATGGGACCATTTGACTTTTTGACTTTTTTTGGAGATTTGAGCAATATTGGAGAAATTTGCTCAAACGAGGGAGCTTCATGAGATGAGAGAAGAAATAATAATAAAATAAGGAATTGGAGAGGCGTGGGGTAGCAAATCTACACCCTTTCCAAGAACCATTTTTTAGGGACCATGGTTTTTTGGGGGGACCATGGTCTTATTAGGCCAACCTCCCTATACTTATAAGGGGTGTCCTAAAGTTAGGTAAATACACATTTACCCTTTACTTTAATTTAAATTAAAACTAACCTAATAACTATATAAATTTAATCATATACATCTAATCTTAAGTCAAAAAAAAAAAATACATCTAATCTAAATGAATCTATTAACCAAAATCAAAAACAAAAACAGGAGGGGAATCAAAAGTTTTTAGTTTTGAAAAAAAAAATTATTCTCTTCTTCTTCTTTCTTTCCTTGACGTTCCTCGTTCGATTGAAAAACCCATCAATCTTTTTAATTCGTTTTTTGATTGGAAAAATTGAGTAGAAATCATCAAAATATGGTTTAAATGGAAGTTAAGGTGGCATGTTCGGTTAGGAATAGTTTTAAAAAAACTAGTTTTGTAACCGAACATTCTGAAACCAAGAACACGAAAAACACTTCGGTTATCACGAATTTAATTTTTCGTAACCGAACTCCGTGTTCGGTTGGTTCGCAAAAAATAGTTTTAACTGAACTCCTCATTGAAAACCAATATATTGTGTTCGGTTGGTCCCCAAAAATTTCTAAAACTAGTTAGTAACCGAACTCTACCCATAATACAAAAAAAAAAAAAAAAAAAAAAAAAAAAAAACAATGTAACCGAACTGTGTTATTTTTCCCACTATGTTGAGTTATGATTTAACCGAACTTTCCCTACTATGTTCGGTTGGTTCGCAAAAATTTCTAAAACTATCTAGTAACCGAACTCTACCCATATTACAAAAAGAAGAAAAAAAATTCCAATGTAACCGAACTGTGTTATTTTTCCTACTATGTTGAGTTTCAATTTAACCGAACTTGTCCTACTATGTTCGGTTTGTTCGCAAAAAATCTTGACAAACCGAACTCTTCACTAATTGCATACATGTGGAGTTCGGTTAGATATGTTGTTGGGTTAAAGTTTGCGAACCAACCGAACATTACTCTGTAAATCCTATAAACAAAGTTCGGTAACATGTCTGTTAACCAAACTGCTAAAAACCTCCATTAACAGCGAGTTCGGTAACCTGCGTGTTTGGAAAAAGTAACCGAACGACACTTTTAGATGAGTTCGGTAACCTGTTCTTCACATAAGGTAACCGAACAAGCCCAAATCTACTCTAAAAATTTACAGTTTTTTGAAAATTTGGAGCAATTCAACCAACATTATCTAAGTTTTTCATCTTCTCTAACTTTATTCTCTCAATAATTCTACTTCTTTAAAAAAAAAACCATCTGATTTTTTAATCTCACTAATTATCTTTAACTTAATCATCCCACTAATCATTACACTAACTATTATTAACACTAACTAATCATTACCCAAAATTAATCAGGAAGGTAATTTAGGTATTAATATAAATATCTAGATAAGGGGTGACCTAGATTTACTTCTAATGTCTTACCCAAAATAAAACCATGGTCCCAAAAAAAACATGGCCCCAAAAAACGGTTCCTTTCCAAGATTAGAACGTGACCTGCAAGAACTGGCAACAGCCCAACACTATAAATCTGGTACCATAGGAAATACACTATAGGAGACGAAGAGTTTGCTTGACCATAACTTGACCGGTCAGACCAAAACTTGAGTCCATATCTAGTCGGTTTCATGGTGGCACGCAGCTATTGATTGTATATGACTTCTTAGGCCTCTTCCTATGCACATGCCAAAAAAATGGTGTTTGGCATGCCGGGTGGCATGGCAAACCATTTGCGCCACTATGGGGAAACCGAGCGATCGACTTCCTAGCGAGCGATATTGACAATATCTCCGAATGATAAAGTCTTTATCACCGGCGATATTGTCAATATCGCTCGAAATTCACTATATCGCTGTCGATATAATCAATATCGTTACCGCTCGAGTTTCTGCCGCCTATAAATACCGCAACTATACTCCCACCTCTTCTAAACTCTTCTCAATTCTTCTTCTGAAAACCTTCTGAAAACCACTGATTTTCTTCTCAATTCTTCTTCTGAAAACCTTCTGAAACGATTATCTTAATCGAGATATGGAGAAAAGAAAAAGAAACAAAAAGGGAAAGCATCTACAAGTACCCCGTGCAAAGGAGTAAGTTTTGTTGTGGATACAAATTATGAGTTTAATAATGTTAGACTAGTAGCCGGTGAAGGTGTATTCTCTAATCACCTTTACGATAATGAGGGGCGATATAACGCTATAAATCTAAGAGGTGGATGGACTGAGTTACGTACAATTTTCAATTACTTCCCGGTGCTTGTTCAAGAGAGAGTGAGAAGATATCCTTGGCGACATCTATATCAAATACAACCTAGAAACCACGGGACTCAAGGTGTTCAAGTTATATTAGAACGATGGTGGAAGACTACAAACACGTTCTTTTCAAGGACTTTGAATGCGGTAAGTCGGTCTTTTCTGGTAATTTAATTTTTAGATTATGTGTTTTATTTCATAAAAATCAACAAATTCTAATTATGAATAATTATTGTTAATAGGAGTTACACCGATAGATTTATACATGTTAACCTAATTCCATGCCAAGGGAACTCCATTCCATTTAATAGACTAAAGTGGTTATCGAAGGTAGATGGAAAGAAAGACTTCCTTTATACTCAAATGAATTAGAAGGAAATCCTTCACATAGACAAATAAAGGCGTATGGGTTGAAGGTGTCCTGGTTGAAAAGTTTTTTCCAGCGTTATCTTGTAAGAATGAATGAAAATGTGAAGTCGGTAATCAATATTTGATCCCCCACCATTTTGAGGAGCTAGAACGTCTGTTTGTATTGTGGACACTTTGGGCCAATGTCTGTTTCCAAATGCTAGCTCAGGTAGTGTTAATTGGGTTTCTCGAAGCATTAGAAGATTTAGAGCAAGCACCAACATATGATTGGGGTACTGCGATTTTATCAGAGATTTACATTGCCCTAAGTGATAATTCGACGTGTGATAAAGATAGTTTTAATGCTTTTTGGGGAGTTCTGGAGGTAAGAACCAATCTTTCGTGGGAAGTAAAGACTATATCCAGCACATCTGGAGAGATTGTTACTTATCCAATTGTTTCTAGTGCACCTACTCGGACTTATCCATACCTCGGGGTCAATGCTACAGAGTTGGAGTATCGGACCCGATGTAACAATTATGAGGCTCTTCTTCGAGGATTTGAGAATATGCACTTGGAACAGATGCAAAGTTTGAGGGAAAGCATGATGTATGACATGAGTCCCAGTGTTGTAGCCGGTAGAGGTTTGAGTCCCGGTGTTGGAGTTGGTACAGATTGAGTCCCTGTGGAAGTCATCAAAGTCGTGGAAGTCAGCAAAGTCGTGAAGTCGCAAAGTGGTGAAAGAAGATTGAGACGTCGGCGTATGGAGGAGGATCCAGAAAGTTCAACCCCAAACATGGTGTTAGATACTCAAGGAGTACGCGGTGGTGAAGAAAACATTGGTTTGGATACAACTCCTACACGTATGTTTAGTCATTCACAAACTGACATACTGACTCCAGGTGGTGGTGTGAACATGGAAGTAGTTAGGCAAACAAATCTGTATACTCCAATTGCCTCAACCTCACTCGACATTTCAACCATTCCAAAGAACAATATCAACCACACGTATTTCAAGATTTGTATAATGTTCCCATACCCCGTACTCCCATTGCTTATCAAGGTTATGGTGATTCCGATGAGACTCAACCACCAAGTCAGTCTCAAACCTAAGCACCTTAACTAGTTTGTTGAACAACTCTATGGATCCGGAAAATGCGAAATGCAATTGGATCTTTGGTCCTAGAGGAAACGGACAAGGAAATGAGTAGCGAATGTGAAATGTAATTTTGTTTTTTTAGATTAATGGAAATTATCTTTTAAATTAATATTGATTAAAACCGATTTACATTTCATTAAAAATTCACCTTCATAGTAGCGAATTAGACCAATAAAAAAAGAAAAATTCACCTTAAGATGATTTCACCTTAACTATCATGATCCATGTTATTTCCTCTATAGTCAAATCCACTTCGGTTATGCACTATGCATGGTGAAATGAATTTGAAGTTGGGTTGGAATTGGTTGAAATCCGGTGGGGAAATATTAGCCGTTAGATGAAGATCGATGAGCGATTATCATAGTATCGAGCGATAGCTTGACTGTCATTGTCGATTGAATGACCATCGAACGATTCTTTGACCATCGAGCGACCGAGACTCTATCGCTCATTTGAAACTTCTATCGCGTATGCCTATATGCCGAAATAACATATTGGCATATGAGTTTGGCGATTTAGCATACCCATAGTGGGTGCATATATGCCAAATACCATGTTTTGGCATGTGCATAGGAAGAGGCCTTAGGACCCGCCCTTGACCCTTCCCAAAAAGTTCCTCGTTTTACACAAGTGTTAAAAATCTAATCCAAAATCCTCCGCAAAATAACTCACTCGCCCCTCATCTCTGCAGCTTAAACAAAAACAACCAAACTCAAGTGTTAATTAGGGTTCATGGAGAGTGTTTCATATGAACAGAAATTTAAGGGAAACTGTATTCCAGATAACGAAACATTTTATGAGGAGATGAAAGATACTGTCGTGTATCTGTATATCATTAAACCTATACAAGAAGAGGAGGAAGAAGATGAAAGTAATTACTTCACGGGCGGTGATCCTGAAGTGGTTGAAGAACCGAAATCCGAGAAACTGATGATTGGAACAGGCGTTATAATTGAAGGAGGCTATATACTAACTGCTGCACATATTGTCAATGGTAACTCATCTGTTTCTCTAAGGCATCTTGAAGGGTCGACATTTATTAACTGTAAAGTGAGTTATATTGATACGAACAAAGATTTAGCATTGCTTGAGAGACGTCTTCGTGTTGAAGGAAGTCCTATGAAATATGTCAATTTTGGCAAGTTGGAGGAGATAAAAACAGGTCGAAATGTTTATTGTATATCAAATGCTGGGTCGAATCGGGGTACATTCACTATTGGATACATTTCAATTCATAGAAGATTGATTGAGAGTAAGAATCGTATCCAGATCAGCAACAATCTCCACGGATATCAAAGGGGTTCAATTGGTGCACCTGTTTTTTCATCTCGTGGATTACTAATTGGAATTTTAACCAAAGGAGATAAACCGTATGACCTTGCAATCCCAATTGACACTGTGAAAGAATTTGTGGAAGATTTTGAAAAAGAACAAGGGAGCAAACAAGGAAAAGAACAGAGAAGCAAACGCCGGAAAACAACAAAGAAGCGAAAGTCCACTTAACTCTAAGACAGGTATGTTGTTGTTTGTCACTCATTTTACATTTGACACATGACACATCTTAGTTATTTAGTATTTATGTCTAATTGTCTATAGATTTAATTTGGTTAACATAAATATTGATCTCAACAAATTATGCAGTCAACCACCATTTACTCATCAGATTTTCTAGACCAATACTTGCAAAACAAGTAGATAAGCATCAGAACCTAAAGGTTGATCAATAAGAACATTATTGATTAGAGAAGAACTTTGACAGCTTACCAGCTTCATAATAGGCTTACCTCGTCCTCTTTCTCCTTACAGATGTTTGTGCCCGTTTGTTTTTGTTCTTTCCACCATGATTATAACTCTAGATAAGATTTCCCACATCCATCTTTTGAGTGTGGATCAGTTTTACAGAATACTCGCAATATTGGTTACCTTAACTTGCTGCTGCATTTCCCCCCCTCAAGTTCTTGGTAATTTATCTGATTTGAACCAGTTTGTGACTTCATTGCCACAAAGAGTTAGATTCCTCATCTCACTTTGTTAGATGCATCGACAATGTTAGTTTTAAGAGAAGTGCCAGTTCCATCCGTATAAAGAAATATAATCCTTTCTCATATTTTTGGACAGTTATTGGATTTTTCGTATTCACCTCTAATGCTATGCACCAGAAAATCTTACTACATGGTTAGGAAATAAAAACCCTTTCAATATTTGGTAAATTGCGAAAGTAAACTCTGTTCCTTGTTTTTTTTTAAACTGATTTTTTCCATGTAATCGGATAAATTAGTTATTCCCAAGGCACCACAACTGGGTTAATATACGTTTAAGCAGTTAACAAGCACAGCCATGTTTACTTTTTGTTTGTTGGTATGTATGTGAAAAAATGCTTTCTGAATAGACTTGGCTAGTCTATCTAGCAACTACTCAGATTGGTATAAAATGTCATGTATCTTTCGATGTTTCACTCTGTAAAGCTGATGATGGTATGTGTTCTCATGCAATTTCAACTGCAGGTGAGCTCTTGAGGTGGCAACATCTATTATCAGAACACCCTGGGGTGGAATTTAAGCTATTATCGAAGAATAGTGATAACAGAGGTTATACTTATGTTACTACTAATTAACTTTTAGAATTCTTATGTTAAGATTAAGCCAATATGCATCAGCGAATTTAATATTTAGATTTTTTGTAAGTTAAGCTGTTAAGGAAAATAGATGTTACACTGCTTATACTTGCGTTACTATTTTAAATTTAGAAGTTCTATGTAAGATTAAGGTAATATGTTATCAGCAGTTCAGCAAATTAAATCTTAAGATATGCTGAAAGTTTACTTTCAATTACAAATTATGTCTATGTGAATCTTTCAATTTTCTTGTCAATTCATAAAGGCTTAGCGGCATTTGACTGCTTTCCGTGGTTCAAAAGCCAAACAATATTGTGAATGGTGATGTGGAGTGGAGTGGATTCCACATTATTGCTGAATGGGGAGGCTGGGTTTGGAAGCCCAGTAGTCATGTGTTGAGGCCTTAAGGGTAGGTTGAATTGTAAAGCTGGTTAAAATTCGGGTTGGATGTCTAAATCTGAATTTGGCAAACCGGAAATAGGAAAAGAGTTAAAAGCCTTGGGGATTTTCGTTTTCTATCGTTCCGTGTTGCGATGCCAACTCCTACTTCTTTTATTTCAGTTAGCTTATTAGCCTTAGTATTTAATTTCTTTACGTACTTAGGATTCAGTTTCCTAGTTGGCAGGTTTCCTTAATTAATTTGCTTGCTTATTAAGTTTATTCAGCTATATATAGCTCGAGTCTAAGCTTGTAATAATTCAGTTATCAATATTAAGAAGTTTATTTAGTTCGTTCTATAAAAGCAGAGGCTGTTAGCCCCAGAACAAATGGATTTATCCTTGTTTTCTAGTTCTTTGCAGCTTATATCTAGTGTAAAGGTTTAGAACCCTAACACCTGGATCAGAGCAGGTTTAGATCAAACCATAAATTCACCAATTTTTTTCTTCTAATGGGTCAAAATATTACAGAGAATCTGAAACTCGTAAACGATGGCATTACTGATATGTCTAAAAACATTGATAACCTAATTACTGCCCTGGCAAAACAACAACTTCAAGATGACGAGAGGAGCAAGACTAAGGCTGTCGAAAAACGTCAACAGAGAGAAGAAGAACGAGTTGCTCGTAAACTAGAAACAACTGAGAACAATACAGTTCTAGCAGATACTATTACCACTAGCATGACTACAGCTTTAACGACTGCTCTCAATACTCAGCTTACACGAACTACATCAACTATCAACACTCAACTAACCGCTTCGCTTCGTGCGGTGTTTGCTGAATTTCTACCTCAGTTGAACCGTACTAATGGTGGTGGCGGCAATGATCCTCACCTCCACCTGCTGCCAGAGCCAATACAATCAATCTTAAATTTCCTACCTTTGATGGAGAGGATCCTGATAGGTGGATTTTTAATGTTGATCAGTACTTCAGTGTGCATCAAGCCGAAGATGCCCTTAAAATAACCATTGCTGCTTCTAGTTTAAAAGGTGATGCTAATGTTTGGTATCGATGGAAACAAACTAAGGTCACAATTGTGACTTGGTTGGAGTTTTGTGCTCATGTTCGTGCGCGTTTTGCACCTGACAAGTTTGTTGATGCTCGTCTGGCTATTAGTACAATTAATCAGGTTGGTACAGTAAGAGAACACATACCTGTTTTTGAGAAGTTATTGAATTTTGTTGACTTTCCAGATGATTATTTGATCAGCTGCTTCATTCGTTCTCTCAAACCTCATATTGGTAGTGTGGTTAAATTGCTTGCACCACAAACTTTAAATGAATCTTTTACAAAGGAAATTCACCAAGAAGAAGCTTATGCAACAATTAATAAGATTCCTGCATGCCAACCTTATAGTCCCCCTCAACTTCGAGCTGAAGCATCAACTTCTACTACTCCAATCAAGAAGCTTACACTTCCTCCTGGTTATAAGAAGTTATAATGGGAAGAGATGAAAGAAAAATGTGAGAAGAGTAATAAGCCAGGCTACTTGCTTTTGGAGATGGATCCTCATTCTCCTGAAGGCATCACTGAAATTGAGCATACCAATGAAGACCAACAAGTGAGTGACGATCTTGATGTTTTGGAATCAACTCCAATTATCTCTCTTAACTCACTTTTGGGTTCTACGTTTCCTAATACTATGCGAATCACTGGTTATGCCAAGGCTCGACCTCTCACAATTCTCATAGATTCAGGGTCTACACATAATTTCTTGCATCCTAGCATCGCCAAGCAATGTGGCTTTGCAGTTTCGTCAATTGATCGTGTTTTACGTGTAACTGTGGGTAATGGTGGTCATTTAAACACTAAAGGATATTGCAATGTCCCTATTCAATTACAAGGTACAATTTTTGATATTGATTTTCATCTGCTGGAGATTAGTGGTTGTGATGTAGTATTGGGAATTCAATGGCTACGCATGTTGGGTGAAATTGTTTGGGATTTTGAAAAATTGACTATGCAATTTAGCATTCAAGGAACAGTCGTCACATTAACTGGTAACCAATCATCAGCTGTAATGATTATGGATGTTTCTCCCATGCAACGTTTATTATCTACAGAAAACTATGGAATTTTATTGGAACTAGTTGCATTAAATACTTCTGTCGCCAAGCATTCAGTGTTGTTACCTGAAATTCAACAACTACTTTCAAATTTCGGTGATATTTTTTCTACTCCAACAACACAGCCTCCAGAAAGACTACAAGATCATAAAATTTCATTATTGCCTGAGGCTGGACCTGTGAATGTACGTCCTTATAGATACCCACATTTTCAAAAGGATGAAATTGAGAAAATTGTGGGTGAGATGCAACAAGCTGGGTTCATAAGGCCTAGTTCTAGCCCTTTTTCTTCACCTATTCTTTTGGTTCGAAAGAAAGACGGATCATGGCGCATGTGTGTCAACTACCGTGCTCTTAACAAGATAACCATAAAAGATCGTTACCCAATTCCAGTAGTGGAAGAATTATTGGATGAATTACACGGTAAGCAAGTCTTTACCAAGTTAGATTTACGATATGGTTATCACCAGATTCGTGTTCATGAAGCAGACATTCCAAAGACACCTTTCCGTACACATGATGGCCATTATGAATTTTTGGTCATGCCTTTTGGATTATCCAATGCCCCCGCAACATTCCAGAGTTTAATGAATCATATATTCCGGCCTTATTTACGCAAGTTCGTCCTGGTTTTCTTCGATGATATTCTGATCTACAGTGAGAATTTTGATGATCATCTCAAACATCTAAAGCTGGTATTTGAAATACTGCGAAATCACAAATTGTTCGTTAAGGAATCCAAATGTACTTTTGCACAAAAGTCTGTTGGTTACCTTGGCCATTTGATTTCATCTGATGGAGTTTCTGTTGAGCCAGAGAAGATACAATGCATTCTTTCATGGAAGATTCCTTCTACAGTTAAAGAACTTAGAGGATTTTTAGGCTTAGCCGGCTATTATAGAAAATTCGTGAAAGATTTTGGAAAAATCAGTGCTCCTTTAACTCAGCTACTTAAAAAGGATGCATTTAACTGGACGGAAGAGGCAACCGTTTCTTTCAAATTGCTTCAATAGGCTTTAACTACTACGCCTGTTTTCTTACTACCTGATTTTTTGAAGGAGTTATATTTGGAGTGTGATGCTTATGGTAGTGGCATTGGTGCTATGTTAATGCAATGTGCAAGGCCTATAGATTTCTATAGTAAACCTCTGTCTGGTAAGAATCTTAATCTATCTGTTTACGACAAAGAAATGCTTACCATTGTTTCTGTTGTGAATAAATGAGACACTATTTGCTTGGTCGTCATTTCAAGATTTATATATACTATAAAAGTTTGAAGTATTTCTTGGAGCAACGTCTATCTTCGATTGAATATCAAAAGTGGGTTTCTAAATTATTGGGTTATGATTATGAAATCATTTATCACAGTGGCTCGACAAACAAAGCTGCGGATGCTTTGTCTCGACTTATTAATCTCCAATTATTGGCAATAAGTGTACCACTTTTCTCTGGTGTTAATGAAATCATTACAAAATGTCATAACGATCCAAATTTGCGTGCATTAATTGATCAGTTGCAGCTCAATCCTAATAGTAAACGTCATCACTCTTACGTCAATGGTGTGTTGCGTTATAAAGGAAGAATTGTGGTTGTTTCTTCTTCAGAATGGTGTAAAAAACTTCTTCATGACTTTCATTCTACTCCATTGGGTGGTCATTCGGGTTATTTGCGAACTTTCAATAGATTACAACAAAATTTTCAATGGTTTGGCATGAAGCATTACATTAAGGAATTTATTCTACATTGTGAGGTTTGTCAACGCAATAAAACTGAAGATGTAGCTCCTCCTGGCCTTTAAAGTCCACTACCAATTTCTTCAGATATTTGGATTGACATCTCTATTGACTTCATAGACGGATTTTGCACTTTCTAATGGTAAGAGTTCAATTTTAGTAATTGTTGATCATCTAAAAAAATATGCAAACTTTGTTGCATTGTCTCATCCATATTCTGCCAGTACAATAGCTGATCTATTTGTGCGAGAAGTCGTACGACTTCATGGGATGCCAAAGACCATCACAAGTGACAGAGATCATGTATTTATGAGAAATTTCTGGGAAGCCTACTTTACAATACAAGATACACAACTATGCAAGAGTTCAGCTTATCATCCATAAAGTGACGGTCAAACAGAAGTTACGAATCGTACACTCGAATGTTATCTTCGATGCTTTGCGGGAATGAAACCAAAAGATTGGTTCAAATGGTTAGCATGGGATGAATGGTGGTATAACACCAGCTACCACTCTGCCATTCAGATGTCACCATATGAAGCTCTTTGCAGCCGTCCTCCGCCAGCAATTTCATCTTATTTACCTGGGTCAACCCCTGTGAATGATGTGGATTTGAACTTACGTGACAGAGATCACACACTCAAGCTGCTTAAGTCTCACTTATCTGATGCACAGGATCGAATGAAGAAATACACTGATTCTCATAGAACTGAACGATAGTTTTCAGTTAATGATTTTGTTTATCTCCGTCTCCAACCTTACAGACAGATAACAGTTGCTAATCAGTCTTTTTCGAAACTATCACCTCGTTTTTATGGCCCTTTTAAAGTTCTTGAGAAAATTGGAACCGTGGCATATAAACTGGATCTGCCTATCACTAGTAGAATACATCCAGTATTCCATGTTTCACAGTTAAAACTGAAGTTAGGTCCTACTGCTGCTGTTGAAGCTACATTACCTACCATTATTGACTATGATAAATGGGAGCCAGAATAAATTTTAGACATGCAGATGTATAAGAAGGGAAACTGAGCTTCTACAAAGTAGTTGATCAAATAGAAGGGTCACTCCAAAGATGATGCAACTTGGGAAGATGCTTATGATCTCATTGCACGCTTTCCACAGTTAGAGGCTTGAGGACAAGCCTTGTTTTAGGCAGGGTGGGATGTTGCGATGCCAACTCATACTTCTTTTATTTCAGTTAGCTTATTAGCCTTAGTATTTAATTTCTTTACGTACTTAGGATTCAGTTTCCTAGTTTGCAGGTTTCCTTAATTAGTTTTCTTGCTTATTAAGTTTATTCAGCTATATATAGCTCGAGTCTAATCTTGTAACAATTCAGTTATCAATATTAAGAAGTTTATTTAGTTCGTTCTATAAAAGCAGAGGCTGTTAGCCCCAATCACTCTATTTCACCCTAGCAGTGGTAACAACTTGAATCGTGGGCCCCACCTAATCACTTAGAGAAACATATTTTAAAGAAAACAAAATAAAAATAGAAGTGAAAAGGATTCAACGAGATATGGCGAAACTACCATGTTTTTTCTTTAATTCTAACACCTGAGCTCTGTGCTTTTATGAATAGACTCTTTAGATGTTTCCATCTAATCAGATTGGTTCCTCAACTCCTACAACCAAAATGCTTCCATCCACTTAGATTAGTTAGTGCCATCCTTAATAAGCATAAATTTCTAGGCTCTGGAGTTTATTTATTGTAACAAAAAGGTAACAAACGTTTCTACCCCACCCCCAAACTTAAATCTAACATTGTCATCAATGTTTCTAATTAAAGAACAATAGCAAAAATATAAGTAACATGAGGAAATAGTAAAGAGAGAAGTCGGAAAGATAGTACCTGGGTGAAGTATAACCAAAAACCTACAAAAATAATATACAACATACAAAACCGCCTCGATGGTCAATCAAGGTAAACATGGTCCTCGTAGGGACCTCCTCAACATCACACCGTAGGAAAAGGCTCTAAAAGGGCTTCATCGCCGACCGTTAACCTTTGAAGAACTACTACCATCCGGTGTCTCAATCTCAATAGCGCCATGAGGAAAAAACAGTCACGGACCACAAAAGGACCGGTCCACCGAGAGCGCAACTTCCCTGGGAATAGATGCAAACGAGTGTCATACGAGAAGAACTTTTTGACTTGGAGAAAATGACTTTCGTAAAATATTCTTATCATGCACAAGTTTCATTTTGTTCTTATACTCCTTAGCACTATCGTATGCATCTCTACGAATCTCGTCCAACTCATTGGTGGAGTTTTACGTGAGCTCTCGCCTTGTCAAGTGAAAAGTTTAAGTTCTTAATATCCCAATAGGCTCTATGCTCTAACTCGACAGAAGGTGACATGCCTTGCCAAACACTAAACGATAAGGTGACATTCCAATGGGTGTCTTAAACGCAGTACGGTAAGCCCATAAGGCATCAGTAAGCCTCGACGACCAGTCTTTCCTATTAGGATTAACTGTTTTCTCTAAAATACGCTTAATTTCCCTATTGGAGACCTCTACCTGACCACTAGTTTGTGGGTGATATGGGGTTGCTACTTTATGGGTAATACCATATTGTTTCATTAAAAGTGCAAACGGTCTATTACAAAAGTGTGAACCTCCATCACTAATTATAGCTCGCGGCGTACCAAAACGTGTAAGTATGTTCTCTTTCAAAAACTGGACTACGACCCTGTGGTCATTTGTTTTACACGGAACCGCCTCAACCCACTTAGACACATAGTCTACAGCGACAAGTATGTAAAGATAACCAAAAGAATTAGGAAATGGACCCATAAAATCAATGCCCCACACATCAAAGACCTCAATCACTAAAATAGGGTTCAAAGGCATCATATTTCTACGGGAAATGGTTCCTAACTTCTGGCAACGCTCACAAGAAACACAATGACCATGGGAGTCTTTAAACAACGAAGGCTAGTAAAAACCACACTGCAATATCTTAGCAGCTGTCTTCTTAGCACTAAAATGACCCCCACATGCATGTTCATGACAAAAGGAGATAATACTAGACTGGTCACTCTCAGGTACACATCTCCTAATAATCTGGTCTGGACAATACTTAAACAGATAAGGATCGTCCCAAATGAAATGCTTAACCTCGGCTAAAAACCTAGAACGATCTTGCTTACCCCTATGTTGAGGCATTCGACCAGTAACAAGATAATTCACTATATTCGCATACCAAGGTGATTGGGAAACAGAGAACAATTGTTCATCAGGAAAGCTATCCCTTATAGGAAGGGAATCATTAGGGGAACTAACAACTAGCCTAGACAAGTGGTCTCCTTTACTACATTTTCGGCACCCTTTTTGTCTCTAATGTCCTGGACAAAATTCTTGTAACAAAAGGATCCACCTAATCAATCTAGGTTTGGTATCCTTCTTAGACAAAAAGGTATTTCAAAGCAAAGATGATCGGTATAGATTACGATCTTAGAACCTAATAGGTAGGATCTAAACTTATCCAAGGAAAACACGATGGCTAATAGTTCCTTTTCGGTAGTTGTATAGTTCATTTGGGCATCATTCAGAGTTTTGCTAGCATAGTAAATCACATGAAGTAATTTGTTTTCTCGTTGACCTAGCACAACACCTATAGCATAATCTGAAGCATCGCACATAATTTCAAAGGGTAGGTTCCAGTTAGATGCCTGGACTATCGGGGAAGTAGTGAGTAAATTCTTAAGCTTCTCAAAAGCCTCTAAACAAGCATCATCAAAGACAAACTTAACATCTTTTGCAAGTAAATTGCAAAGAGGTCTAGAAATCAAGCTAAAATCCTTAATGAATCGACGGTAAAAACCTGCATCTCCTAGGAATGACCTAATATCTTTTACGGTTTTTGGGACCTGTAAAGTCTTAATAAGGTCCACCTTGGCTTTATCTACCTCTATACCCTTTGAAGAAACAATGTTCCCTAACACAATTCCTGATCTAACCATAAAATGGCATTTTTCCCAATTAAGCACTAAATTCTTTTCCTTACACCTAGTTAACACTAATGTCAAATGATGCAAGCACTCATCAAAAGATGAACCAAACACTGAAAAATCATCCATAAAGACCTCTAGAAACAGTTCTACCATATCGAAAAATATGCTCATCATACAACGCTGAAAAGTCGCAGGGGCATTACATAGCCCGAAAGGCATGCGTCTATATGCAAAGGTACCAAAAGGACAGGTAAAAGTGGTTTTCTCTTGGTCTTCTGGGGCAATAACGATCTGATTATAACCGGAGTAGCCATCTAAGAAGCAATAATGACTATGTCCATTTAATCTCTCTAGCATTTGGTCGATAAAAGGAAGGGGAAAGTGATCCTTCCTTGTGACCTTGTTCAATTTCCTATAGTCGATACTGAGACACGCCATCCCGTGGTCACTCGGGTTGGGATTAACTCATTATTATCATTACGGACTACAAGATACGACTTCTTGGGGACAACCCGAATGTGGCTGACCCACTTACCGTCCGAAATTGGGTAGATAATACCCGCATCTAACAACTTAAGCACCTCTTTTCGAACTACCTCTTTCATGTTAGGGTTCGATCGACGTTGCATCTCCCTAGAAGGTTTGGAGTCTTCTTCTAAATGAATCGATGCATACACACGGTAGGACTTATACCCTTAATGTCCGCTATAGTCCACCCTAAAACTTCCTTATTGTCTTGAAGTACTTTTACTAGCCTACTTTCCCCGATCACTATCCAAATCTAAGCTACAATCACACGGGTAAAGTCTCGTATGGGCCTAAAAACACATACTTTAGAGTGCTTAGGGTAGTGGTTTTAGGTCCAACTTAGGAGGCTCTTCTAAAGAAGGAATTAAGGTATTCTCAGAAACTGGTAATGGTTCGAACTTAGCTTTCCATCTATCAGTTTCTAACACAGGGTAGAATCTAATAGAGCATTCACTTGTGCAATAGTGATATCGTCATCAAAATCTAAACCAAAATGGGATAGACAACTTTCTAATGGGTCTTCAGACAAAATATTGGTAACGAATCCTGAACTAAGGCTTCTATCATGTTCACCTCTTCAACACATGTGTCATCTAGCTCATAAGGTAGCTTACTGACATTAAAAATGTTCATCTCCATAGTCATATTACCAAAAGATAAATTCATTACACCATTTCGACGCTTAATGATCGCATTAGACGTAGCTAAAAATGGGCGACCTAATATCACGTATCTGGGTTCTCTGGGTCGGGACAAAGTTGGGTATCTAGGACCACGAAATCCACTGGATAAATAAACTTGTCGACCTCAATAAGAACATCCTCAATAACACCTCGAGGAATTTTAACGGACCTGTCGCCTAACTTGCAATGTCATCTCGAGTAGGTTTCATTTCACCAAGTCCTAGCCGTAAGTACACATGGTACGGTTAGTAAGTTCACACCGGCTCCTAAGTCAAGTAAAGCTTTTTCTACCGGTGTTTACCTATTGTACAAGCAATGGTAGGGGAACCTGGGTCTTTGTACTTTGGAGTTGTGGTGTTCTGAATGATGGAACTTACGTGACTAGCTAAAAAGGCTTTCTTATGGATGCTAAGTTTTCGCTTTCGCGTACACATATCCTTAAGGAACTTGGCATAAGCAGGAATTTGCCTAATTGCATCTAATAAAGGAAGGTTTATGGTAACTTGCTTAAAAACCTCCAATATGTCATTAAAGTTCGATTCCTTCTTTGTTGGTACTAATAGTTGGGGAAACGGGGCTCTAGGCACGAGAATCGGACCTCTCGGGAACATTATTGACATCATCGAAACTTTATCGGTCCCTCGGCTAGTGGTGGTCCTGAGGGGTGAACTACAATATGTTCACTATCGGGCATGGTTACCTGATTGTCTACTACTCTACCACTCCTAAGGGTTCTAATAGCATTTAACTGATTCGATGTTTTTGCACCTACTTTATGAATTCCTCTAGGATTGGGATTAGTCTGACTAGGGAACCTTCCGTTATCTCTCTCACTTAAGGTCTTAGCTATTTGGCCCACTTGAAGTTCTAACTTAGCAAGGCTCGAGCATTAGTTTGAAAGTTCGCTTGGTTTCTTGTTGAAAACTAAGTTGGTTCTCAGTGCTAACATATCCCCGAGTTTTTGCTAACATCTTAATAGAGTCCTCTAAGCTAGTCGTTTTATTTTCCGGTCCTGAAGAATTCTTAGTGTAACCAAAACCCAGGGGAACATTAGAATTACTAAACTGACCTTGACTCGGCCCTTAGACCACGAAAAGTTCGGATGGTTTCTCCAACCGGGATTATAGGTTTCGAATATGGGTCAAACTTTTGACTGTTATCAAATCTAGTGTTATTATAGAGAGCGTTGGCTTGCTCTTCATTATTCCGCCTTCCCAAAATGGCTCCAATCTACCACTAGTGTGACCCACTTCTAAAGCTTCTAACCTTTTCGCTATAGCAGCAATTTTGGCATCTGATTCATAGCCTCCTTCTACCCTATTAACGTTTCCTCTGCCTAGAAGAATTGTTCTCTGGGGCTCCCTATTATTTTCCCATTGTTGGGTCTTTTTGGCGATTTCATGTAAATATGTCATCGCCTCATAAACTGTTTGGTTTTCAAACCCACCTGTACACATAGATTCTACTGTGGTCGTAGTGGAATAATCTAAACCCTCATAAAGGATCTGAACTAACCTAACCTTTTCTAGACCATGATGAGGACATTGGGCTAATAAATCACTGAACCTTTCCAAATACCTATACAAAGATTCTCCCTCCTGTTGAGAAAACGTGCAAATTTGCGTCCTAATAGACGATATTTTGTGCCTAGGGAAAAACTTGTTCAAAAAGGCAGATGTAAGTTGTTCATATGTTTCAATTGAACCAGAAGCCAAACTATATAGCCACGATTTGGCTTTATCTTTCAAGGAAAAAGGGAATAACCTGAGTTTTAAAGCATCATCATCAAGGTTTCTAATCTTTAGGGTACTACAAATTTCCTCAAAGTCCCTAACATGGAAATACGGGTTTTCATTTTCTTTCCCTAAGAAGATTGGGAGAAGCTGTAAGGTCCCAGGTTTAAGTTCATAAGTTGCTTAGTTTCGCCTAACTCCGATACACGAGGGACGAGTAGCCCTAGTCGGGTTCAACAAGGCTTTCAAAGTTGCCATTTCGGCACTATCGGAATATCGTGGATTGTCTCCCCAAACGGACGTTCAAAAACGGACTCTTCAAAAATCGGACTTTCTAAATTGAGGTAATCGAGACGCTTAGAACTACTAGGTTTCTCTTTAACAAATCTACCTAGGGCATCTCTTTTACGTTCCGGCATGCAAACGAATAAGGAAGGGGATTCTATGCAATCACAAATCAAGGCCGACTCAACCAAATCAAACCTATTGATTTCTAGCGAACAAAAAGCATGATGGCTCCACTTAGTTTGTTTCTAGACCAGCTTCTAATCCTTCGAAAGGGAATTCGTTACAATTTAAGCAAACCCCTCTGGAATCAATCCGAGTCAAAGTAAGTTGAATAGAGGCGAGGGAAGCTCGATGGAGCTTTGATACCCAAGGCCTCACCGGAATTAAAATGCGGCGCAGTCACGCATTCAACTCACATAAACCTTCATGAACTTCAAAGTGTGCTTAAAATAGTAACCAATATTTTTCGAATGACTTTCCTATTAAGCTCGTTACCCTATCGGTCTTGTTTTAGTCAAAATTTTAAGGCTTAGGTTCGCGTAGGTTACGTGTTCCTAAGGCGGGCAAGAAGAGAATGGTGATGAAATCCGAACCCTTATCTTGTATGGCCAGGCCTTGCCCTTTACTAGAAAAATAAATGTCCGTATTCAGTCCTCAACATATAAGCATACGAAGGAGTCCAAGAACTCGTTGACGGGGGATTCGTGATAGGGTGTAGAATACATCCTATTTACTATCTATTGTTTATGCTTTCTGTGCTATTTTTATTGTAAATTATGTATTTTACGCTTGTTCTGAGTTTTGTAGCTACTGTGGAGTCACACGGAGCAAAAGAAGAAGAAATCACTCAATTTGAGCAAAAAGGGCAATTTTGTCATTTCCGGGGTGAACACTATCCGGAGCCCTGTAATGGTTAAGGGGCAACTCTTTTGGGAGGAATACTAAACGCAAATCCAAATGAGGTTAAGGGGTCAGCCATCGGGTTAGCCCTTATCAAAGGGACCGATTAATCGAATAACCATATTTATACCAACCCTAAAATCGAGAAACGATTTCTCTCAATCATTCATTCATTCAATTCTCTAATCTAAAACTAAGAGCAGCGGCTGCTGCTGTTGAGAACCGAGAGAAGAAAGATCGAGATCGAGAAAAAGAAGAAGCAGAGAAGAAAGGCGCTGTTGATTATGGGTTCGATTATTTGTAAAGAATGAGTTTCGCTGGTGGATTAAAGGAGCTGAGCTCGCGGTTTAGCGAGAAATTGATGCTGCTGTGAGATCAGAAATTGGAAGGGAATGAATGGGTTTGTGATAAACAAGGCAATGATGATGTCGATCGAGAAATTGAGAGAAGCAATTGCTCACGGTCGAGAGAACAGAAGTTGAGAGGCAAAATCAGAAAGCGGATGCTGTAAGATTGATGAAGCTCAGGGAGAAGATGAATCATAGGAGAACTGAGAGAGATTAGGGTTCGATGAACTGATGGTGAGATTCTCAGGAGGAGAAAGAAATTCGGTTACTACTATTGAGATCGAGAACAGAGATTTGGATAAAGAGATGAAGATGAATCGGAAATGGGGTCGTAGCTCAGATGAATCGATGGGTTTCGGTTGAGAAGAACAACAGCTGTGTGAGAGGAAATCGATGCTGCTGTTGGTGTTATAAAGACTCAGGGTTTTGTTAATTGCTCAATAATGAGGATGTCAGAGGTTTACTGGGAGTTTAACGCGATAGCAATGGAGCTCAGGAATGAATTTGAGCATTGCCTATATATTGGATGGTGAAGACGGATTTGAGCCATAGGGTGGTGGTGCTAGAATGGGTAAACTCAATTCGAGTTTGATTGATTGAAAAGAAGATGTTGGTGCTGTTGATGGCTTTATTGGTTGAACTAATGGGTTTTTGGAACTGGAATTAAAGATGGGTTCTGCTCTGAAAGTGTTGATGCTGTTCTGCCAATATAGAAAAATGAGTTTTGAGACAGGGAGTATAGAAAGTAGAGAAGAAGTGCTGCTGCTGAGCTGATGGTGGCCGATCCTGGTGTTGTTTATAATGGGTTGTGAAGCATTACAATGTTGATGTCAATGAATGCTTGAGCTGCAATAGATGTATGTGTAGGGTTTCTGAGACAGGGAATGGAGCTGAAAAGAATGGCCTGAAACAACGGCCGGAAAGTCCTGTAATTAAACGAAACTCGGCGAAATTTCCCCTCCGACGAGTCAACTCGGACCGACGATGACCGATCCATCCATGTGACTCAGTTGAGTAAGACGACTCAGCTCTGAATAAGAACACTGACTCGAGCTGGATGACTCTCTACCTTGACCCACTGACTAACGGTTGACCGTTAGGTTGACCTAACGGTAACGGAATCTTGACAGAATATTCTCTTACCGGCGGAGAACCTCGGGTGGCCGGCGGTGACGGATTCCGACCTATTTCCGTCCATAATCCCAGTTTTCCGGCGAGCCAAAAATTCCAGAATTTTCTATGGACTTCTCTCATGGGTGTGAAGACTTGGACTAGGAATTGGATGGAGAATTGGGCTCAAACTTGGAAAGAGAAGATGGAAGAGTTGAGAAAAGCTTGGAATTGGAAATTGAATTGCTAAAGGAAAAGGATTCTATTCCTTAGAAGATTTGGAGAATATTGAAGCCTATAAATAGAGAAGTTTTCTACATCTTTTACACATCTCTACACACACAACACTTTTCTTTTCTTATTCTTTGTGTGAACTCTTTAACATGAGTAGCTAATTTTATTGATTGAGGATGAATTCCTAGTTCTTAATATATGTTTTGAGTTTTGGTTCAATTCTATCTTGAGTTTTTCACATGATTATCGTTTGTTTTTACTAATAGGAATGATCTTAAAGACATTCATGATTGATTGATAGATTGTTTAGGTGGCCAACTAAATTGATTTGTTAATTTGATCTAAAGCTAGTGAAAGTTAGGAGATAAGTAATCGTTTCTTGACTCTTTACATAAGTAGCAAACACGAGACCTTGAGGGATTCCGTGGAGCAATTGTGTGTAGAAACAACGCTAGAAAGTGAACCAAGCGAACCGAGTTTAACTACTAGTACTAAACCTAAATTCATAAATCTTAATGCATTCGGGGAATTACATCTTGTAAGCGAACCTCAAGGTGGTTCTTTTGAATAGAATCGATAACTAAGCGGACTTGTTACTCGGTGAAATAAGGGATTTTGGGGCTAGCTAAGCGGACCTGCTATCCTACGGTTGGTGATAATTTGTGACTAATAACAAGTAGAAAAGAACATAACTTGATTCATTGTTTTGCAACGAAGAAGGATTCCTTGGTCTTGTCTCTCTTATTGCTTTCAACTTTTAATTGCTTTGTTTATTTTCTTTTGCTTTATACATCCCCCCTTTTGTGACAATTTTTACAACTAGAATCTCTTGCTCCTCGTGGGAACGAACTTGACTTCCATTATATTATTTTTAATTGAGTGGAAATATTAATTAATTTGATTGCACCTACGACACGCATCAATTCACGAGTGTTCAGAATTTTACCTCCCATTCCAGACAGGGGATGAATCGGTTGTAGTCGACTCGGGCCACTGACTCCTATGTCAGTGTACGAACCCAAGGTGCAGAGACAATATCGTAATTGTCCTCCTTCTCTGCAAACAGTTTATATTTAAAGTACCCTTCCGTAGGGTAAAAATAAAAAAATAATGTCCAAAGTCCAAAAGTCCAAAGTCTAAAAAGAAAAGAAAAAAAAATTACAAAAATAATAAACCCTAATACAATTTTTTTTTTTTTTTTTCTAAAAATAAACAAACCCTAAAAACAAAATATCTAAAATAAAATCGTCTTCTTTCTATTCTTTTCGCTTTAATCTTTCGCTCCAAGTCTTTACAAAATCACTGCACTCCTTGGCTCAATTTTCTTTATGATCCAGAACCTGTAGACAAAAGATAAATACCCAAAAACGTAAAAAAGAACAAAAATAATAAAAAACTAAAAACTAAAAACAAAAACAAATCTAAAACCCTAAAAACAAATCCGCGTCGGCGGCGCCAAAAATTGATGTGATTTTTGAAGTTGTAGTAAAGTGGTAAGAAAGATGTCTTTCTCTCGAACTTGTGAAGGATTTTTTAGACTTAAATTCAAAACAAAAATAGAAAACTCACTAAAAATTATAGCAAACTTTGACAAAGATGTTATCAATATTAAAAGAACACTGAGGCTAAGATTCCACTATTTTCCAAGTTCAAAGTGATTTAATCCAATATCTATATTTATGCAATTTTCTCGTTCAATTTGATTCTAAACTATTGCGACTAGTAGATTCTCAAAATAACAAGTGTAAATCCGAAGCATAAAACATCAAAAACCTAAGTCTAAGCATGCTCTATCAAAAGAAATCACAATTGCTTAACAAAAATCATTCAAACAATTTTCAATCAAGGCAAATAGTCATATAATAATTGCAAATAAATAAATAAAATAAAATATACCACTTTTTTTTTTGGAAAAATAGCTTCCTCTATCGCCTCAGCAATGGGGTTTAGCTCCTCATATTAATCATAATCTCAAAATATGTGTTTATGTCTCAAAAGATGATTAAAATGATGAAAAGTAATAACACGACCGATTTGTAACAAAGTGTATCGGCGTTACAAAACAACTCGTTATAATAGAATGTTACAATGGAACTATCCGCAACCACTGTTACTTTGTCGTTGAATTTAAGACCCCTAAAACGACTGTCCTAGATAGCCTTTTTTTCTTGGTGTTCTTCCTTCTACACCAGCAGAACTCGAATTCCTGCAACTCCTCCTGTTGATCTCTGTCGTGTTCTAAACTTCCCCAAAGTCTCCGTAACCCCTTTGTGACTCCCAGCAATCCTTTTTATAGCCAACAGAAGCCCTAAAACTCGATACAATCCTCTTTTTCTTCGGCAGAAAGTCTCGGACTTTTCTTTCTCTGCCAAGCCACGTTATTTTCTCCCCAAGCTTCTCAACGCGTTTCTAAGCCGTACAGGTCACTCCAATTCCTTTATTAGATTGATATGAATCTCAGGGAAGATTATCTTGCCTCAAATCTCCCGTAACTGCCAAATATTATCAAACAAAGTCCCGTGAAACTCCAAGCCTCTGTTTTGCTCCAACACGATCATGCAGCCCAAGTTGATCGATCCAAACACCCATACGAGACTTATCATGCTCTAACAGGACCAGCCCAAGCCAATACAGCGATTGAATCTCTTCAAATCCGATCCATGAAACCTCAACAGACCCGTGAAACTCCAAGCCTCTGTTTCGTGTAAACTCGATCTCTGTCCCTTCTTTTAGATTCTACACTCATACCTTCCCTGTTTGACCAAAACAGGGTAATCCCAATTCATAGCTAACACTAATTCCGCTGCAAACTCGATCAAAATCTCGCCTGGGATTTCCGCTGCAAAACTGAAATTTAAATTCAGTTTTCCCGCCAAAAATCGTGAAGAAGAAAGGGTCACCCCCTATCCTGAGTGGGGGTGCGAATAGCAGCTGCCTTAGGATAGTACTGAGGGTGTCCCTTAGTAATTTGGGTACCCCTTATCCATAGTGAGAGTCCGAATAGCAAGTGTCTTCCGGACGCAACTTTTCGAGCCGATTTTTCCAAAAATGTTTATTGGCCAAAAATACCTACACACACATAAAACACCATAATGAGTACAAAAATGAGCACTATCAATATAAAGAATCGAGACAAATTAGATACAAAAATGTGTCTATCATTTACGTACTTAAGATTCAGTTTCCTAGTTTGCAGGTTTCCTAAAATTAGTTTGCTTGCTTATTAAGTTTATTCAGCTATATATAGCTCGAGTCTAATCTTGTAACAATTCAGTTATCAATATTAAGAAGTTTATTTAGTTCGTTCTATAAAAGCAGAGGCTGTTAGCCCCAGAACAAAGGGCTTTATCCTTGTTTTCTAATTCTTTGCAGCTTATATCCAGTGTAAAGGTTTAGGACCCTAACATTCTGTTGGTGGTACTCACTATAGGTCAAATGCCCGTATCTTTCTCGTAGTTTTCATTTGCTCCCTGTCATAGAATTTATACAACACCCGGTCCAGTCTTCCCATGATACAAGGTGGAACCTTTTGCATGCCGTAGCTCCTAAATGGGCAACACCCGGTCCAGTCTTCCCATGATACAAGGTGGAACCTTTTGCATGCTGTAGCTCCTAAATGGGAATTTAAAAAACTAACCATACATGTTTCTTCTGGATGCCTTGCTCCAAAAAAAAAAAACAGAAACATGCAATAAATATTTCTCATCGATTACCATGAATTGGATTCCTTGGGAAGCCAAATTACCTAAAAGACATGCACGTACCTCCCACCTAATAATCAAACATATAAGCCCCCACATTGCGTGGTGGAAGTACCTCCCTCTACCTCCCTCCTCCTTTAACGGTGACCCTCATCCACTAGTAGAATTGCTCCATTTCACTTTTCCTCAAAGAAGTGAATGATAACGCTTTTGCTAACAAAATAAAGAAATTTATTTATTAACAAATTTATCCGGGAAAAAGAAAACAAATCCGGGAAAAAAAATACCCAAAATCTACGAGAAAAACAATCTAAAGAAAAACCTTGGAACAAACCATTAATGGCCGCAAAATCATAATGGTACAAAGAAGAAAAAAAAGCAGCTTGCTAGGAGTCATAGGCTTTCTCTTTTACTAAACAAGACATTCTGCGTCCAAGGCCATGATGTAAGTTGCGACATTTTAGGATTTTGGCCAGCTGTGGCCAAGTCGGTGGCATATCCATTATAACTCACGAGGCCATGGCCAATCAACGGCCTAAAAAAATATCTAATCTTGGCTCATACTCCACCCACGATTAGACTAGTTCCATTCCAAATCTAACTTGGATATCCTTGTTAAAATAGGAATCTCATTCTAATGTATTTACCCAAATTAAGGATAAACCCTAGTTCTCGGACATGGCCTATTCACATCATTCATATGCCACAATTGGCCAATATCGAGCCATAGCTAAACGCGCATTGGACCAACCTCTATTAATATCCATGGATGTACTACAATATCGCACATGTCCAATAAAAGTCTATGGCTAGGAAGAGACCTGACAATTTTAGAATACTAGCCTTGGGCATGACACGCCACTTCTACAACCGCAACTTGCCTAGCCAGCGCGCCATTACAGGCCATGGCGCGCCAAACCCTAATACGATATTCAGCCACCATGACACCTCGCGCCAATAGCTCCGACTAGATCTAATTTTGGTTGTGTCATCCAAGGCCAAGTTCATTGAGCCATCTTTGAATCTTAGATCATTAGTCCCAATACAAGCCACTGCGGGCCATGTCAACGCCATTATAGGCCATTTTATGCCATTTGTTATTTTATCGTCACAAGTAGGCCATAAACACATCATACCAAAGTTATACGATTATTTAGCACTCTCATATCTTACGCAAAGATTATGGCCTGGAATATTTCTCGCCACCCTAGTTGTAAAAGAAAGTGTAGACGTGTTATGCTACTTGTAGCATGTTATGTTAAATTATAGCATCTTAACCAATTACCAACGTTCCAAGATATCATATAATGCCTCAACAGACTATTAGCTTGTCGTAACACCTTAGCCGGTAATGGCCAAGCTATTTCTCACAATAGCTCCACAAAATATGATTCAACATGCCTATAAGGCATATGGCATATCAACGGCTAAGATTTAGCCTAAGCCTAAGCCAGATTAAGTCCATAACTTATCCAAAAAAGAAACCTAAGAAACATCAAAATACGTCACATGAGGGGATTCTTCATAGTGGTATTGGTCTGGTGGTCTACGACAACATGCGGCGTGGAAACTTCCCATGTGAAAAGTTAGAGTAGTGGTGACGGTTAAAGCAGTTGGAGAGATTATGGATTCGTAGGAAAAGGGGTTTTCCAAAAATTTCCATAAATTATCTCACTATATACCCATCATCTCCATATTCTCCATCTCTCCATAATCTCACGACCTCCACTACTTACGATAAAGACAGTGTGTATTCCAAACTACTATAAATAGGGTCACTTAGCCTATTCAAAAAAACTGAACAAGCTTTCATACCTAAGAGCTCTGTTATTCTTCATAGTTTTCAATACCCAAAAGCACACAATTCAATACCATTGCCATTTTCTCAAAACTTTTCTGCTTCCCTCCCCTAAGATCAACCCATCTTTCTCACCTCGTGACCGAAGCAGGACGAAACGGCTATTATCATGGTTTAGGCTTGTGTTGTTCGATTTTGATTTACAAACCTAGAAACAAAAGTACCACGGCGGTGTATTTGTTTTGCCTAGAAGTAATTTTTAGGTACTAACACTATTGTGAATCATGATAGCTCTATAAGCTCATGGCATCTTTTATGCATTTATGGCCCTCTAATTACAACTCAGAAAGCTAGATTTTGGGAAAATATGACTCAACATATTCAGAATTTTTATGTTTGTAAGTGTTTCATAGGAAACTTTAATGTTATTTGTTCTAACAATGAAAAATTTGGAGGATTCCCAGTTTTGAATTCGAATATTTCATATTTCAATAATTTTATTCAATAAAATCATCTAATTGATCTGGGTTATAAGGGTCCAGCCTACACTTGGACCAATGGTCTTAATATGGAGGGATTGATATGTTAGCATTTGGATTTAGTTCTTGCTAACCTAGAATGGTGTATAGCTTAATCTTCTGCAGCAGTTCTTCATCTCCCAAGTTAGCAAGTGATCACACACCAATCCTTTTGAATACGTGCATAAATGTTTTCAGATCTCCACCTGACTATAAGTTTGAAGCCTTGTTGATTTCTCATACGGAGTTCTTTGATAAGGTAAGAGAATGTTGGCATGAGGATGGAGATAAATACATCCGATCTAAGTTGAGGAAACTGGGAGGATTTCTTACTGAATTGATCGTAGAAGAATAGGTTGTGCCAAACACAAGATTGCTTTCCTAAAAGCTAAGTTGCTAAGGATTCGACCATGGATACCTACATCAACAAATATTTAAAGGGAAAAATTGGTGATGGCTGGACTTAATGAATACCTCACTATGGAAGCTACTTATTGGGATCAACGTATGAAGCAACAATGGTCTAAGAATGGTGATAGAAACACGTGGCATTTTCATCTTTCTGTTCAACAAAGAAGAAGGAAAAATACAATCAGCCATCTAATGGTTGATAATCAAAGTTGGATAACAGATCAGTGTAAAATTTCTCGTACTTTGGTGCATCACTTTTAATCCCTATTCCAACGACCTGTTATGTCAGATCCTCCTCAGTTCTCTGTTCAATCTAATTATGTTTTCACGGTGGATAATGATGCTTTATGTAGGGTTCCAACAATTGAGTAAATACGGGTGGTTGTATCTAAAATGGGTTCATTCACTTCATCGGGTCCAGATGGTTATTCTCCCGTGTTTTACAAAAAGTGTTGGTCTACTGTATGTAATGATGTTTACAAATCGATCCAATAGATATTTGAGTATGCTTCTTTTTCGGATCTTCCGAATCGTACAAACATAACATTGATTCCTAAAATAAAAAACCATGTTTTGCCTTCTGATTTTCGTCCAATTTATTTATGTAACGTGTTATACAAGATAGTAACTAAAATCCTCTCTAATAGACTTAAACCATATTTGGAGGATTTTATTTGTTGGTCTCAGACGTTTGTTCCAGGTCGGAAAATAATAGACAATATAATCATTATGAAGGAGTTACTACACTCAATGAATAACTCGAAGGCTATAAATGGTCACTTTGCACTAAGGTGGACACGGCAAAAGCGTTTGACAGAGTTAATAGCATATTTCTGGGTGACATGTTAAGGATTATGGGGATATCAGGTACTGGAATTCTCTTATTATGGCTTGTGTCTCGACGACTTATTTTTCAGTTAACTTGAATGGCTCTCCTCAAGGTTCTTTTAAAAGTGATATGGGTATTCGTCAGGGATGTCCAATATCTCCTCCATTGTTTATAATTAATATGCTCTTAGGGATTATCGTTACTTACGCATCAATTCGAAATCCAGGGTTTATATCAAGGTTACAAACTAAATAGGTGGGCTCTTACAATCACACACCTAATGTTTGCAGATGACCTGTTATTTTTTGGTGAAAATACAAGAACAAATGTGCAGAACTTGATGAAGTTGCTAGAGAAATATGCAAATATGTCAGGTCAAACGATTAACTACGGCGAATCTTCAATTCACTTTAGTAAAGGGATTCCCATATGGAGGAGACAAACTACAACTCAGGACATGGGTGTAAGGTAAATGATGGTGGAGGATAAATATCTTGACATCTACCCGCTAAAGTCAGACTACAAAATCTCTAGTTTTGATTTCCTCATTGATAAGGTAACTTCGAAACTGCATGGTTGGATAATCCACTTTGTTAATTCTACTGGAATAACGGTGTTATCGAAATTAACTCCCTCTGA
Source organism: Papaver armeniacum (assembly GCA_023531295.1). Classification (NCBI taxonomy): domain Eukaryota; kingdom Viridiplantae; phylum Streptophyta; class Magnoliopsida; order Ranunculales; family Papaveraceae; genus Papaver; species Papaver armeniacum. The sequence continues at coordinate 213,237 of JAJJWW010006591.1, read as the reverse complement.
AATTTCCTTATATTTTATGGGTTTTTGCCTGTTACCAAAAGGTGTTACCCAAGAGATTGTAAAAATTCAAAGATATTTCTAGTGGGGACACTCAATTGAAGAGACAAAATTGAATTTCAGAAATTGTAATAAGATGGAATTAAGAAAATAATGTGGAGGTCTTGGTATTAAAAAAATGGAGCTGATGAATATTGCTCTCACTTGTAAACTCTCTTGAGGTTTCGGAAAATGAAGGCGCAATGTGGGTGCAACTGTTAAGCGTCGAATATTTGCGAGCCAATTTTTCTCTGACAATGGATAAGTCAATCAAATGTACAACAACATGAAATAGTCTTCTACAAGTGCGTCTCTCGAAAATAAAGTATTTTAGCAAGTATCCGATGGCAACAAGATTCCTATATGAGATGATCAGTGGTTACATCAAAGCTTAGATCATCTCATCAGTAAACCTTTTTCTTTGCCTAACAACATCAACACAGTTGCTGATTTAATTTACCCCAAATCAAGAGAATGGAATCTTCCTCTTCTAAATGAGTTATTTCCTCCTGAGACGGTTCAGTGACTTCCAGTCCATAACATCGATCTACTTAGACTCGGAAGTGAAATCGGAAGATACACCGGTTTGGTCTTGCTCTCTATCGTGTAAATTCACAACAAAATCCCGATATCATCTTCTGATTAATAATGCTCCTTCCTCGTATGGTTTAAGTGGTTTCCCATGGAAGATGTTTTGGTCTTTCTATAATCTTTTGCCAAAGATTCAAATCTTCATTTGGAAAATTATTCACAATGGAATTGCATTCAAAAGCAGCATTCACAGGTTTGTTTCTAATGTTGAAACTGCTTGTACGTTCTGTCGACAAGAAGAAGAATCTATTTCTCATCTCCTTTTTTATTGTCTTCGATCAAGATTAGTGTTTGAAATAACAAATCTGAACGTAAATTATAATTCTCTGATGGATAATTTACAAAAGATTTTAACTCAATGGATGAATTTAGATACAAATAATGAGTTCATTAAAAGGATGTGCATTACGTGGAATCTCTAAAAACTAAGAATTGACATGATTTTTTTCACAGGCTAATTTATCATAGAATTTGGTGATTAGAAAAGCATTACATGATGTTGATTTGTGTTTAGATGGTGAGTCAGATAGAAGAAATAGTAGCCCTAATTCCTCTCATAACCTTTGCTAGTCTCCTCCTCAGCCTCAATACATTAAGATCAATGTGGATGCGGCTTTTGTGCCAAATAATGTTGTTGCATAGCAATTTCACATGATCAAACTGGAAATTTCTGAGTTGTGGATCGAGTACTTTTGATGCTACCTCTTCTAGTATGGAATTGGGTAAAAATTTTATGTTCGATAAATTCATTATTAAAGGAGATGCAACCAATGTTAATTCGGTTATCCTAAGCGATGTAGCTTACATCCATGGAGTATAAAATTTGTGATTTTAGAAATTAGAGATGTTGTTTCTTCTTTTGTTGATATAAGCTTTTAATCTGTACCTAAGAGTGCGAACAATCTGGCACATCTATTGTGTCAACATGCTATGCTTGAGAATGTAAATATGTGGTCTTTAAGGTAGTTCAATAAATTGGGCTTCCTAGAAACGCAAGGGGTACCAAAATACACCAGCAACTTTTTCTTATGCAATCTGTATGGACAAACTCAATACAATTCCGAGAGTAAAAACTCAATCAAGGAAAGTGTCTAGAGTTATCTCTCTCTCTCTCTCTCTCTCTCTCTCTCTTGTTGTTAGAACATTTACAAAATTGAATCCGTGAACCTAACTACAAAGAGAGTTCTTGGACGATACCAAAGACCAATGTCCAAGGATCAATCAAGTCTTTTCCAACTAACAAGGTTGGATCTAGCTACATGTGATTGATCAATGCACAACCTGTGATATTTCAATTATAAAGGTAAACAATATAATGCGGAAAAAGAAATAACACAAACACCAGAAGTTTTGTTAACGAGAAAACCACAAATGCAGAAAAACCCCGGGACCTAGTCCATATTGAACAACACACTGTATTAAACCGCTAAAGACACTATCCTACTACCAATTAACTTCAGTTTGAATGTAGTTGAGCCCTGAAAATAAATTCACCAATTAAGGTATAGTCGTTTTCCTTACGCCTCTTAAACCCACAACTAAGAGTTGCTTCAACATCAATTGAAGACTTTAAACCAAATCTGCCTCCCATAGATTAATCCTATAATTGATTTCCCGATTTACGATCTAAATGGATGATCAAATCAAACGATAGATCCAGGTGATGGAAATCGATAGCAACTTAGACAAAAGTATGGCTATCCTAAAATCCGGACTTATGCAACCCGAAGTGCATCCTAGATTATTATTCACCTCACAAGTATAAAACTTGCGGAATCAACAAAGTATGAGACAAAGAGACTATGTTGATTACTATCTATCGTGATTGTTGGAGCAAGCTCTACAAACAATCAAGATCAGGATACTCAAGTTATCAAGATAGAAGATAACTGGACCTGGCTTCACAAATCCCTGTGAAGTCTTTATATTCGCTAAACCCTAAAAGGGTTTACGGAGAGGACGACTCTAGATACAACTAAGACACACCAAAAAGTAGTGTCAGGATTCAAAGATCCAAGTTGCCAAGATTTCTCCTTGTATAGACTTCAAAGCGTAGGTTGTTTTATGTTTAAGCTAAGATAGCTTTGGAACCAAGCAAACAATATCCACCGTTAGATGAAAGCTTTGAATCTTAATTACATATACAAGATATAAACTACGGTTAGGTAAACCGTAACCGAACCGTGTATAAAGACTATGTTCAACATGTTATCCGAAACTAGACGATTTGAACTTAAAAGCTTAACACTCATTTTCATATTCACTAAGACATTAAGATTGAGTCATAATCATGTGATCAATTGAGTCTAGTGTTACTTAGAGAAAAGATCAAATGCAAATTACTTCATAAAAATAATTTAATCGCAATTGAATCATGATTGACATAGTTTGTAAATGTACAAGTACAATTACTTGAATCGTTCGTGAATCATATGGGTCATAGTACGCGGAACGGTTTGTAACTCATATGCAAGTACCGAGTTCCGGAGTCAACAGAACTTTTCAGTTAAAAATACGAGGGTACCCAAATATACCACAATCTTAAACTTTTCCACCTATAAATCCTCTTACCGAAAGTGATTGTCTATGGACTAAGTCGAGACAATACAACGAATCGGTATTCACACTTTATGTGATCGTCTATGTATACGAGATCGAGACAATACAACAATCAAAGTGTGATTACTTGATAATAGGTTCGGACTTAACCAAACTCTATAGGATCACTATCAAGTAATACGGAGTTAACGTTTGTGTAATTTACTTTAAATTATAATAACAACAATTATAATTGCGGAAAACAAAAGTAAATGACACAACAAGATTTTGTTAACGAGGAAACCACAAATGCAGAAAAACCCCGGGACCTAGTCCAGAATTGAATACTCTCAAATTAAGACGCTATACAAAATCAACCTTACTTCATATGGTTGAGACCAAGCAACTAAACCTATAGTTCACCTAGTTTCTTCAGTATCCCTGCGCTTCCGAGATTCAATAAGTGCACACACTGGAACAATTCCTTTGGTTCGTGTTCCAAACAGTAAAGGAACAACAAATCTGTTCTATAACAACTCTATTCAATCTCAGTAATATGAGTTAGACAAAGGCTTTTCTGTTTAATCCAATAAACTCCTTTGTCGGGTTTAGATCAATCGATCCAACAACTACCAAAGTAGCAGAGTTTAGATTATGCAATCAATAATAGGATCTTATCAAGATGTTAAATACTAATGCCGATCTACGCAACTAATCAATCAAATCTATCAAAGATAAACCGATTGTAGTTGGATCCCAGCCGATCAAGTTTTGTGCACACCAAAGATTATGAACCCAAATCAGAAATCTTCTTCATCTACAAATCTTCTTAAATCTTCAATAAACACCTGCATACCATAACTTGAATCTCTTGTGATCAATCACGCACAAAACGGAGTCTATTAACAATGGATTATCACAATACATCTTTAGATCTACAAACAGTTCTAAAGATCCCGTCGACACTTCGATCTAGTTTGAGTGAATCTTATATCAGAAGAGAAGATTATCAAGAATAAACAAACTAGGTGCAATCAAAGTTCAACAACCGTTAGTCAATCAAATCAAATCGAAAACTAATAATACTGCAATTATCTAGTTTCCCACCAACGGTACTCGTAGAGCTTCTTGATCCAACAGAAGTCTTTAAACGATTCCTCTCCGAATAGACGCCTCCACCAATAACAACACAACAAGGTAGTTTTTCTGGCTCTTAGGATAGTTTGCTCGAAATGCAAACTTGGGTATTTATAGACCAAGGAAGTTTGGACACCAAGGAATTTCCAAAACCGAAAATATTCTCAAGATATGCAATATATTTCCAAATTCGGTTTTCATAATTCCTATAAATGCTCTATCCAATATTAACCGAAATCCTACTAGAAAATATCCAATTAGTAAATGCACATTACCAATTTTTATTGTCCAGAGATATGCATTTTAATTGCTGGTAATTAAAATCATATAAAATTATCGACCTTAAATAAAATATTCTCAACTTATTTCGGTCCGGGATCTCCTTGAGTTATTAATGAATATCTTTGAACAATAAAATATAAGAGTTATTGAACATGTTCAAAGTATTTCGTCATCTTATTTCTTCGTAAATCCTCTTTCATATTTACAATCTTGGAACCGATTATACCACACTTTCATACAAGTTTAGAACTGGTTCATCTGATTTCCAAGAACTATGTGATTGATCAAATCAACACACTAATAATGGGTTTACGGTTCTACCAAACACAAGGATCGGTTCTACCTTAATATGGTTACTGGGACCGGTTACATCAGTTACCAAATTGGTCACATCAATTACCAGGACTGGTTACCATATTCTCATGGTATTTCTTGTGATCGGTCACCAGTTACCAGGATCGGTTACACCAATTACTAGGACCGGTTACACCAATTACAAGGATCAATTACACATTCTTTTGTGATCGGCCACACCAAATACTAGGATTGGTCACACCAATTATAAATATCGATCATACCATCTTAGGTGATTACTTATGATCAGTTACACTAATAAAAGTCATACCAATACATAAGTCAGGCATTATGACTAGTTTTACCAAGATACATAACAAGTTATGATCGGTTCTACTAACTCACACATATTGGTAATCCAAAGATATGCAATGAATAACAATACCAATAAGCCTAGCGATTTCCCTTTCGATTCACAAAACAAGTTCATGAATGTACTTCCTTTAAACGAATGTAAACATTGTTTCCTAGGATGAAATCTTCACCCATACCCATACACATAATCACAATAGCATTCATACGATTATGTCTATGTGTTATATACGAAGTTCAAAAGATAAGCGTTATACTTCATATTGTAATTCCTTAACACTATGTCTACTAGAGTATAATCATTCACAGCTTCGCAGTTATGTTTTCAATATAGCACGACTTGAAAGATACGTTGGGAATGAAATAGTTCAAGTCAAAATATTACTAACCACAAGAGGAAGGATGATGTCGTCGATGTAGCTTGTTACTTCTTCACATTCTTCACGTCTTCGAGTAATACTTGTATGTCTCATTATCCTAATCTTTCTAGCCTAACCTATACGAAGTTGTCTCTAGTACATAATCAAGTGACTCTTTAATTGAGTTTTGATTCACTAAAATATGACAACCAAACTTGACATACCAACGCTTGGTGGGTTCAACCGAGCTATGCTCTAACAATCTCCCCCCTTTGTCAATTTTAGTGACAAAACTCTTACAATCATATGGATAAACAAATTACAAAAATTCATTATACATACGCTTGATTCCAACCTTCAACGACACAATACCCTGCATATATTCAATCCATAAATGCCGATGAAGACTTAAATAACAAAGCTAATACTCCCCCTAATGGTGAGATAGGTAGATTTTCAATCCGCACATCTTTGTTATTTCCCTTTGTAGTCCAAATAACTACAATCATCATATGATATGTTTCTCCCCCTTAGTCAATGCTTTACTCTTTCGTTAGATATAACGTTTAAGCACAATTGTCCTTTCCTAAGTGATTACAAATCACTTTGTTTACTCCATATATATCTCCCCCTTTTTGTGACAAAATGACAAAGGTACGAGCAAATACCAAAAATCGAAAGGATATTACAATCTAAAAGAATCGTACAACCTATAAGAGTTAAGCACGAGGGTTTCACATACCACTTTAGATAACCAATATCAAAACTGAAACTACAAGTAATTTGGTTTTAATATGTTATCAAGGAAACAATTTCCCGAAGCAATTTTCTCTAATAGTTTAACAAATTGACTAAGAAAACTTAGTTCCCTTGCTAAACCGATTGCGCAAGTACAATCGCTTGTTTCGATGAGACCAAAATAAATATCAGAATTAACTTTTTTTTCTCATCAGGCACTAATTATTCAGACAATAACTTAAACCTTTCACTTTGGACAAGAAAAATACTAGGTTAGTTAACTAATAATTCTTGCCAAGGCATTCGATTAGACTTGAATAACCAAATCCTTTACTTTGATAAATCTAACTAAGATCAGAATTAACTTAGTTTCTCTTATCCGGAATTGAATTGGACTAAACAAATGATCCCGTATTTTTGTTAAGCCATAAACAATACATACAAACCAAATAAATTGACTTGCACAATTATTTTTCTTAACCGGAAGCAATTGAAATAAACATAGACATTAAAGCACCGCAATTGCACCGAAATTTCGTTAAGTCTAAAACCATTGATACTAAACAATAAAGCAAGATGTCAAACCAGTTTTTCTTAACCGGAAACAATTGAATCACACACACACACATCCATCCATCCATACATACACACATAATGGAATAAATATCAATTGTACCGAATTTTTTTAAGCAAAAGCAAAATATATGCAATAAACCCATGCTTTTCTTAAACAGGAAAACGATTAACTAACAAATTCGTTACCTCAAATTCCGCATCCTCTTCTCCTTTTCTTCGCATCTTTGTGGGGCGGAATATCATTAAGCGCAAGTTCAAGTTAGAACTTTTCCCATTATGTTGTCATCCTCTCGCAAGAACAAAAGAACAACAACAACAACAACAACCTTTACCAGAGAAAGCTTGAATCGGTTTTAACTAATGCAAATAACAAAAGTTGAAAACCCAATACACATATGCTTTTATGTTAAACACAAAATTCAACATATTATGACTTTTTCACACATGAGTTTCAATCGGAACACCTTATGATCCTTTGATAAAGCCTACCAACATGGGCTAGAACTTAATCCCGCTAAATCAAAAAGCCACACAAACCATAAGGGTTCACACATCATATGAGATTGAATATTAAGGTTATAAAAACCGAAATCAAACATCCCATGCAAATAGCAATAATATAAAGCATTTAAGCACAGGCTATGTAATCGAAAAACTATCACAAGAAAAATTATAAAATAATAATTTTATTCAATAATATATAGTTTTATTCAACAATGGACCTTACACAATAATTGAAAGAAATCAAAAATTGATGTCTATTTTGCCTGCAACTTACTCCTTCATATCACAGGTAGAGGAAGGCAGATTATTACTTTCAGTCTTCAGCTTGTGAATTTCTTCAAGTAGATAACCTTGTTGCTTGACCAGTATTTCTTGCAGTTGAGAAGTTTTTGTGAAGGATTCTGCAAGAACATGTAATTATGTCTTTGATTGAACACAAAAGTGTATCAATGCTTCAATACACTGATATTTCTTTAGCATATTCTCTCTTTCCTTCTTGCTAAGCCAATCTCTCTTTTTGATTTTTCTCTTTGAATTCTCAATATCAAGAGAAGGTACAAACTTATTCTTAGAATGATATTTCTGATCCAGTACTCTATCAAGAGAAGACATCGGATCCTGACTCATAGTTCGGACAAGGAATGACCAAAGAATGAGAAAGACCTTTTTATATTTTTCATACTTCCGAAAATATAATATTCCTATAAATACGAATATCTTAAATATATTTTCATATCTTTAGATTTTTTTTATTCCCATATTCTACGCATACGTGCCTTGAATTTTTACTTCCTCACACACAGATTCGGCACACAAGGTGAGGATGTAAATTTAATACCGATTAAGTGGTATTAGTGTGAAATTTTCTATCATTAAGGGAATTAGAAAAAACAGTGTGTTCTTGATCTAGTATTGTATGAAAAACCTTTTTCTTGTTACCTAGAAATAACGAAGTATCTTGAGATTGACTGAAGTTGCATATGCAACTCTTAGCTATTTTTCTCTTTGAGACAGTCCTGCAATTAGTCTTATACTTCCCTTTGCCATTAGATGATTTATTAATATCGGAAGACATGTCCATTGATCGCTGTCGTATGCGTCAAAAATAAATTACTTTCTCACTACTCAAAATATATAATATAGCAAGGGAAAGAAAGGATCGTTCCCACAGAAAGGACTTGGTTGTCAATATGTTTCGGTTTCTTATATAAACAAAGGGGGGATTTTTCTGATTTTTAATAAACTAAGTTATACTAAAACAAATAAAGCAAAGAAAACACGCAAATCAAGATGTAAAGATATTGGTTAAGGATTCGTTTTCATTCACGAACATGTTCTTATCTTAATAACTAGAATTGATATTTAATCTCTCATTATCAAAAGCCCTAGGATTCCTAGTCGAAAGAATATCCTGCAATTTCCTGATTTCATCACACATACATGTAAAACGATGCAAGTATGAATTCTACCAAAAGAATAACCTAATCAAGTTCAATTCCCATGGAGCATTAAGTTTGAGAAAATCAATGTTTGAATTCCCAAAGGTCATGGTTCATTATTAGAATTTATAAGCTATAACCATATTTATGCTAAAGGATTATCAATGATTAATTGAAATAGCAATAGATGTGATTACAAGTTCTACCAATTTGCAACTTGACAAAACAAACAATCCATCATGTCATGGTTCATACAAATATGATTACAAGAATATATCAAAGAATCTATAAATCTATAAACCTTAAACCAATATTTATGTTACTTGTGTTCAAGGATTATCGCTCAATGATTAACCCTAAACTAGCAATAGATGTGATTACAAGTTCTACCAATTTGCAACTTGACAAAACAAACAATCCATCATGTTGTAATACGTCAATCATACAAATATATTCTCAGAGAATCATGAACGATAAATATGAGACAAAACTAATATATTGAATCAAAGAATCATGTCATGTGAAATCCAACTCAAACCTTAAACCAATAATAAAACTCTAGCTCATGTTCATGGAGTTCATAACAAGAAGAAAAAGAAAAGCTTTCTTCTTTCTAAACCCTAGAAAACAAGTAGAAGAAAAGATATCTTAGGGAGATACAAGCCTCCCTTTTATACTTTCTCTTCTCTGCCAGAAACTAGGTTACCCCCTCCAAAATACGTCTCTGCCAGCCCATTAGCGGAGCCCAGATCCAAGTCCCCGAGTTGATTACCTTGGATCGGTGAGTCAACTCACTATAATCCGATTCCGACAGAGTTTCTTTGTTTTTGACCGATCCAGGCCAATTTCAGGCCTTCTACCCTTCTGCTCTTTCCATGCACAATCATTCAATAATCCTAGCATGCATCTATTCATTCATTCTTCATAACTTAGGCCAACTCCACAAACATTCATTCCTGTAATAGCTTTGTATCACTGCTTGTATTCAACCCAGTCTCCATTGTCTTCTTGCCATGAATTCCCATTCGTTCTCTGATTCTTGTAAACTCAGCTTCAGTGCAAGTCCACAATTGCAACAAGTCTTCAATTCAGCTGCAACACCGAGTAATCCATAACACATCTCATCATTCACTACTAGCCACCACCAGTTCCATTCTCTGCTGCATCAAACACCAGTTCATTCTAGTGCTTCAGTTCCACCTAATTCTCCTCTATTCACTGCAGCTTCATATCACTTCTACAAGCATATCCAGCTCCATACTCAGTTGTATCCTCTCCGTTATCGCATCAATGATACCATTTCCATCGCCAATGACATCTTAGCTCACCACCAAAACTCTGCCCAGTAAACTCAAATTACACTTTGATTCCATCCAGCACCACCAAACAAACTCGAACAACTACCCTGCATCTTTAATCCACCAGTTCCATTTCCTGCGTCAGACTCGACTGCTCCATATCCATTGCAAACCAACAGCACCAGGTCGACTCCATTGCAGCACCAGAGAGTCAGCTAACTCCTTCGTGCCAATATCAGCAGCTCAACTGACCTATATCTCCCGATTTCGCACCACTGACCCATGGAAAACATTCGTAACTTCCTCCTCTTGAACCATCGTATCTCCTCCATTTTCCCGCCATTGCAATCTCATTCTTCCCTGGAACAACATCAATTGAACTCAAGCCAACCCCTGTGACCAGCAAACTCAAGTCAATTCCTTCCTTGGCAGCAAAACTTGCTTCTTCTACGATCATTACAACTAAGACTTGATCAAAACCCATGATGAAATCTTCCATCTCCTTGGTTCAGGTAATTTCGCAAACAACATATGAGCAGAAACTGATGGTGTATCTGTCCATCGAGAAATCATCTTCTCCAGTTCACCTGCACTTTCTTGCATTCACTGCCATCCCTTCAGTTCTCGGTTTCAATACCAGCAACAACACAATTCTTCTTTGCACAGTCTACATTCCATTCTACCCATTTCAGCTCAAATCAACTTGTTCTCCCTTGTAAGCTTCACAACAACATAGCTAGCTGAATGAACACCAACACATCATCAATTCTGAAACCAATCACTCGCCATTGCCTCCAGCCCATGACAATCACCAAAACCACCTGTAATCTCCCAACACAATTGCGTCCTTCACCATTCTCATATTCCCTCTTTGCAACAGTGCCATTATCTTGAATTGCCTGTGCACAACGTCAGCTCAGTTTAACTCAATCCATTCACCTTCTCCATCTGACTTCAAACCAAATCCACCAAACCACCAACTATTCCTTGAACATCAACCAACACCGACTGGCTCTTATGAATTAGTTCAACACCATCTTCTCTCGATCTGGTTACAGCCACTACCAAAATTAAATCCAAGTGCAACCCATCCCTTCAAAACCTCCATCAAAACAACAATTAGTGACAGGTTCGTATTTCTTGCCTAGTTCAAATGCTCATCTTCTCAAATCGAACTCATCTGCTGAGATCTCGAATTTCATCTCAATTACCACCATCTTCTATGAATTTCACAACAGCAGTACCTTCTCCAACTAATCACAGACTTTAAACCCCCATTTTTATCTTCTCACTGAGTTCTTCATCTGTAAATCGATTGAAGCAGCCTTTCTTCTCTAATTTGTTGAATCAGCTACAAACACAGCTTCGTTAGCCCCTGACAATCATCCGTAGAGAACCCATCTTATAATGCGTCCAACATTCAACCCCTAAATTTCTTTCTCATCTCTGAATTACCATCTCCATCAAACCCTAGCTTGGAATTTCTACAAACTTGTCACAGACCCTCCAGTAATTCGATCCATTCCTTCTGAATCTTCTCCATAATCAGGGATCCACTTGTTCCCAAACTCGGACCAAAATCACCGGTGATCATTCATGATATTTGCAGCCGAAGAGAAGAAGTGAAATGCTGTCTGAAACAGCTGAGTTCGACCTAACTAGGTCTATTAGTATGGGACGTCTATCAACACCCATGGGTGTTTTCAACAATTCCTCTTAATCTCCAAATGGTTGTCCCTTATCCTCAATTGCGATCCAAGTAGCACCTGCCTGTGAAATGATCATTACGTTATTTTGTTCAATTTCTTCTTCTTTTTCATCAAATGACTCCAAAACACCTATAGAACTCAAAAGCACACATAAGATACATAATTTACACGACAATATCAAAGAAAGCATAAATACTAGATATAAAATTAGGTGTTTTAGATCTATCATCCATTCTTAAAATGGTTAAATCATTAATGGAGGAGGAAGGAATATTGACAACTAATGCAATATTAGTTGTTTCCTCTTTTTTTGAATTATATGAACTAGAGGTCTCATCTAGAGTTACAGCCAGTGCCTTGCTTCCAGTGTATTTCCTAAGATTAGGACAGTCTTTAGCCATATGACCAAAACCTTTACACTTAAAGCACTGAGGTTGATATTCATCATCTTCTTCTTGATCCTTTTTGTTCTTGACCGGAACTTGATCATGGGGTCGAGAATATCGATGAGTATCTTTTATGAATCTCTTTTTTCTTTTTTTCAAGAGATCTCGAAATTGTCTGGTGATCAATGATAATGATTGTTCCTTCATCATCAAAATTTTCTGCAGTTCGTTCATCAGAATCATCTATTAATCTATCCTTTTCCAATGGTGCTTTTGGAAATTTTGCGGCTTTAAAAGCGATTCCTTTAGCTTGAATAGATTGTGATTCATGATCAAAGATATTCAATTTTCCAACGAGAGTGCTTCGTGAGAGAGTTGAAAGATCATTTGCTTCTATGATTGCATGCTTCTTAGATTCGTATCTAGATGGCAACGATCTAAGAATTTTGCATATAATATCTTTTTCAGAAATAGTCTTTCCAAGCGAGAAAGAAGCATTAACTATCTCAGAGTGTTTAATATGAAACTCTTCAAAAGTATCGTTGTCATCCATTCGAAGGTTCTCCCAATCATACGTAAGAGTTTGAAGTCTAGATTCTTACTCTGATGTATTTCCTTCGAATACGATCTGAAGATTATCCAAAGCTTCCTTTGAAGTTTGGCATGTTGATACATGATGTTGTAGATCACTTACTTACAAAGATGCATAATAGCATTCAAAACATCTCGACTGTAGAATCACTAAGCGCTGGGAATCTCGGGGCTTCCGAATTTTCTATTTTCGGCGATTATGTTCAGCTCATTGATTGAAGAAAAGATCTCATAGAATATTTCCACCATAGATAGTTTGTTTCATCAAAAGGTAAAAGTTGAAAGCAATAAAGAGTAGACAAGATCAAGGAATCCTTCTTCACATAAACAATGAATCAAGTTATGTTCTATTCTACTTGTTATTAGTCACAAATTATCACCAACTGCATAAACTTTGTATCACCGACAACCGGATTCTATTTACCAAACCACCTAGTAGTAGCTCACTCTAGATGTAATTTAAATAAACGTATTAAGATTTATGAACTTATTAGGTTAATATTAGTAGTTAGACTTTAGATCAAGGTCTACTTACACTTATAAAGAGTCAAGAAACGTATTACTTATCTCCTAACTTACTAGCTTTAGATCAAATTAACAAATCAATTTAGCGTACCTAACAATCTATCAATCAATCATGAATGTCTTTAAGATCATTCCTAATAGTAAAAACAAACGATAATTATGAAATCTACAACAAATAAAGGAAAAGAAGAATCTTAGAAAAGCAAGCAAAAACACAAGTGTTGTGTGTGTAGAGAGGGTGTGTAGAAGTTGTAGGAAAACTTGTAGATCACGACTTACATCAAAGAACTGGTGCAAATCTAATAACCAAGTATTAAAGTCTATTGAGTTTCAGAATAAACGAAAAGATCTCCTTTCAACCTTTCTTCAGAAGATTTGCACAACGAGGAATTTGACCCTTTGCGAGGGATAGAGGTTTGTCTCTCTTTGATTTCAAAACCGCTAGGGAACGTGGGGAGCGGGAAAGTAGACAGGAGAATCGTTGATTTGGTTGCTCCAACCGAATTAACAATTGGCTGAACTCGCCTTTTTTGTTTGAACATAGAAGTAAGACCTTGGTATCATTGAGCACCAAACACAAATTGTTAGATATTTTCGTTAGTTTTGCCCGGATCAGAGGGCTGAGCATGGATCGTGACGAGAAATCATTGGTTCCATGTTACTTCATCCTTTGAGGGATATGAATCACCAAATATATTGGTTCATCCCTTGTGTAGAATTGTCACAATCTTAAACTTCAAGAAGAGACTTCCAGAGCCTATAAGCATGTATAATAGCATCCAAACCATCTGAGATTACCTTTGCAAAAGCCTTTTCTTCGTTAGTATAATCTACTAAGCGTTTTAACTCAGTTTCCGAATTTTCTATTTTCGGGCGATTATAACCATCAACAACTAATAACCAAGTATTAAAGTCTATTGATTGAAGAAAAGATCTCATAGAAGATTTCCACCATAGATAGTTTGTTTCGTCAAATCTTGGCGGTACGTTAACTGAAATCGATTCATGTGAACTCGAGTTCATTTCTTATAGGTTGGATCACACCAAACACAAATTGTTAGATATTTTCGTGTTTTCCTGCTCTGATACCAATTGAAAAGACGAGGGTACCCAAATATACCACAATCTTAAACTTTTCCACCTATAAGTCCTCTTACCGAAAGTGATTGTCTATGGACTAAGTCGAGACAATACAACGAATCGGCATTCACACTTTGTGTGATCTTCTATGGATATGAGATCGAGACAATACAACAATCAAAGTGTGATTACTTGATAATATGTTCGGACTTAACCGAACTCTATAGGATCACTATCAAGTAATACGAAGTTAACGTTTGTGTAATTTAATTTAAATTATAATAACAACAATTATAATTGCGGAAAACAAAAGTAAATGACATAGCAAGATTTTGTTAACGAGGAAACCGCAAATGCAGAAAAACCCCGGGACCTAGTCCAGAATTGAATACTCTCAGAATTAAAAAAAAAACAAAATCAATCTTACTTCGTATAGTTGAGACCAAGTGTTGATGGTGGTTTTTAGCTTAGGGTTAAAATTGTAAAACCTTGCATCTGATGTGACGTCACTCTGTAAGGAAACGGAGCCGTGAGTGTTAACCTCTCCACCAACATATTTATTGAGTCGTTTAATATATTTACATGAAATTTATCCAGACTGGCGCATGTAGCAAAAATCCCAGATGTTCTCTAAATTTTTGCACCTTGCCTATATTCACTTGATATAAGTTTCTTTGAATACTTTCTGTGCTATGTTCCCCGACTGAACCCTTAATGTTGATATGGCATGACAATTTGTGTTCACTCGCAGCAGAGTAGCACGAATTTCCAAATATCAAGGATGAGGTCTTTGCATAAGGTATTCAATCAGAAAGCATGCTGCTCTCTGGCAATGAACTTAAAAGAAATCCGTGTCAACACATATAATTCAATCAATTGCCCTGACTAATTGTCAAAAGTTAGGATTTTGCGCCTTGCGCAGTATATCAGACCTTGATTGTCGAAATTTAAGCCTAGGCAAACTAGGTAATTAATCAGCCATGGATTAGTAGGTGCAAAACTTTGCCCACAATCAGAAAACAAGGAGCCAAAGGACAGCAAAGGGATGCGTGGCCATTCTTTAGGCCAGCCGGCGCCACTTGCCATTGTCCACGCCCCCATCCTAAACCGGCCCTACTTCCCTCGACCAATCAGGTCGCCTTAAAACCGCCACGCTCACACCATTCATGGCTGGGCCCATACCTGCCGGCCCCAATTTCCATCGACCAATCAGGTCGCTCTAAAGCCGCCACACTCACACCAGAAGTATAGCCACGCCCATGCTTGGCCGGCCCCTCTCCTTCCTACCGGCCAATCAGGTCACTTTAAAATGCGCCACGAGCACTAGAGGTGTGCCGCACTTTATGTTTGGCTGGCCCCTTTTCTTGACCAATCAAGTTGCTCTAAACTCGCCACCATACATTAAAGGCCAAACGCACCCTGCCACGCCACCATACTAACTGGCAAGCCAAACGTGCCCTGCCACAACAACATATTAATCGGCATGCCAACATGCCACTCTGCCGCAGTAACATGCCAACGTGCCACTCTGCCGCAGTAGCATGCCAATGTGCCACAAATGACGCCACTACGTGCTAATCCACTTTTTGTTCGTGGCCAATGCCATAACGGACTCCAATTAGGATCTCGTGATCGAAACAAGACTTTTTTAGCCGAAACCCTAATTTTTGGTCATAGTCCACAACATGCCACGAGCCACTTTAGCCTTGGCCATGCTGCCAAGCCCTAACTTTGTCCACGACGCCAAATCCTAGCCTTGGCCATGTCGCCAAGCCCTAACATTGGACACAACGCCAAATCCTAGCCTTGCCCACGCCGCCAAGCCCTAACTTTGGCCACGACGCCAAATCCTATCCTTGGCTACGCCGCCAAGCCCTAACTTTGGCCACAGCGCCAAATCCTAGCCTTGGCCATGCCGCTAAGCCCTAACTTTGGCCAAGACGCTAAATCCTAGCCTTGGCCACGCCGCCAAGACACAGGCGTGGTCATGCCATAATGCCACGACGCGGCTATGCCACCATGTCAGTAGGCGCATGTCACTATGTCGCGGCTATACCGTTATGCCATTAACAGGTGCCAACAGAATGTGGCCATAATCAACGGCCACTCTATCTCCTAAATTGCAATCTCAGCCATCGAAGTTCGCCACTGAACTGACAGACTTGTGGCAAGCTTCAGGCGACCAACTGCCTAAAACTAGTGGCCATGGCTACGCCAGGCGCCACTTACACCACCGTGCCACTAGCATACACGAGCCATGCCAGCCATGACACTATGCCATTATCAGGCGCCAACACAAGGTATCCATCAACGGCTACCCTTCCTCATGAGATGCGATCTCAGCCATCGAAGTTCGCCACCGAACTAACATACTTGTGGCAAGTTTTAGGAGACCGGCCAAGACGAGCCTAATAGCATCACATGCTATTTTCCTACGGTAAGCCTCTTGATTTTAACTTGTCAGACGTAGCAAAATGCTACATGTTTTCCACGAAAACACTCGAGACATCAAATATGTCACAAACGGGGGGATACTCATCGTGGTATTGGTCTCAAGGTTTACCGGCGTGCGGCGTGCAATACGCCCGTTATAGGAAAGTGTCATGAAGTAGGACAATCAATGGCGGCAAGAAGTAATGGGTGTAAACGGATCCACTTCCTTCATCATGGAAGCATGGGTTTCTGGCGGTTATATGTTACTCCATTCTTCCACCACTCAATCGTTTACACTTCCTACGAGACCAGGGTACGTTTCAATATGACTTGTATAAATAGGCTTCACCTATTTCCACAAAAAAAATAGGTTTTTGGTCGGCAACATCACAAAGATGTCTGAAATCACCAAAGAACTCGATACCTTTCATTCCGTTCCACTTTCTCGATACAAGTCATAGAACAACCACACCTTCGTAATCAACTATTCTCGGTCTCAACACTTTCTTTGCTTCCCTCTCTAAGACCAACCCTTCTCCTTCACTTTGTGACCGAAGCAAGTCTGGAATGGCCATTTCTTGGTTTAGGCCAGGATTGTACAGATTGATCTCTCGAATCAAAAGTACTCCCGTGCAGTGTATTGTTTAGGGTTTAGATTCGTTTCTCATCCACACACCCAAATTTACCAAAACCAGCAGAAACAGTTTTCACCCACAAACAATTGGCGACCACAGTGGGAGTTTAATCTTTCGGTTGCAAATTCAACTCTCAATTCCATCATCCTACCAGTAAATGCAATGCTTCGAAGCGCATCGTCCAAGAAAAGATGGATTCAGGAGAATTACGCCTGGGGACTAGAGATTCTCCGCCTTACCGCGGATCGACATAAAGATGTTTCACAAATAATAAAGAATGCATGGGGACTTCTCGCGGCAAGGAGGGCGTCACATAAAGACTCGGATTTACTCCCTGAAGATTCAACTTTGGTGAAAGACCCTAAAGTGAGTAAGTTTTGTCAGACAATGTTTACACGATTTATTGTTTGGGTTTTCACATTTGCAATGGAAGCCGATAACCCAATCATCCCAAGATTTCATATATTTCCTTTTCTTATGCAACATTCACGGTTTCATAATTTTCCCGAATGACTTTGCTACCTACATTCGCAATTCAGATTTTGGCATATTGATTGATCAAAGGGCCATTATTCCAAAATAATCCAAAAACTCTTATAAGAAACAATCATCTATCAATCCAAAGACCATAAACCAAAACATAACTAGGCGTTTCTTTTGCCTTTCGAAAAAAAAACCTAAGAAAAGGAAGTTCAGAAAATAAAAAACATTCAAGGAAAATTCCCCAACAACGGCTTGCTCTTCTTGGAGAAAATGTCCTTCATGCTTTGAAGAGTCGCCTGTTTCAGATTCAACTCCTGGGACAACTTCTCGACTTCTGCCTCATGTTGATTAATCAAATCCGCATAAGGGCCATCAACCGCTTCAGCCTGCAGCCTTTGGATCTCGGAAAATCCCTCACAGAACCAGGAGGCGTTAAACTCAAAGTTTACATACATATCCTGATGGAATTCCCAGCTTTTGACTACATCTCCAGAAACAGTGTGTCCAGTCACGCCACACATGGCATGTATTGAAGATAAGGTTTCCTCCACGCGCTTAACCAATGCAAAGAGACTATCAACCTTCCTGGTCGTGGCGATGTGCCCATACCTTTTCCATATCTTGGTATATAGCTTCGCATACTTCACTGGCACACTGAATCCTCCAATCAACACGTGACCTTCAAAAGGATCCTCAAATGGAGGATCAAAAACGACACATGCGACTGGATGTGCGACTAGCAAAAATCTTTGGGAGCAATCACGCCCGTCATCACGACAGCGTTTTCCATCATTGGAGATACAACAACATCTTCATGATGATCAACCTCCATCTCCAGATCACCAGCGGGTACGGTTTCCATGACTGGAGATACTGTTACACCTTCATTGACGTGGATATCCATCTCAGAGTTATTTTCAGAAGCAGTCTCTTCCTGTAAATATCACCAATTAAAAATTTATTCGGTTTAAATAAATAATCCAAGAGAAAAGTGTGGAAAACTCACCGACTCATTTATGGGCCCACTGGAAGAAGACTCGCTGTTATATTAAGAAGTGCTCCTCTCGTCACCAGATCTCGAGCTTTCTTCCTCTTCGGATTCTTCTTCAAGAGATTCAGTCTCGTCGCCTCCTTTCTCAAGAGCGCCGTCTTTTTCCCGTGGCCAAGTCTGGCAAAGATATTCGAGTTTTCAAGACCCTGAGACCAAAAAAAAAAAGGAGTCAATGACGAAATGGAAAATTTGTGTAATTCAGCCAAGTCAGTGAGGGAACCATACACACCTGTGTGTTGAAAGAAGAACTCAGTAAGTCACAAGAGCCGTTGAATCCGATTGAAATCCACCTGCACGATTTTTCGACCTTTGCTCCCTTTTATGGGGACTGTCTACATCCGGGCTAGAGGATTTTCGCTTGCCCAAAGGAAGCTGTTTCAACAATTTATGCTTTGCTAGAACCGCAGAGGAAGGGTTTCCACGTGGCTTTGTCACAACATCCTGTACGAACTGATGAATGGCGAGGAACTCATCTTCCCAAAATATGTTATATTTGGGAGTCGTCATAGGTTTTCGTTCTGAGAGCAAGAAGGGAAGACTTTTATCCGGTGCAAAGACGCTGTAATCAAGAATATCGGGTAACGATTCATCTGGAGCTGTCAGCGAGCGACGGAATAGGACTCCTTAATCAAAGCCCATATGTCGAGCAGCCCTGTCAATGTTGTAAGAGACTACTCCACAAGATCCTCCTCGAAAAGATGGCACATACCCAGATATGCAGCTTCACAAGAACACAATTTCTCCAATGCTCATATTTTTGTCAGCAGAATGCAATATCATGTTTGGTGCGGAAGCAAAGTGTTTGGTTGAACTATGGAGGTGTGGACCGGAGCCCATGGACGAAAGTTAACTGCATGCGCGTTTTCAAGAAAATCAATGAGATTTGAGCCGTGCCTTGACGCCTATCCAACCAACGGAGTATCCTGGAGCCACCATACGTATCGAAAATGAGGTTTTAGGGTTAGGAGCGTAATTTTGAAATGCTCCCAGAACCATGCTTGGATAAAGGCGACATGGATATACAAGTCTACTTTCATATACCCATTAGAGACGTACATGTCTCTCTACTAAGTGATCCGTGTGGGTGTACAAAGAGCCAAGAAACAAACCGCCGATGGGAAGAGCAACGCCTTTCGCTAGTTTGATAGCAAATTTGATGAGCTTCGCCTTATCTCCTTATTGCCGAGAGACATCATCAAAAACATCTCTCGGATAGCCACATAATTAAAAATGCAAAATAACATGGAGTGTGTCATCCAAAGACTTGATCCGACTCCGCTCATCAGGGAACCACTCGGACACCTACCAGTTATAGAAGCACTTTTCCTCATAATTTTTTCGAACATATCCTGATGCTTTTGTAACCAAAGTGGCATGTATTTCTTCGTATTCCTCATAAAAGACAATGTCAAGTTTCCCAATTATTGGAAGACTCAACAGAACGGCCACACTTTCTAAGGAAATAGACATCTCACCCCATCCACATATGGTTTTCCGGACACTATCTGGAGATGAAAGTAATCAAGCCTGCAGCGTCTTTCCTGATTTGAAGTGTTGCAGAAGCCATGACAGCATTCACAATTTGCGCCCCAGTCAGATTATCCCTTACATGGTCTCGGCTCATCATGAATTCATCCATTTTTCATAAGAGCGCAATGGACTATGACAGATTTTGAAGTCTATGGGAGAAGCCAGATACCCTTTCTTCTGAAGGCAAAACCTCATTATACGCCCTGGATAGACTGATGGGACTTCTCCATCATTCTCTGAATCAGTCAGAAGAGTTGCCACGAATTTAGGATGGGTCCTTGTAACCGTAGCAGACTTCGTAAAGAACTCATCATTTGTGTTCGGCTTGGAGTTGTTAGCACTTCTTGGTGCGGCGGAATCGTCAGTGACATCTTAACAAAATTCCTTGTACTATTTGGTAACTACAACAAAGCAAAACAAAAGTTACTACTTTGAAGAGAAACTTACATGGAGATTTTGTCAGGATCTGGGTACAATAATCAAGAGCCAACAACAAATTTTCTACGGGAATATTTTCCTTCGGCCACATGTCATGGCACTCACGGCTAAAATGAATGGGGAATGATGCATGCTCAATGGGATACATGTGATGTCGCGGGAGATATGCTCTTGGCCGAAACTAGACAATGCCGCAGGAACATGTAAAGTCACGGAAGTATGCCCTCGGCCAAGTTACGCTTGGCCATGGGAATTGTGCTCGTGGACAAAAGGAAACCCTACATCTAGGTTTTGATGGAGAAAAGAGCAAACGAAGTCGTCCGCCCATACATGCTTACTTAACACAATAATTGGTTTCGTTGTTGTGGCTAACGCTACTACAATACTACTAGCAAAGAGGAATCATTCATATTGAAGTATTTTTACAAGTTCATGGAGGTCGTGCCTATGGCTAGGGTTTACACCAACATACGGAGGAGAAAACAAAGGAAGAAACATTGGATTATATACCCGAAATATGCTTGCTTCCTCTTGATTCCTTTTTTCCTTCCCATTGACTGGCTCATGATCGACGCACCTTACTGCCAATATGAAGATGCACGAACAAAGCCAACGATACAAAAAAAATAAAAATAAAGAAGTTAGGCAAACGCCTCTTATATGCAAAGTGCTTTTGGAGTTTGAGTAGGAAGAGGTTCCTTTTTGGGCCATGCGCTGAAGAAGGCAGCTGGGCCCACAGAGGCAACACTTCATGGCGCCAACAGTCTGCGGCCAAGACAATGCCAACAACCCGCCATCTCTGCCATTCCGCATCCGAGCCAGAAAGACCAAGCTAGCCGCGCCATCCGTCATTCTGAGAAAGCCAGCGCCAACGCTCCATGGCTCCATCCTCACCCGTTCCACAGCCAAAGCGCGCCATCTTCACCATTCCAAGCCAGCCGCGCCATCAGCCATTCCAAGCCAGGCCGCGCCATCAGCCATTCCAAGCTAGCCGCGCCATCAGCCATTCCAAGCTAGCCGCGCCATCATCCATTCCAAGCTAGCCGCGTCACCTACCTTCCCTAGCCATCCAGAGCCCGTTCCGCGGGCCAAGTTGGAGTGCCACCTCTACCGATCAGTAGCCAAAGTTGTAGCGCTGATGCCAACACCCCATGGCCAAGCCGGATTTATGCAAAGCCGCCAATGAAAGGATCACAAATTCTTCATGCTTCCTGACAAAGGTTATCCAAATCTTCCTGACAATCTCTTCATGACTTGTCGCTTCAATTTTATCCTTGTATGTCACCATCTCATGCTTACCCCGCAATAATGCCACTGCTCCGAGCTAAGCAGTGGACTTAATGTTGATGGTGGTTTTTAACTTAGGGTTGAAATTGTAAAAACCTTTCATATGATGTGACGTCACTCTGTAAGGGAATGGAGCTGTGAGTGTTAACCCTTTCCACCGACATATTTATTGAGCCGTTCAATATATTTACATGAAATTTATCCAGACTGGCGCATGTAGCAACCATCCCAGATGTTCTCTAAATTTCGGCGCCTTGCCTATATTCACTTGATATAAGTTTCTTTGAATACTTTATGTGCTATATTCCCCAGATGAACCCTTAATGTTGATATGGCATGACAATTTGTGTTCACTCGCAGCAGAGTAGCATGAATTTCCAAATATCAAGGATGAGGTCTTTGCATAAGGTATTCAATCGAAAGCATCGCTTCTCTCATGGAATGAACTTAAAAGAACTCGTGTCAACACATATAATTCAATCAATTACCCCGACTAATTTGCAAAAGTTAGGATTTTGCGCCTTGCGCAGATATCGACCTTGCTTGTCGAAATTTAAGCCTATGCAAACTAGTTAATTAATCCGTCATGGATTAGTAGGTGCAAAACTTTGCCCAGAATCAGAAAACAAGGAGCCACAGGACAGCAAAGGGAGGCGTGGCCATTCTTTAGGCCAGCCGGCGCCACTTGCCATTGGCCACGCCCCCATCCTAAACCGGCCCTACTTCCCTCGACCAATCAGGTCGCCTTAAAACCGCCACGCTCACACCAGTCTTGGCTGGGCCCATACCTGCCGTCCTCAATTTCCATCGACCAATCAGGTCGCTCTAAATCCGCCACACTCACACCAGAAGTGTAGCCATGCCCATGCTTGGCCGACCCCTCTTCTTCCTACCGACCAATCAGGTCACTTTAAAATGCGCCACAAGCACGAGAGGTGTGGTCGCACTTTATGTTTGGCCGGCCCCTTTTCTTGACCAATCAAGTCGCTCTTAACTCGCCACCATACATTAAAGGCCAAACGCACCTGCCGCGCCACCATACTAATCGGCAAGCCAAACGTGCCCTCGCCATAACAACATATTAATCGGCATGCCAACATGCCACTCTGCCGCAGTAACATGCCAACGTGACACTCTGCCGCAGCAGCATGCCAATGGGCCACAAATGACGCCACTACGTGCTAATCCACTTTATGTTCGTGGCCAATGCCATAACGGACTCCAATTAGGATTTCGTGATCGAAAAAAGACTTTTTTAGCCGAAACCCTAATTTTTGGTCATAGTCCACAACATTCCACGAGCCACTTTAGCCTTGGCCATGCCGCCAAGTCCTAACTTTGTCCACGACACCAAATCCTAGCCTTGGCCATGCCGCCAAGCCCTAACTTTGGCCACGACGCCAAATCCTAGCCTTGGCCACGCCACCAAGCCCTAACTTTGGACACATCGCCAAATCCTAGCCTTGGCCATGCCGCCAATCCCTAACTTTGGCCACGGCGCCAAATCCTAGCCTTGGCCACGCCGCCAAGCCACAGGCGTGGCCATTCCACAACGCGACAAACGCGGCTATGCCACCATGCCGTAGGCGCATGCCACTATGCCGCGACTATACTGTTATGCTATTAACAGGTGCCAACAGAATGTGTCCATAATTAACGGCCACCCTCTCTCCTAAATTGCAATCTCAGCCATCGAAGTTCGCCACTGAACTGACAGACTTGTGGCAAGCTTCAGGCTACCAACTACCTAAAACTAGTGGCCATGGCTACGCCAGGCGCGACTTACACCACCGTGCCACTGGCATGCACGAGCCATGCCAGCCATGCCACATTGCCACTGGCGCACGCCAAAATTCCACTGCGCCATTATCAGGCGCCAACTCAAGGTAGCCATAATCAACGGCTACCCTTCCTCATGAGATGCGATCTCAGCCATCGAAGTTCGTCATCGAACTAACAGACTTGTGTCAAGTTTTAGGCGACCGACCAAGACGAGCCTAATATCATCACATGTTATTTTCCTACGGCAAGCCTCTTGATTTTAACTTGCCACACGTAGCAAAATGCTACATGTTTTCCACGAAAACACTTGAGACATCAAATATGTCACAAACTAGGGATACTCATCGTGGTATTGGTCCTGGCGGTTTACAGCCGTGCGGCTGTATAATACGCCCAATAGGAAAGTTTCATGAAGTAGGACAATCAATGGCGACAATAAGTAACGGGTGTAAACGGATCCACTTCCTTCATCATGGAAGCATATGGGTTTATGGCGGTTATACGTTACTCCATTCTTCCACCACTCAATCGTTTCCACTTCCTACCAAAGAGCGGATACCTTTCATTCAGTTCCACTAGACCATAAATAGGTTTCACGTTTTTTGGTCAATATGACTCACCAAAGAACGAATCTCCATTAATGATAAATAGGCAAGTCACCAACTATTCTCGTTGTCTCATTTCCACCAAAAAAAATTTTTGGTTTCCTTTGTAGTCCAGCAACATCACAATCAAAAGTACTCCGATTGTTTAGGTTTAGAATCACCAAAGAAAACGGATAAACATTTCATTCACCTAGTTTTTAATCACCTACTTTCTTCTTGCGAAATACTCTTTATCCACTTTCCAATAATGTGCAAGTCATAAAACAACCACACCTTCGTAATCAACTATTCTCGGTCTCAATACTTTCTTCGCCTCCCTCCCTAAGACCAACCCTTCTCCTTCACTTTGGTGACCGAAGTGTGATTTCCAGCCATTTTGAACTTAAACTTTGAACGGCCATTTCTTGGTTTAGTCCAGATTGTAGCGCCAAAAATGTAGTTGTAGGAAATCATTGATCTCTCGAATCAAAAGTACTAAAATCTCAAAATATAAGTGCATTGTTTAGGGTTTAGATTTGTTTCTCATCCACACACCCAAATTTACCAAAACCAACAAAATGCAGAAACAGTTTACATAGTGGATGGCACCCACAAACACCAAGCAACTAAACCTATAGTTCACCTAGTTTTTTCAATATCCATGCGTTCTTTGGATCGACATTCAATAAGTGCACGCACTGGAACAATTCCTTTGGTTCGTATTTCAAATAGTAACGGAACAACAAATATGTTTGGTAACAACTCTATTCAATCTCAGTGATATAAGTTAGACAAAGGCTCTTTTGTTTAATCCAATAAACTCCTTTGTCGAGTTTAGATCAATCGATCCAACAACTACCAAAGTAGCAGAGTTTAGATTATGCAATGATTAATAGGATCTTATCTAGAGTTTAGATAAACTGATTATAGTTGGATCCCAGCCGATCAAGTTTTGTGCACACCAAAGATTATGAACCCAAATCAGAAATCTTCTTCATCTTCAAATCTTCTTAAATCTTCAATAAACACCTGCACACCACAACTTGAATCTCTTGTGATTAATCACGCACATAACGGAGTTTGTTAACAATGGATTATCACATGACGTCTTTAGATCTACAAACAGTTCTAAAGATCCCGTCAACACTTCGATCTAGTTTGAGTGAATCTTATATCAGAAGAGAAGATTCTCAAGAATAAACAAACTAGGTGCAATCAAAGTTCAACAACCGTTAGTCAATCAAATCAAATCGTAAACTAATAATACTGCAATTATCTAGTTTCCCACCAACGGTACTCGTATAGCTTCTTGATCCCACAGAAGTCTTTAAACGAGCAGTCGTAAGAGATTTCGCCTAATTAGGGTACTTTCCTCTCAGAATAGACGGCTCCACCAGTAACAACACAACAAGGTAGTTTTTCTGGCTCTTAGGATAGTTTGCTCGAAATGCAAACTTGGGTATTTATAAACCAAGGAAGTTTGGACACCAAGGAATTTCCAAAACCAAAAATATTCTCAAGATATGCAATATATTTCCAAATTAGGTTTTCATAATTCCTAGAAATGCTCTGTACAATATTAACCGAAATCCTACTAGAAAATCTCCAATTAGTAAATGCACATTACCAATTTTTATTGTCCAGAGATATGCATTTTAATTGCTGGTAATTAAAATCATATAAAATTAACGACCTTAAATAAAATATTCTCAACTTATTTCGGTCCGGGATCTCCTTGAGTTATTAAGGAATATCTTTGAACAATAAAAGATAGAGTTACTGAACATGTTCAAAGTATGTCGACATCTTATTTCTTTGTAAATCCTCTTTCATATTTACAATCTTGGAACCGACTATACCACACTTCCAAACAAGTTTAGAACTGGTTCATCTGATTTCCAAGAACTATGTGATTGATCAAATCAACACACTAATAATGGGTTTACGGTTCTACCAAACACAAGAATCGGTTCTACCTTAATATGGTTACTGGGACCGGTTACATCAGTTACCAAATTGCTCACATCAATTACCAGGACCGGTTACCATATTCTCATGGTATTACTTGTGATCGGTCACACCAGTTACCAGGATCAATTACACCAATTACCAGGACCGGTTACACCAATTATAAGGATCAATTAGACATTCTTTTGTGATCGGTCACACCAAATACTAGGATCGGTTACACCAATTACTAGGATCGGTCACACCAATTACAAATATCGATCATACCATCTTAGGTGATTACTTAGGATCGGCTACACTAATAAAAGTCATACCAATACATAAGTCAGGCATTGTGACTAGTTTTACCAAGATACATAACAAGTTATGATCGGTTCTACTAACTCACACATATTAGTATCCAAAGATATGCAATGAATAACAATACCAATAAGCTTAGTGATTTCCCTTTCGATTTACAAAACAAGTTCATGAATGCACTTCCTTTAAACGAATGTAAACATTGTTTCCTAGGATGAAATATTCACCCATACCCATACACATAATCACAATAGCATTCATACGATTATGTCGATGTCTTATATACGAAGTTCAAAAGATAAGCGTTATACTTCGTATTGTAATTCCTTAACACTATGTCTACTAGAGTATAATCATTCACAGCTTTGCAGTTATGTTTTCAATATAGCATGACTTGATAGATACGTTGGGAATGAAATTGTTCAAGTCAAAATATTACTAACCTCAAGAGGAAGGATGATGCCATCGATGTAGCTTGTTACTTCTTCACATTCTTCAAGTCTTCGAGTAATACTTGTATGTCTCATTATCCTAATCTTTCTAGCCTAGCCTATACGAAGTTGTCTCTAGTACATAATCAAGTGACTCTTTAATTGAGTTTTGATTCACTAAAATATGACAACCAAACTTGACATACCAACGCTTGGTGGGTTCAACCGAGCTATGCTCTAACATCAGTTCATAAACCGGTTTGCACACTTATGCAATTACCAAGTTCGTGACTCTTACAGAACTTTTCAGTTCACGTACCGGTTTGCAAACTTTGACCCAACTCAAAGTTCCGGAGTTTACAGTAAAATTTTAGTTCATGTATCGGTTTGCAACCTCATGGACCTTTTCCGATTCCGGGGTTCACAGAACATTCAGCTTGCGTGCCGGTTTGGGTACTAAAATGGTTCTAGAAACATAGAACTGTTTTTGTTCGCATACCGGTTTGATTAGTTTAACCTAGTTCCCTTACTACAGTTTCACAATTGTTTGTATACGAATATACAAACCTATCCGGATGACGAAACAAACAGATTTTCCCATGATGTACATACGAATATGCATATCACACAAATCTGAAAGTTGATCTACATCTATTCCGCTACATGTACGAATAATGTAATACGGCTTCAGGCATATAACAGTTTTCTCAGTTTGTAAGACTGATAGCACTGTCTTATATTCCGAATATAGTAGTCTATATTTCTCTAAATCAATTTGAAACATTCCTGAGTAACAACAATGACACTTATCATTGTTTGAGGTTATTTTCGAATGATGAACTTGAATCATGATTTGGTTCCGAACAATAAATTTTTCTCCACCGAATTTGATCAATTATGAACAAATATTCATTAAGCTTAGTCATTATATCTCGAGAAATTCGTAAACTAAATAATTAGTTCTCGACTTAAAATTTTTGTTTATGCAATCTGGTCTAATTAGTTATGCGACAATCATCTCAAGATAGAAAAGTGAATATAACTTGAAAAATAGGTGGTTCAGTCTTCACTTACCTTTTGTTGATGAAGTTCTCCAAAAGCTTCAGTTGATCTTCGCGTTCAAACGGTAGAATGCAAATGATGACTGGCTCATTTTTCAACTCCACTATCCTAGACCGAGACTTAACTAATTGTAGACTAGAAATCAAGATATAGTTTTGACAATTAAATTCGACAACAAGTTTGACATAGCAACACTTGTTAGTTCGGCCGAGCAATGCTCTAACAATCTACCCCTTTATCAATTTTAGTGACAAAACTATTTAACACATATTTATAACAAAAAAAAGTTTTGAAAAAACTCTTCGATCCACCATGTCTTCTTGATTTCCTTGGTTTCTCCAAATCTCCTTGAACTCTTCGTAATTTCAGGTTACAATGATTCTGAACGTGTTCAACTCAACATCGTTGTTGTTAAAGAACCGATTCCATAACAATAACAAATTTTTGAAAATAAAATATTCTCAATCGTTGTTATGCAGACACCTGCATTATTATATTTTCTCCAAAGTTCATTTGTATCTCAACTCTGAAGTAATACTATAATGATATGTTTCTCCCCCTTAATCAATACTTACATCTATTGTTTAATTGGAAAACCTATTGATTAAATGATCCACTTCCTCTTACATAATGATCTGTAAACCATATGCATGTAGTATTAAAATACTAAATAATTCTCCCCATTTTTTTCAATAAAATTAACAAATGTACGAAAATCACGGGATCATGATGAATACAATCAAAAGATATCTCAAGCTTAAGGAAGATGGAGATACTACATAATAACATATTTAAAATGCAACTCCTCAAATCAATTTGTTTTACATGATATCACATAGTAATAAATACTTAGCGCTCATCCTAGGATATTAAAAAGATACAAGCATCCCCTTTATAATTTCACAGCCACACTCGCCCACAAAGATATAACAATTAAGCACAAGTTCATTTAAGAACTCTCCCCCATAAAATGTCATTCCCGAGAGAACAACATGAGTGTCCTTACTTTCGTGAAAAAAAAAGATTTGTGGACATTAACAAATCACAAGGATTTATAACGAGACAATTTTACTCGATTTTACTCAACATAAGAGAATCTTACGGAGTGTGTCAATCACCAAAACACAAAGGTGTGATCAAAAAGATCAATACTGCGAGAAAAAATCTCAAAGAGTTTGTTCTATTTTTCGTTTATTAAAACATAATAGATTTAACTTCTAAGCATATATGAAATATTAGCTCGATTCACGAGAACATAAAGGCACAACTATTTCATAAGATTTTTGAAATAATTATATCAATAATGATTACATACTGCAAGTTCATCTTCCAATAACTCTAGAATTTAACCAATTAAATCTAAAAACATGAAAGATGAAAAACGTTGGAAATAGCTATGTGTAATCACAATCTTTGCTATGCCAAACCCTAGTTATCCTTCTCAAGAACAAAATCCTCAAAAGATGTTTCCTAGATAACCAAAACATAAGAAAAACAAAATCATATGTAGTCTGCGACTTGCGTTTTGAGAGAGCCGAGGTCTTCAGAGGCTTTTCCCAGTTCTGAATCAAGAAGTTTGAGATCCCTTTTGGTAGCCGACAATTGAGCAAATACAACTACAAATCCTTCATCATATTTTCAAACAAACCAGTTGTCACTTGAACCGGTTCAGCTCCTGCTTGTTATAGAGCAAAAAAATAGGATATGATAAGTGGAGTACTGCGAAATCCAATAACTTCTTTTGAACTATCATCCTTAATATTCTTATTATCTTCCTCTATGTTGTCTGAGATCTTAGGAGCATCCATGATTCGTGAATGTTCTAAGATATTCTAGCACATGCATACAACACAGGGTAATCATACCTTGGTTATGTATATACCTTTATTGATTTCTTGGTTAAGAAACCTTGTAGGATCAGAATATCGCAACACCAACACCCTTGCGAAATCCATAAACAACACATTGCGAAAGATGTGAAGACTTAGCGAGATTTAGGAGTGTTGCGAGATTTCACATTTGTACATTTGCGAGAATTCGCAAGTCAGGTCCGAAAATAAAGGGATAGCTTAGTTGTCATCCACTATGTAATGTCCTATATAAAGAGTCGAACAAGCTTAAGAGAGGGGGATCTTTTTCGAGTGTTGAGCAAGTTATTAAGAGAGAGAAAGTTTAGAGCGGTTGTAAATTCTTTAGCTTATTTCCTTTCCATCTTGTAACATTTGTGAGTTTAATCAATAAAGACTATAATTGTTCATCTTAAAATGACTTGATTGTGTGAATTCTTATGAGGGGTATAGTGTGGGATTTCTGCTACTACATATGGCGCTAGAAACAGGACCGATTGAAGATTGATATTGTGATTTGAAAGAATTTGGAGTAATAGGGAAGGAATTTCATATAATTTTCAACAATTCATTAAGATTGAAAAATGGCTAGAAGAAGACATGCATCAAAACAACCAACAACCTGTTAGAAGGAGTAGAAGACTTGCTGGAGAAAGGAGAGACGAGATGGGGAATCTTCAAGAATGAATACAAGGAACAATAGAGAAAATCAAATTCAACCGCCAATTCAACGTACACCACCAATACAAAATAGAGCTGTGGATTATGACAGAGTGAGTGTACATACTTGGCAATCAGATTCTGTAGATGAAATGGGAGAAGAGCAGCAATTAGGGGGAATGGACAAGAGGAGAGAGACCAAGAAGTAATTGGAGGAATAATTCACGAAAATGAAGAGATTGCAGCATTAGAGGCATTGAGGCAAACAATACATGAAGAAAGGCGATTAGAAGTAGAAGAATGTGCGAATTTTACAAGGCAAAATCATGAATTGAGGATGGAAAATATGAGATTACAAAATAGAAGGTCAAGAAGCACTACAAGATCAAGTTCAAGATCAGTTAGAGAAGAAATAAGATAAAATTTGCCTATAGAAAATGCTAATGAAGAAACTCGAGAGGGAATACAAAATCCAGGCGAAAAACGTCGCGAAGGAAGATAAATATTGGAAGATCGTTATATTCAACGTGCTGAAATTCTTCAAAACGGGCAGAATGATAGAATTCGGAGAAATAGACACCGTCAGAAGCGAAATAATCAAGATGGCGAAGAAAATCAGGAAGAAAGAAGGAGAATATTACATGGGAGAGAAATACAAAGAAATGAACGAGTAATTGAAGATGAAATTGAAAGACACTATACTGAACAAACACATTTAGCTCGCGAGAGAAAAGACTAAGAGCAGAAGTGGAAGAACAAGAGCTACAAGAGGCAATTCGACAGAATAACCATGATAATCGAGAAAGGAGATGATAAACGCATTTATGTGTCTATTTTGATCTCAATTATCTATTTTGTTAGTGCTCATTTTGTACTTATTTTGGTTTTTTATGTTTTTGTAGGTGTTTTTGGAGAAATAAGCTCTTGTGGAGAAATTGGCTCGAAAAGTGGCATTTGGACCTCCAGAAGGAAATTAGTAAAGGCACCCCTAAGTATGTTGGAAGCACCCCGGAGAAGCGTCGAAGACATCCCAGAAAAATGTTATTGGCACCCAGAAGACAAATGCTAAAGGGACCCCAACAGTGGATAAGGGGTAATCAAATTACTAAGGGGCGCACAAATTGCTATTCGCACCCCCACCATAGGATAAGGGGCACCTTTCTTCTCAAATTCAAATTGATATTTTTGGCGGAAACTCAAACTATCACCAAGTAACTTTCTGTTCAAATTTGAGGGAAGATTTAGAGAGATTCAATGGTGGGATTGTGTTGGGATGGACTTGTTAGAGCAAAACAGGCCTGGTATAAGCGTTTCAATCAATCAAATTGGGCCATATCATCAATTGGGAAGAGACAGGGAATTGGATAGTGTCTCGGGTTTTTAGTATTTTACAGGGAAGGATCTGCATCGAGATTTAGTCAGAGATTTTGTTGGACTTCGATTTGGAATGGCCTGTTACATCGAAACAGGCTTGGTAGGTGTTTAAATGCAAAGAAAAAGGGGCCTTACACGGAGATTTCCTAAAACAGAGAAGATGGAAAGTATCGGGATTATTTCTTTGGTTTTGTTCTATTTGGAAGTTACGCATGGATGAGGAAAGATATTCCGTAGGATTTGCTCTATCATGAAGGTTCAGATAAATTTGGTAACTATAGACGCGTAAATCAGAATCCCAAAGAGAATAAATTCCGTGACTTGGCCGTGAAGAAGGGAAACAAATATTGGAAGATTTTGGGAGATTAAATCGACATGTGGGTGTATAAAAAGGTTTAGAGAGCACCATAAAAGGGGGTCGAGACTTTGGGGGTTGATACGGAGGATTGGGAGCAGTTACAGAGCATAAATCAAAAGTTGCAGGAAAGCTATTCTGTTGATGCTGCTGAAGAACACGAAGAACATTGGACAACCAGCAATGCATCGCAGAGGCAATCGTATTCAAACAAGACAAAAGTATCGTTTAAAAGGCAGTCTTATTTCTTCATGTAATATCTATTTGTAACGCCTCTTTAGCGTTGCAAACTGCCTGAGTTATTAGCTTTTCTCTTGTTTTTCACACTTTTGATCTATGAACACCTATTTTGAGCACGTGAATAACATGAGGAGCTAAAACCCAACACTGGGATGACGGAGGAAGCCATATTTCATGCGTGTGGTAATTATATTTAATTCTTTCATGACTTTTTGAATGTATTGTTAATTGTTTTATGGTTTTTATTGAATGGTTGTGATTTCAATTGATGGGTTATACTTAGTAAAGTCTTTTGATATCACATGCTTTAGATATACAGTCGTTGTTTTTCAAAAATCTACCTTGGCAAAGAAATAGAGTCAATATTTTATTTGAGCTATAATTGTTTGGAATAAATATATGAATCGCATGAATGAGTTTATGGTGGAATCCCGAGTCTCAGTATCTCTCGAAATTGTGACAAACCTTGTATATATATTTTCTTTATTTTTTAGTATTTTCTTAAATCAAACCTTTACAAGTCTGAGTTGAACGAACTTTTACTACCACTTTACAAACAACATAAAAATCACATCAGGAGACGCGAGCTAAATCTCAATAATGCTAATATCAATGAAGAATATGATAGAGTACAAAGAGAACTGAAAGGCGGCAAAGAGGAGAAAATGAGAGATATAACGATGTGCGAATTAATGAAAGAAATGAAAGAGAAGATCATGAGAGAAAGACGAGAGGAAAAATGATGAACAAGAAAGTCAAAACATAGATGAACACAGGAGAAGAGAGGCGGAGTTGAAAATACCAATGGATCCAAATTCTGGTATAAATGAACAAATTTTGAGTGAGTTAGCGGAAATGAGAGGAATGATAAATAATAAAAGAGAAGGAGGTAAGAGACATTTGGATGAAGCCATAGAGGAAGCTGCGAAAACTCCATTTACACAAGAAGTACAATTAGGAGGAATACCCACAAAATGCAATTTTCCTGCGTTAACCAAAGATTTTTGATGGAACAACTTGTGCAAATCCAACACATCAAAGCTTATGTGAGATGTATGCTACAATGGGAAAACCATGATGCAATATTATACAAGTATTTCGCATCAAGTTTAACAGAGAGGCGTTAAAATGGTTTGAAGGTTTGCCATAGAATAATATAACATCTTTCAACCACTTGCAAGCTATATTTTTAGGGTCATATATAAGTAACAATTCCTCGCGACCTGGCATTGAAGATGTATTTGGGTTGAAGCAAAGGGTTGGCGAAAGTTTGAAGCATATAACTGTGAGGTGGAAGACAATGTGTAGTGATATGGCTGGTCGAATGGACGAAAGATATCTCATTTTGTCATTCATCAATGCTATGTTCGCAACCAACCTGTTATACATTCAAATTTTCAGAATCAAGAATACAATTACAATGACTGAGTTGCGAGAACTTCAGGAGGAATATATTGCTCTTGAGGAAAAGCAAAATGAGATGGAATCATACCCCATTGCGAACACAAGTTCAAGAGCAGCGAATGCAAGCTTGTTACCCAAGTTAATAAATACAGTGGCGAGCACCTCGCAAGGACAACAAGAGAGGATAATAGGAGATAGTCAGCAAAAGCTAGTAGCTATGGGGAGTCGTGATCAAGAAGAATTCTAGAGAGAGAAAAACTTCTATAGCCGTGGTGGAAATAACAAAATCCAAAGACTTGATCATCCGCAAGAAACTTATGGAGGTCATCAGCCGCAAGGAACTTATGGAGGTCAGAGGAAAAACTATCATAGAGGACAAAATAAGTCATAAGATAATATGGGAAGAAATCAAAATTCCACCTTTGAATGCTAGTGTGGAGAAGATATGGGAAGCTATAATCCTAATGGAAAACATACCCGCACCATGGAACATGGGGAGTGAACCACCTCCAAGCTACAGAAGTAATGAATTTTGCTCTTATCATCATTTCCATGGACATACAAGAAATGACTGCAGAAATATAAAGAAAATCATTCTCAGGATGATAGATCAGGGAAAATTAAATCACTTTCTAGTAGGACAAACGCAAACTCAAGCATTACCACCTCCTCCAGATCATTCTCAGCACCAGATATTCACAAGCCAAACATAGCAAAAGAAAGAGAAACATTTGTGATTGAAGTTGGCGCAAAGGCAAAGAATCTGTTTTGTTACTCTATCGTACACTCATACAAGACGATTGAAGATTTTCACGATAACACTCTCAGCAGGGTTTTCGCAAGAGATGCAGATGATAGAGAAATAATGAACATTGCGAAGACATCGCCATTGGAAGAATGGCAAAAGCAGACTATCTCTTTTACCGCAGAAGAAGTACCTGAGGGTGGAGAAATGCACGATAACCCATTGGTGGTAAGATTGGAGATGATGAAGCCGAGAATTCATGGGCAATCAACAGAATTTTGATTGATACTGGAAGTTCCGTGAATATTCTTTTTTATCATACTTATAAAACTATGGGAGGGAAAGATGAAGATCTAATACCTTCAACGTACAAAATCTATGGTTTTAACGGTACTGCAAAATAAACCAAAAGGAGAAGTTCATATGCGAATTCCACTGAAAGGATTATCTTCTGAAATTTTATTATGTGTAGTTGATGTGGAATCACCATACAACACATTGATTGGACGACCTTGGTTACATGAGATTTTAGGTGTGGCATCGACTTTCCATCAATGTATCAAGTTCCCTCATCCCACTGGTGTTGGCATCATAAAGGGAGATTGGGTTGAAGGAAAGAAGTGTTATGAAATTGATATAGAATCTTGTGAAGAAAGAGCTGCGAAGAAGAAGAATTGGAAACACAACATCAAAGAAAAACAAAAAGGTGACAAATTGATGGTTGATGTAATAGAACAGAGAGAGGAAGAAATGCTGCGAAACCAATATATGATGAAGATAAGAAGTGGCGAAAGCTTCCAAAAGACAAGAAAATGACAGGAAAATTCAAAAATGCAGAGGCATAAAGTAGCAGAAATAAGAGACTTAAAGAATGAATGTACTTGTTGACTGCCGAAGAAGAAATTGGGGGGTGAAAGAAAAATGTATGATGGGTTTCATTTCTTAAAAAAAAAAAAAAAAAAAAAAATTCTCTTTTGATTATGAAAATCTTTCTTATGAATAACAGAGATGAGGTTGTGAAAGAAAGTTGATATGCAGAAGAAGAAAATATATTTTATAAAGTAAAAAGATGCGACTGCGAAATTACAAAAGAATTTATATGCAGAAGAATCAACAAATTAATCAGACAGAGGCGAACCAACTATGGCGTACACCCTAGTTCGCGAAATCAAAATTTCGCAAGAGGAAAATGTAAGACCTAAAGTGCGTCATAGAAGGGGGTACCTATTACATGGCTCAGGGAAAAGGTTACACCGCCCCTGGAACCTGAGTCATGGAGAATTGG
Source organism: Papaver armeniacum (assembly GCA_023531295.1). NCBI lineage: Eukaryota > Viridiplantae > Streptophyta > Magnoliopsida > Ranunculales > Papaveraceae > Papaver > Papaver armeniacum. The sequence goes on along the minus strand of JAJJWW010006591.1, from coordinate 176,888 downwards.
GGTCAATAAAGCCCATCCAGGGGAGGTACCTTAGATTTTCAATTTAAACTTATGACTTAGATTGGACGACCGAGGGTCTCTTCTAAGGAGTCAGCATTTGACCAAGGCGCCGAGGTACACGGTTGAGCCAAGAGTGTCTGGGGCATTTTAAGTGTCTCGGCCATTCTTGGAAAGTCATGGCATATGCTGCACTCAGCCCGAAGAAAACTCCACTTAGGGTGCAGTCTCGTAACCATAAGCTCTATAGGCAAAAGGGATAAGAGGCTGCGAAAACAATTGGTTGTTGTTAAGACCGGATGGGGGGAGCTAGCCTTGTATGGCCGAAGTACGCCTCCTTGAAGGGGAAACCATGGAGATGATAAGGGCGGCACCCTCCATTAGGGAGCTGATAAGTGTCTTAAGACGCAAATATCATGAGGCTTTATTTTCGCAAGGAAATTTAGGCTTGTCATATTTGTGCAACAATCCTGAAGAGGCAACAGTACAAAAGACAAAGATAAGACGAGATCAATGGGTAAGTACATGAAAATGTAAGGACGTCCTGCGATTTCGTCGCAAGACGGCAATGTCATGGGGCTTTATATTCGCAAGAATTTTCAGGCCTGTCATATTGTTGCAACAAAAATATCCTGCAGAGGCAACAATACTAAAGAAATGATAAGGAAAGATCAATGGGTCATTACATGAAAGTGTAAAGACGTCCTGCGATTTTGTCGCAATGACAAGAGGTTGCACAATAAGACCTTTAACTAGGAAGGCAAAATAAGACCACATAAGAGAAAAAGAAAAAGCAAATCTTGGAAGAAACCAAGATTTCCTTACTTGCGAAAATTCAGTAGCAACAGCTGCGAGATTGAGGCATGAACACATATCACTATTCGAAAGTAACTTGCTTAATCTCTCATTTGAATGCAAATAACAGAGGCAAGTATGGGAATGTATAGAATAAAAACATGTTATTTGTCTTCATATGATAGATTTACGCGCTCATAAAATGAAAGGTTGATAATATATTGATTAATTGTATTGCAAAAAAAGAATTGCTCTTTTAACATGTGCAGAAAAGAACAACAAAGGTAGAGCTAGTATTTGAAGATCCAAGAAATTCGCAGCAAAAGATTACAAAAATAGAAGATTAAAGGAATGGATATACAGATATTACAAAAAGAGAAGGAAGAAGACAGAACTATTTCTTGATTGATTCTTCTTCTTCATTTTCTTCATTTTCTTCATCAGATTCTTCTATTTCTTCATCTTTATTAGATTCCTCTTCTTCGCTAGCATCGCTATCAGAGATATCCAAAGAAGGCACATTCTCAGGGATTTCGTCAAGGAGGCAAGGGTATGAAGAATGAGGAATGTTGTTGTCGTCACAGACCATCTTAATAGTCTGATTGCGAAAAAGAATAGCATCATTCTTGAAATTCGCTACAGTAATTTGTAGTTGCTTCTTCAATTTGGAATATTTGTCATCTCGAAAAGAAAAGTCCTTTGCGAGCTTCTCCTTCTCAGATTCAAGTTCTTCAATTCTTTTGTGAAATCTCTCCTCAGCCTCTGCGAACATATGACAATGAATCAACAACTTAATGACAACTTCATAAAAAACAAACAATTAAATAAAGAAGAATGATCAACAACCTTCTTTGTCAGAAATCATATCCCTAATCAAGGACGTATGCTCAGCTTGAAGACTAACATTAACACCTAAATTATTCCTGGCATCATCTAGAACCTTCGCAGTCCAAGCAAATTCATCGTCATTGTTTATGAGAAGAAGGGAACGAATTTGATTCTCTCTTTCGCTAAGAATATCATTTTTGCGGATGGATTCATCCCGTTCAATTTGAACCTCAAGAAGAGTTTTTTGGAATTTCACTAAGGCTTGAGCACCTTGACTAGCAATGCGACCTTTGTCATCTATGAGATCATTGATTTTCTTCCTTAAAGTATTAACTTTCTCTTAAGAACTAAGATATAGACGTTTAAATTGGTTGGCTAAGCCTAAACTAGATCTATGATCAATTTCTAAGAGGTGAAATTTAGATTGAAGTTCGTTTAGAGGAAGAGATTTAATCTTGTTATTTGAAAAACTATTTAAAGAATCGTTGAGGTGATTAAGGAGGGCATTGTTATCCATAGGATCGGGGAATGAGTGAAGAAGAATGGCTTCATCAGAAAGGTTATAAACGTCTGCGAAAATGGTAAATCAAATGAGGGAAGATAATGAGAGAATAAACCAAAGAAAAAAAGAAAAGTCTCATACCATAAAGCTGTTGGTTGGCACTTTGAAGACTAGAAATCTTATTCTTCTGAGTGGAAGAATCAGCTTCTAATTGCTTGGTTTTCTCGCGAAGAATAGCAGCTTCAATTTCGAATTCTTCATTTCTCTTGCGAAGAGCAGCAGCTTCAGCTTCCAATTCTTCATTTTTCTTACGAAATTGAAGATTCTTCTTTTCGAGAATACTGCGCCTTTTCTCAAGATCTAAGGAAACAGCAAAGGAAGCTATCCCGGACTATAAAGGAAAGCAAAGAAATTATCAAGATATAACTTAAAATCGAAATTATGAAGAAATAAGGGAACAAAGACATACCAAGACACCAAGCGAATTTAGAAAGTTGGGAGTCACTGATCTGGAGACAAAGAGAATCATCACCCTCTAGTAAAGGAGCATCACAGATACTCGCGAGAGCTTCGCACGTACTAGAAAGACGATCATCTCCAATTCCTTGCATGGAGTCATAGAAGATGCTAGAAAGTTGCGCCATAGAAGATTCAATTGGAGGATTCTCCTTTGCGAGAGAAGTATCAACATCATCATTATCTTCATCAGAGTTTTCGCTGGATTGAGGATTTGAAGGAGAAGGGGAATGAATCTTCCGTTTCTTAGAAGGTGGGGCAGTAAACTTGTCCCTGCGAAGAGAACCTTTACCCTTACCTTTGGTCTTCGCAACCTTAGGATTTTCTTCTTCTCCAACAACTTCAACACCAACCTTCGCACACGAATGAAAATAAGAAACAGAGGCAACAATATTGTTAAAAATAATAAAGAAAAGTATTTCTTACTTCATCCGTGATCGAACGGAGTGCTGCTAGGGTACTTGCCTTAGCATTTATTTTGTAACTCTTCCTCAACTTGATAATCTGAAAATTTCGCAAGATTAATAGGTATAAAAAGGAGTGAAGATTACAAATTGAGCGAAATTTAGGAAGCATACCTCTTTTGATTTCTCAGGCCAGTTAAAAACCCAAGGATGATAATTGGCGAGATTCGCAGGGAGCACATTTGAACCTGAAATATAAGGTCCATTCAAAAGTAGCGGAAAGATGCACCATTTGTCATCTTTGGAATGACGAGGAACATTGTTCTTGCCAAAATGCCAGTCGATATCATGCATAAGTATTTTATCGATGGGAACATTTTCCCTTCTCTTCAAACGTGCACCCCAGCGAGGTCTATCGTTCTTCATATTTATTATTTCATAGTTTTCAAAGAAGCTCTCTACTGAATACTTTTCAGCGAATATCTCTAAGTCCTCAAATTTAGGATCTCTGACTTTTTTGGGATAAAGAGATCCCTTACCAGCACCACGGTTGGCGAACTCAAGCATTAAATGGATACAATCCCCACTCAATTGATAGATGGCTCGCGAGAATTTCGCATGAGCAAGAATTTCATAAAATAAGGGAAGATCTGGGTCATAGAGAGGAATGGGAAGACCAGCGAGAATCTGACCTAGCGAAATTACGATTTTCTAATCATCACAATGATGATCAGCAAACAGTTTGGCAGAGAGAATGGATTTAGATTCTTGATTGGGAATAGTGGATAATATGAAACCTTTCTTTTCAAAATCTTTCTGAACTTCTTCCAAAAGATTTTCATATATGCGACCAACTGGAGGCATCTTTCAGAGTATGGGAATGAAGAGAAGATTGAAGATCAAAAGAAGTAAAAAGAAGAAGATTTACAGTAGCAGAAGCGGAGGTTACGGAGAGATGAAGAAGAGAAATTGCAGAGAAAACAAGAAGGAGAGTAAAAAAGAAGAAGAGAGGAGTAAGAAAGATATATATATATATAGAAGGATTCTCGAAAAGGCAAACACATTTAATGCGAAGAGTAGACATGAACGGTTGAGAAATGACGGTTGAAAAAGACGTGTCAAGAAATGGATGGAAGAAGAGATACGTGTAATAAATTTTGTGTAAAAGTACATAATCATGTCAAAACAGATAAGTATGAAAGAATGAACAGTTGCGGCATTTTGAAAGTATTAGTTCTCATGACATTCTCTCCTTCGCAGAGAAGACATGAGAAGAGGCAAGATGTAGGATCAGAATATCGCAACACCAACACCCTTGTGAAATCCATAAACAACACATTGCGAAGATATCGCAGATGGGTAATAAAAGTGACGCAACGGATGACGACAGCCTGAACACGAGAAGGATGTGAAGACTTAGCGAGATTTAGGAGTGTTGAGAGATTTCACATTTGTACATTTGCGAGAATTCGCAAGTCAGGTCCGAAAATAAAGGGATAGCTTAGCTGTCATCCAATATGTAATGTCCTATATAAAGAGCCGAACAAGCTTAAGAGAGGGGGATCTTTTTCGAGTGTTGAGCAAGTTATTAAGAGAGAGAAAGTTTAGAGTGGTTGTAAATTCTTTAGCTTATTTCCTTTCCATCTTGTAACATTTGTGAGTTTAATCAATAAAGACTATAATTGTTCATCTTAAAATGCCTTGATTGTGTGAATTCTTATGAGGGGTGTAGTGTGGGATTTCCTGCTACTACAAACCTAATGGAAGAGAGATTCCTTTTGAGAATCTTCTTGAAGAAGCTTTGACTCAGGATAAGGGACGGTTTCAGAACTGAACGTATATGGGTCTTCGAGCACAAGAGTTGTGTATGGACACCTTTAAGAAGATCGTTCTAATAAACTTTGTTCTTAGCTCAACAGATAAATATCTAGAGCACAAGAGCTAGTTGAAAAGACCCGACTAAAAACAAGAAAAATCCTACTTAGTCAAAAACAGAAAACCCCCCCTTTCTTTTTAAAAAAAAATAATCAAAATACATCAGATTGAGAAACCTCAACTCAGCTCCTAATTCCTTTTGTTTTCGGAAGAAAGAGAGGTAAGGGAGTAAATGTACCCTTTAACTCATGTCGTACATGGTTCAACCAGATTTGGGTGACAAAGTTCATGAATTGAGAAAGCAAAATAGAGACTTTAATCGATACATTTAAGTCTTTCAAACGAAACGTTTTTTTTTTAAGGTTTAACATTATATGACAACATCAATATAAGATGATTAATCTTATTCTTAGCTCAATGAAAAGTTTTTGATCACAAGAGATATTGATTTTCGGAAGTGTGGTGAATCACAATGATCTTATTACATCACGTAATTGGAGCTAGATCCACAATGTGTGATGTATTTCCAAATCATGACAGATTCCACCAAGTCTTCTTTTTCTTGTCAAATTGCTAAAAGTAAACATCCTTAAGACAATACAACACAAGGTAGAAACAACCAAGAACCAACCTTTACAACTGCTTTTCCCCATCTCACGATATTTCAAGATAGGATGATGTCATGAAGTTGTTAAGAGATAGGACAACCACAACGCATGGCATTCCTCCTAGCACGACAGCCTTTTGGTTTTTTTCCTTCCTTCTTGTTATAATTTTTTTTTTGTAATAATCTGAAGTAGTCAATATCATTGCATTAAAATTACAAGAGTTTTTGACATGTCCGAAGGCGCCATACTGAAAATAGAATTTTCTAGTGCAAGACAATCGTACAGAATTAATCCTTCTTAGAACCAGCCCAAGGTGTTCCAAGATTTTAAAGTTTTTTCAAAAGCTATATGGAGATCTTCGTCTATAACTCCTTTTTCGTCGCATTCCTTAAGAAGACTAGATAACAATCTTTTAAGACAACGTAGCTTATTACTTTTAACATGACGTTTCCTGTAATTAACCTTGTTGAAGGAACTTTTATTTTTTCTTAAAGATACTTTACTTCCAACTGAGACATTGGATAAACAGAGAATTTTCTAAGAAAAAGAATACCCCGAAGAAAACATACTCGAACTGATCTTTAAGAATTTCTGGTGTACATAATTCTAGATTTTACTTATGTCCATATACTCAGACTGCTTCAAACACAAACTTATTAGGTCTTAACGTGTTTGCCTGCTCTGATACCAACTGAAAACGCATGGGGTACCGAGATACACCACCGTTTGTTTCTTAGGCAATCTGTATGGAAAAAATTAATACAATTCCGAGAGTAAAAACTCAATCTAGGAAAGTGCATAGAGTTATATTTCTCCCTCTCTCTCTCTCATTGTTAGAACGCTTACATAATTGAATTTGTGAACCTAACTACAAAGAGAGTTCTTGGACGGTACCAAAGACCAATGTCCAAGGATCAATCAAGTCTTTTCCAACTAACAAGGTTGGACCTAGCTACTGTGATTGATCAATGCACAACCTGTGATATTTCAATTATAAAGATAAACAATATAATGCGAAAAATAAATAACACAGACACCAGAAGTTTTGTTAACGAGGAAACCACAAATGCAGAACCCCCCCACCCCTCCGGACTTAGTCCAGATTGAACACCACACTGTACTAAACTGCTACAGACACTAGCCTACTACCAATTAAATTCGGTCTTGAATGTAGTTGAGCCCTAAAAGGAAATCCACTTATTAAGATACAATCGCGTTCCTTACGCCTCTTGAATCTGGCAAGACTCTACCCAATTGATTCTCTTAGTTGATGTCACCCCACAACTAAGAGTTGCTTCAACCTCAATTGAAGACTTTAAACCAAATCTTCCTCCCACAGATTAAGCCTATAGTTGATTTCCTGATTTATGATCTAAATGGATGATCAGATCAAACGATAGATCCAGGTGATGGAAATTGATAGCAACTTAGACAAAAGTCTGGCTATCCTAAAAATCCGGACTTATGCAACTTGAAGTGCAACCTAGATTATTATTCACCTCACAAGTATAAAACTTGTGGAATCAACAAAGTATGAGACGAAGAGACTATGTTGATTACTATCTATCTTGATCGTTGGAGCAAGCTCTATAAACAATCAAGATCAGGATACTTAAGTTATCAAGATAAAAGATAACTGGACCTAGATTCATGAATCCCTGTGAAGTCTTTATAGTCGCTAAACCCTAAAAGGGTTTCTGGAGAGGACGAATCTAGATACAACTAGGACACACCAAAAACTAGTGTCGGGATTCAAAGATCCAAGTTGCCAAGAGTTCCCCTTGTATAGACTTCAAAGCCTAGGTTGTTTTAGGTTTAAGCTAAGATAGCTTTGGAATCAAGCAAACAATATCCATCGTTAGATGAAAGCTTTGAATCTAAAATCATATATACAAGATATAAACTATGGTTAGGTAAACCGTAACCGAACCGTGTATAAAGACTATGTTCAACATGGTTAACCGAAACTATATGATTTGAACTTAAAAGCTTAACACTCATTTTCATCTTCACTAAGACATTAAGATTGAGTCACAATCATGTGATCAATTGAGTCTAGTGTTACTTAGAGAAAAGATCATATGCAAATTACTTCATAGAAATAATTTAATCGCAATTGAATCATGACCGACATAGTTTGTAAATGTACAAGGTACAATTACTTGAACCGTTCGTGAACCGGTTGAGTCATAGTACATGGACTGGTTTGCAAACTCATATGCAATTACCGAGTTCCAGAGTCAACAGAACTTTTCAGTTCATAAACCGGTTTGCACACTTATGCAATTACCAAGTTCCGGACTCTTACAGAAATTTTCAGTTCACGTAGCGGTTTGCAATCTTTGACCCAACTAAAAGTTCCAGAGCTTACAGAACTTTTTATTTCATGTACCGATTTGCAAACTCTTAGACCTTTGTCGATTCCGGAGTTCATAGAACATTCAGCTTGCGTACCGGTTTGGGTACTAAACTGGTTCTAGAAAATATAGAACTGTTTGGTTCGTATACCTGTTTTACTAGTTTAACCCGTTTCCCTTACAATAATTCTACAATTGTTTGTATACGAATATACAAACCTATCCGGATCACGAAATAAACAGATTTTACCATGATGTACATATGAATATGCATATCACATAAATCTGAAAGTCGATCTATAGATACTCCACTACGTGTACATATAACAGTTTTCTCAGTTTGTTAGACTGATAACACTGTCTTGTATTCCGAATATAGCAGTTCTATATTTCTCTAAATCAATTCGAAATATTCATGAGTAACAATAATGACACTTATCATTGTTCCAGGTTATTTTCGAATGATGAACTTGAATCATGATTTGGTTCCGAACAATAAATTGTTCTCCACCGAATTTGATCAAGTATGAACAAATGTTCATTAAGCTTAGTCATTATATCTCGATAAATTCGTAAACTAAACAATTAGTTCTCTACTCAAAATTCTTGTTTATGCAAGCTAGTCTAATTAGTTATGTGACAATCGTCTCAAAATAGAAAAGTGAATATAACTTGAGAAATAGGTGGTTGATCAGTCTTCACTTACCTTTTGTTGATGAAGTTCTTCAAAAGCTTCGGTTGATCTTTGCCTTCAAACGGTAGAACGCAAATGATGACTGGCTCATTTCTCAACTCCACTATCCTAGACCGAGACTTAACTAATTGTATACTAGAAATCAAGATATAGTTTTGACAACTAAATTTGATAACAATCTTGATATAGCAACACTTGTGAGTTCGACCGAGCAATGCTCTAACACTTCCCTTAAAAAAAAGATCATTATGAGTCAGAAGAGGAAGATGTTTCAAGCATAACACTTTTGGCGGAAGTGGTTTTTTGATGAATGTAGTAATACTCACATCAATCTTGATAATTTTATTAAATATTTTTCATCAAATACGCTTGAGAATATAATGGATTTTTCACTTATTAGTAAAAATTATGTTACTAATTTTTTAGGATCATCTCAAGCGTGCCTATCCGTAGAAACATAAGATGCTCCTGAATCTATACTCAACAAAACATTCTCTTATTGTACCATTAAAGGTCACGAACTGAAACAGTGCTTCAAGTACAAACAAAAAGTGAGGTATGTCAACAAATTTCATCGGAGGGCTAGTCGCTTGAAAAATGTGCTTCAACTTTTTCAAAAGTCTAATTCATCCAAGGTATGTAAGGATGTTTCTTCTTCCTCTCCTAAAAGTTTGATGATTTTAAAGGAAATGATACATCTAAAGGAAAAAAATATATCTAGATCTAAACGATCATTGAAAATGGATGTTGAAAAACCCGTGCAGGAATCTAGTAGTTACTGTAGAAATCGAGTTATAGCACGGATCAAGAGCCGGGAATTTATGATCCCTAATTATTATGGGGGTGAAGTCTATGTGCTCATCCATTCGTGGATCTTTATCGCACAAGTTCGTACAGAGATAACTTCTTACTAGTTTGTTAATAAGAATTAACTCTGCAAAGAAAAGAGAGATATTTTAAAGTCGCCACCTGACTAAGGGGAATCAGGACCCTTTTTAACTAGTTCGAATTCTTTTGGGAAAACAAAATCTAGTTATGACTTACATGTTCAAGGTCTGCTATCATAGAGTTCGGGGTAAGGAGATTTTAGTACGAGATGGGAAAGTGTTAGACACCCATCAGTCGCCCAATCATTTGATTGGCCTATACTTCATGATTATATGGGAATAGTATTTACAAATTTCCTAAAAAAAATATTATATACTCACTTGTGACTCTTGGACTAATATATATAGCCAGCAGAACAACTCATAATTATTCAAAGGTATCGGGAACCTAGATCAATCCCTAACATGTTGAGAATATTAATAGGCCAAATCTAAAATTGTAATTTATTGATGTAAATAGTCTAGATTTAAACTAGATATTCTTGAATGATGATAGAAATTTGGAAGTTGTCACGGACTACCGATTGAAGGCTTATTGAAGTTTTGGAGTGATAACCGATAACCTGCAACTTAATCGGTAACTTGATACACTATTTGCATATTATTCACGTGCGGGGTCATAATATGAGAGGGGAAGCCGCTCTATGCTCATATTTAGATCTTCCCACGTTATGAATTAATTAGATTATACTACAAAATATATTGTTAAAATAAATTATGCAAGAATTGACATGGACAATAAGAATGTGAGAGGGAGAATCCACTCTATACTCACAATTTTTATTTACCCATGAGAATTAATTTGACCAATATACCTTAGATGGGGTATTTGCTTCAGAGAGGTTCTTATACTCTCCTCCTCGTTTTTGGTAAGTACGCTAAAAGTAGTTAAAGTAGCAACGATTTAATGCTAATCTTTTAAAAACTTAAAGACAATACTTGATTGATTATTTCTTCTTTTTTTTTGGTTTTTATCAAGATAAACTAAAAATACAACATTACAATAATTTCTAATATTTATGAGGAAATTGAAATTGTTCTTTAATTAAATAGCAAAATACATGAATATTTTCTTAAGTGGAATGGGATTGTAGACTTGGAACATGTGAGAAGAAGTATTTTCTATTTTGAAGATAATAATTCTTCTTGGTTGAATGATGTGGGTGTGAAAATTAGGATTTTTGGGTTTGCATGGGGAGAAAATGAACTTTCCTTTGTATGGGAAGAATAAATCTTTCCTGGGTAGAGTAAGATTTTCTTGGTGTACTTGGTTGTAGGGTGTGAAAAATGGTTGTTTTTTTTGTGTGTAATTCCTTGGTTTCCAAATGAAGTAAGGCATGCCTTATATAGTTGTAGAAATGTATGGAGTAGGTGTAAAAGAGGTATGGAGAAAATGATGAAGAGGAATATTGGGGGACAAAGGATATTGGGATTGATTTACTTTTTTTTTTTTTTTTTTTTTTTTTTGGGTGTAAATTAGTTTTTTGATATGTGTACGGGTGGGAGGAAGAGATAAATGAGTAGAAGGGGTGAATGTGATGTATTTAAAACTGTTTGATGGATGGTGGGATGAGAGAGTTTTTTTTTTTTTTTTTTTTAAAAGAGTGGTTTTTAGTGGGATTTGAGAAGGATAATTTTTGTTTTTTTGGGTAATGGGTTGAATGGGGATATATTAAAAATTATAAAGAGTAATGATTTTATGGTGTGGGAGAGAAGGAGGGAATTCTTTTAATTGATGAGAAAAGAGAATGTCGGTAATGTTGAAGAGATTTTTGGAAATGGGTAATTAGGTAATGAAATATGGGTGATTGGATAGTGTTTGTGGGATTGATTAAAATGATATGGAAATTGGGTAGTGAAATATGGGTGGTTGGGTAGTGATTTAAAGGATATGGAAATCCTTAATGGTTCCCCGTAGCATTTCTCTTGTATCCGGCTTCTAAGCATAAGACTGATATTTTCATGTGGAAGGTGCGAAATTGGGGTGTCAACAGTTGACCCTCTTTGAGAGTAATCGCTCGCGGTTGGCGAACAAAGTCGTGGACCGATTTCGTGCTTTGTTTGTTGTTGATGAACAGTGATTCAATTGTTGATGCAGAAATTTATGACATTGGCCAGGTTTACCCTTGTTAAGCTTGTCGATTTCACCTAGGAGGCGTCGGGCCTGCGTTCTGTTGCAGATTCTGTTTTTGAGGTCACAACTATTCGGTGTGTCGTGCCTTGACTTGGTATGATTGATTTTCCTTCGCGGAATAACCCCTTTTGAAAGGGTCGTTTTTCTATTCCAAGCTTCCTGAAGAAGGAATTACTTCTCTTTCTTTATAAGGTTGGGGAGGAGACTATTATTTACTCAGGGGTTCTTCTTTTGCTATTTTTTTCTTTCTTTCAAGATGACATCTGGGCAGCCATCTGATATTTCCTCTAATCTTCCTCCTTCGCCACCGGTGCGTAGAAGACGGAGGGTCGGGGTTTTGGACGATTTTGAAAACCACGTTTTGGCGAAAATCCGTAATAATCCGGTAATCCTTTTGATTTGAAGTTTCCACTTTCATGTTTTTCGAGTCTGTCTTCTGGTAATTTTTACCGAGATTCTTCCTTATTGCATGCTTTTGCAGGATTATTATTGGGCACGCGTCCGTGGAACGACCACCGTTATAATGGAGTGGTGGATTTTGTTGAGAAAATGCATAGGTGGTCGTGACATTGTACATCGAGTCGGTTGGTTAGCCTTCATAGAAGCTTTGGGGTCGCACCAGGATCGTGATAATGTCATAATTGTGGCGGAGCGATGGTGGGGTGACACTAATTCATTTAATCTTCCCCACTGTGAGTTGACCATCACTCCTTGGTATTTCTACATGATTACCAGAATTCGTGTAGGGGTTGGAGCTCTTGTTCCTTTAGGTGTTAATATGATCGAGGCAAATGTCCGGAAGATGTTGGGACCGCATTGTGGCAACATTTTCCCAAAGAATTGTTCAGTGAGCCTGCCTGACTTGAGATCAAATTTCTGGACTCACGAGATGGAACTTGCTGATGATGCTCTGAAAGATGACCCCAAAGTCATTGAAGTTACTAGAGATTTTCTCATTTATGTTGCTGGGTATACCTTCCTCAATTCTTCTCACGTCTATGTCAAGGGCTACCTGGCATCTTTCAACGATCTTGACTTGGTGGGATTTTATGACTGGGGAAGTTGCCAATGGTCTGCCTCTATAATAGTCTCACTCGAGTGACTCGTCTTGAGGCTAAGGTTCTGTGTGGGTTTTGGCCCTTCTTGAATGTGAGCGCCCATTATCTTGGATCTTGATAATTCCGTCTATACTTTGCCCTCGCTTTTCTTTAACACCTATTCTTTGCTACTTTTAACAATCCTGGTGTTATGAGTATTTTCCTACTAGTCGTCCCCCATTTGATTGTAGCTTCTCCAATAGCCAGTTGTTTCCATGAATGGCTAGGTGGAGAGGTACATTTCGAAATCATTCGATTACACATGCATGTCTCTGTTTAGAAAAGGTTATCGTTGACTCAGTAAGTTTTTTTTTTTACCTTCACTTTTGTTGTAAATTTGCTGGGACCCTTGGAAGAATCATTTGACCAATCATGTTAATGGAACCATCCGTGTTATGGCGCTTATCATGCTTCGTTACTTGTTACGAGTCCCGGATTACTGTGCCTGGTATCTTAGTGATAGATTTGGGAAGCAAATCGGTCAACCGAATGCGACACCTCTCTTTCCCCTTCCTCAAGATACATGTTTAATTTATGCATCTTTTAGCGATATGACCGCTATGTCTCGACAACCGCAACGCTTATATGAAGACTTGGTCGACCGTGACTTGGATTTTGATACGTATTGGAAGTCTGTTTCTTTGGGTCCTTCTCTAGCCATTCGTGCTCCGGGTGAGAATTTTGTTGTGGAAAGTCTTGGTTTTGCCCCTCGTCTATTGTTGACGGGATCCTCAAGTAATCTTCCTACTCAACAGGCTCCTTTACTCAGCTTGGGTCATCTGATTCCATCTTGGGATCTTCGAATACCTATCTTGGGTACTTCGAATGTGGTCCAAATTGAAGGTGGCCCTTTTGACCTGGAAGGCGTTGTCGGTTTACCTCTTCCGATCGATATACAAGAGGTATCTTCATTATTCTTGCGCCGTTTTGATCATCTACAAGAAACTCTTGTTAACATGTACCTTTTAATAAGTTTCGAAAGTCTTTCAAGTGTACTTACTTCATTTGGTGGATAGCCGAGATCTCCAGCTAAATACGATGGTAAATGAGATGTATGGGATCATGTTGAGGAATGACGCCATCAATAGGGAATCTTTAGAGCAGCAAGCACGGATTGAAGCTCTTTCTGGAGAATTGTGCACACTCCGACTGCTTCATGAGGTTGACCAGGTCATCTTTTTTTTTTTTTTTTGAATAGGGAAAAGGAGCTAGTGGGTCAGACGGGTGACCGCAACGGATCGGGTTTTATTTCTGGTAATGCCCGAGTATGTGGTTTGATGGAGCCCTAACTCCCTTCCTTATATACTTCGTCTTATCTTCTAATCATTGTCTTCATCTTATGGTGGTGAAAGATGTTCTTTTGTAATCTGCTTGTTTGGTTTATTGTTGTTGTAATCGTTTACTGGTGGAATGTGCAAGATAGAACTTGAGCAGATGAAGAACATATTTGTTGAAGTTTGGTTAACTGAGAAAAGATGTCCTCGGTGGAATCTCAATATAGATTTGCATAAGTCTTCTTTTCTCTACATTTAATGTGAGTACATCTTGAGATCCAGATTAATGTTAGGTTCGGAGATGAAGATCTGATGATTTAGGGAAAGATACAAGATCGTTCCATATGCAGCTTCAAAATACGTACAACGACAAATCTGGATTTCAAAATTGAAGCCAGATTTGGATTTAGATGTATTCTGACAAGTATCGATGATCTGCCTGGGATGAAGATATTTGAGTCAAGTGTGTTACCTGAGCACTTTTACCATCGGAGCACATTGGTTTCGATCATGGGAAATGGTGAAGAAGTTCATTTTTTATTTTTTATTTTTTGAGTTCATGTATCCTTCGTGACACTTGGATAAATCATCTCCTTTTTAAGTCATTTTGATTTAGATCTTCACTTCTTCCTCTTTGGTTTATCGTCTTAACAATCATTTTTTATTTTTTAACCCTTTATATAGATCTGATCATGTATCCTTCGCAAGTGTATGAATAATTGTTCATTCTTCCCATGTTCCGATTTACATTGTTGTAGACGAAGATCTTGTAAACCGTTCCTTTGTGAATGAAATGATTTATCTTTATCTCGCAATTGTTTATCTTGGTGCTTTTGTCCTTTTCTTGAATTTGACTTGCATTAAATGCATTTATTAAGTCATTATGTAGTCTTTGTAGATCACAATTAAGTCATTTTAAGATGAATGATTATGATTCTATTGAAGAGATATTAACTCGCTATAATCTCTCCTAAAGACTTGCTTAACAATTTCACAAGTATCATTAAACATAGCTAAAGAGCATGATTAGACTCAAAATAATAACTTGAAAACTTCTGCCTCGGTTTCCTATTTGGTATGTGCATGGCACAGTATCATCCTAAGGCTTTCATCATTAGCAAAAAGAAATTGAATAATTTTTTTTTTTTTTGAAAAAAATATTGAAACTCAATTAAACTCTCTCATTCTTTTTCTTTTTTTTTGTAAACAATATTTACAGAATTTAATAAACTGCAAAATACCGAAATTATTAATTTGGAAAGTTTGTCTCAGTTGCCTATCTGGTTGCTCATAACACCATATCCAATCCTAATCCTTTCATTGGTAAACTCCCTCCCTTTTTTTTGAAAAAAAAAAAAAAAATTTTTTTTTTTTTTTTTTTTTGAATAATAAAAACACTCTTTTTTTATTTTATTTTATTTTTCTGAAAACAAGTTGAAAAGGTAGAAAACGGTGATCAAAAAAATGGTAAGTGCTGACAAACCAGTTGATCTTTTGAGAAGATGACGGGATTAGGTATGTTGGAATGTTGCGTTTGATTAGGCATAATACCTCTTGAGTTGATCTGCATTCGTGGGCCTTGGATGTTCTTCTTCATCTAGGTCCATCAATTATATTGTCATTCCCTAAAAAATCTTTTTGACAATAAACAGACCTTCCCACTTCGGCTTGAAGTTGCCCCTTGGATCAGTGTGTTTGACTGTACGAATTTCCTTGAGCACCAGATCTCCTTCGTTGAAGTTGCATGGTCGCACATGTTTGTTGAAACTACGTCCAACTCTGTTCTGACTCTCATTTCCTTGAGAATGGAAGGCTGCTGCTAACCTATTTTCATCGATAAGATTTAGTTGCTCAACTCTTACTTTTACCCATTCGTCTTCAGGTAACTGACTCTCATTTAGAACCCTTAGAGTTGGAAGTTCTACCTCAATGGGATGCATTGTATCCATACCGTATGTGAGCGAGAATGGTGTAGCCCCAGTTGCGTGCAAATTGAGGTTCTGTATGCCCATCGAGCATATGGTAATTTCTCACTCCAATCTGTATATGTATCTGTCATCTTCTTCAGGATCTTGACGAGTGTCTTGTTGGATGCTTCCACTGCTCCATTGGTTTGAGGCCGGTATGGTGAGGCTAGATGATGCTTAATCTTATACTTTCCAAGCAATTATTTGGTTTCTTCACCAATAAAGTTTGACCCATTATCTGATATTATTTTATGTAGAACTCCTTCTTATACTCTCATCCTTGTTTGTGGTAAGTATGCTAATAGTTAAAGTACCAGCAATTTAATGCTAATCTTTTAAAAACTTAAAGACAATACTTGATTGATTATTTCTAAAAAAAAAAATGGGTTTTTATCAAAATAAACTAAAAATACAACATGACAATAATTGCTAATATTTAGGAGGAAATTGAAATTGTTCTTTGATTAAATAGCAAAATACATGAATATTTGCTTAAGTGCAATGGGATTGTAGACTTGGAACATGTGAGAAGAAGTATTTTCTATTTTGAAGATAATAATTCTTCTTGGTTGAATGATGTGGGTGTGAAAATCAGGATTTTTGGGTTTGCTTGGGGAGAAAATGAACTTTCCTTGAGTAGTGCTACGTTGACCGTGGCAAATCCCTGGGGAGAGATCCCTGGGGGGGCCACCAGGAGTTAAAGGGGGGCCGGTTAACTTTTTCTCTCCCGAGATTTTCTCTCGGGATTTGCCACGGTCAACGTAGCATTATTGACTTTCCTTTGTATGGGAAGAATAAATCTTTTTTGGGTAGAGTAAGATTTTCTTGGTGTACTTGGTTGTAGGGTGTGAAAAATGGTTGTTGTTTTTTTGTTGGTGTAATTCGTTGGTTTCCAAATGAAGTTAGGCATGCCTTATATGGTTGTAGAAAGGTATGGAATAGGTGTAAAAGAGGCACGGAGAAAAAGATGAAGAGGAATATTGGGGGACTAAGGATATTGGGATTGATTTACTTTTTCTCTTTTTCTTTTTATCTTTTTTCTTTGTTAGGTGTAAAGTAGTTTTTTGATATGTGTACGGGTGGGAGGAAGAGAGAAATGAGTAGAAGGGGTGCATGTGATGTATTTTTAATTGTTTGATGCATGGTGGGATGAGAGAGGTTTATTTGTAATGTATTTGTAAAAGAGTGGGATTTGAAAAGGATAATTTTTTTCTTTTTGGGGTAATGGGTTGAATGGGGATATATTAAAAATAATAAAGAGTAATGATTTTATGGTTTGGGAGAGAATGAGAGAATTCTTTAAATGATGAGAAAAGAGAGTGTCGGTAATGTTGAAGAGATTTTTGGAAATGGGTAATTGGGTAATGAAATACGGGTGATTGGATAGTATTTGTGGGGTTGATTAAAATGATATGGAAATTGGGTAGTGTAATATGGGTGGTTGGGTAGTGTTTGTGGGCTTTATTTAAAGGATATGGAAATCCTTAATGGTTCCCCATAGCATTTCTCTTGTATCCGGCTTCTAAGCATAAAACTGATATTTTCATGTGGACGAGTGTTAGTTCCCCTTTGCGTTATGGTTGCTTAAGCTTAGACGAGTACCTTCAATCACAAAATCTTAGATAAGTGAACATTAGTACACAATAACGAAAAAGATTACAAATTTTTCCCATTCATCATTTTTTAAGTTGAATCTCTTAAGTCCCCAGCAGAGTCGCCACTGTAGAAATCGAGTTGTAGCACGGGTCAAGAGTCGGGATGTTCCGATCCCTAATTATTATAGGGGTGAAGTCTATGTGCTCATCCGTTCGTGGATATTTATCGCACAAGTTCGTATAGAGATAACTTCTTACTAGTTTGTCAATAAGAATTAACTCTGCAAATAAAAGAGATATGTTTTAAAGTCGCCACCTGACTAAGGGGAATCAGGACCCTTTTTAACTAGTTCGAATTCTTTTGGGAAAACAAAATCTAGTTATGACTTACATGTTCAAGGTATGCTATCAAAGAGTTCGGGGTAAGGATATTCTAGTACAAGAGGGAAGGTGTTAGGCACCCATCATTCTCCCAATCATATGATTGGCCTATACTTCATGATTATATGGGAAAAATATTTACAACTTTACTTAAATATATTATGTACTCACTTGTGACTCTTGGACTAATATATATAGACTTCATGATTATATGGGAAAAATATTTACAACTTTACTTAAATATATTATGTACTCACTTGTGACTCTTGGACTAATATATATAGCCAGCAGAATAACTCATAATTATTCAAAGATATCGGGAACCTAGATTAATCCCTAGCATGTTAAGAATATTAATAGGCCAAATCTAAAATTGTAATTTATTGATGTAAATAGTCTAGATTTAAACTAGATATTCTTGAATGATGATAGAAATTTGGAAGCTGTCAGGGTTACCGATTGAAAGCTTATTGAAGTTTTGGAGTGATAACCGATAACCTGCAACTTAATCGGTAACTTGATAAACTATTTGCATATTATTCACGTGTTGGGTCATAATATGAGAGGGGAAGCCTCTCTATGCTTATATTTAGATCTTCCCACGTTATGAATTAATTAGATTATACTACAAAATATATTGTTAAAATAAATTATGCGGGAATTGACATGGACAATCAGAATGTGAGAGGGGGAATCCACTCTATACTCATAATTTTTATTTACCCACGAGAATTAATTTGACCAATATACCTTAGATGGGATATTAGATGGGATATTTGCTTTGCGAGAGAGTGTGCTTTTGAGTTATTAGTCATTTCGAGGGCGAACACTATCGGTTCTTAAACTCTCCTCCTCGTTTTTAGGGTTTTAGGTGAGGTCTCCAGGTGAAGAACTAGTAAGTATGCTAAAAGTAGCTAAAGTAATAGTGAAGTGATTTAATGCTAATCTTTTAAAAACTTAAAGACAATACTTTCTAATATTTAGGAGGAAATTGAAATTGTTCTTTAATTAAATAGCAAAATACATGAATATTTGCTTAAGTGGAATGGGATTGTAGACTTGGAACATGTGAGAAGAAGCATTTTCTATTTTGAAGATAATAATTCTTCTTGGTTGAATGACGTGGGTGTGAAAATCAGGATTTTTGGGTTTGCATGGGGAGAAAATGAACTTTCCATTGTATGGGAAGAATAAATCTTTCTTGGGTAGAGTAAGATTTTCTTGGTGTACTTGGTTGTTGGGTGTGAAAAATGGTTGGTTTTTTTGTGTGTACTTCCTTGGTTTCCAAATGAAGTAAGGCATGCCTTATATAGTTGTAGAAAGGTATGGAGTAGGTGTAAAAGATGTATGGAGAAAATGATGAAGAGGAATATTGGGGGATAAAGGATATTCGGATTGATTTATTTTTTCTCTTTTTTTTTTTTTTTTTTTTTTGGGGTTTAAATTAGTTTTTGATATGTTTACGGGTGGGAGGAAGAGAGAAATGAGTCAAAAGGGGTGCATGTGATGTATTAAAACCGTTTGATGGATGGTGGGATGAGAGAGGTTTATTTATTTTTTTTGTAAAAGAGTGGTTTTTAGTGGCATTTGAGAAGGATAATTTTTGGTTTTTTGGGTAATGGGTTGAATGGGGATATATTAAAAATTATAAAGAGCTAGTAATGATTTTATAGTGTGGGAGAGAAGGAGGGAATTCTTTTAATTGATGAGAAAAGAGAATGTCGGTAATGTTGAAGAGATTTTTGGAAATGGGTAATTGGGTAATGAAATAGAGGTGATTGGATAGTGTTTGTGGGCTTGATTAAAATGATATGGAAATTGGGTAGTGAAATATGGGTGGTTGGGTAGTGTTTGTGGGCTTGATTTAAAGGATGTGGAAATCCTTAATGGTTCCCCATAGCATTTCTCTTGTATCCGGCTTCTAAGCATAAGACTGATATTTTCCCGTGGAAGGTGTGAAATTGGGGTGTCAACAGTTGACCCTCTTTGAGAGTAATCGCTCGTGGTTGGCGAACAAAGTCGTGGACCGATTTCGCGCTTTGTTTGTTGTTGATGAACAGTGATTCAATTGTTGATGCATAAATTTATGACATTGGCCAGGTTTACCCTAGTTAAGCTTGTCGATTTCACCTAGGAGACGTCGGGCCTGCGTTCTTTTGCAGATTTTGGTTTTGAGGTCACAACTATTCGGTGTGTCGTGCCTTGACTTTGTATGATTGATTTTCCTTCGCGGAATAACCCCTTTTGAAAGGGTCGTTTTTATATTCCAAGTTTCCTGAAGAAGGAATTACTTTTCTTTCTTTACAAGATTGGGGAGGAGACTATTCTTTACTCAGGGGTTCTTCTTTTGCTATTTTTTTCTTTCTTTCAAGATGACATCTGGGCAACCATCTGATATTTTCTCCAATCTTCCTCCTTCGCCACCGGTGCGTAGAAGACGGAGGGTCGGGGTTTTGGATGATTTTGAAAACCACATTTTGGCGAAGATCCGTAATAATCCGGTAAGCCTTTTGAGTTGAAGTTTCCACTTTTCATGTTCTTCGAGTCTGTCTTCTGGTAATTCTTACCGAGATTCTTCCTTATTGCGTGCTTTTGCAGGATTATTATTGCGTCCGTGGAACGACCACCGGTATAATGGAGTGGTGGATTGTGTTGATAAGATGCATAGGTGTCCGTGACATTGTACGTCGAGTTGGTTGAATTTACTAGAGCTTTTCTCATTTATGTTGCTGGGTATACCTTCCTCAATTATTCTCACGGCTATGTCAAATTGGGCTACCTGGCAGCTTTCAACGATCTTGACTTGGTGGGTTTTTATGACATGGGAAGTTGCGCAATGGCCTTCCTCTATAATAGTCTCACTCGAGTGACTCGTCTTGAGGCTAAGGTTCTGTATGGGTTTTGGCCCATCTTGAATGTGAGCTCCCATTATCTTCGATCTTGATAATTCCGTCTATACTTTCCCTCGCTTTTCTTTAACACCTCTTCTTTGTTACTTTTAACAATCCTGGTGTTATGAGTATTTTCCTACTAGTCGTCCCCCATTTGATTGTAGCTTCTCCAATAGCCAGTTTTTTCCACGAATGGCTAGGTGGAGAGGTGCATTTCGATTACACATGCACATCTCTGTTTAGAAAAGGCTACCGTTAACTCAGTAATTTTTCTTTTACCTTTACTTTTGTTATAGATTTGTTGGATCCTTGGAAGAATCATTTGACCAATCGTGTTGACGGAACCATCCGTGTTACGGCGCTTAGCATGCTTCGTTACTTGTTACGAGGCCAGGATTAATGTGTGTTAGAGCATTGCTTGGTCGAACTCGCATGCGTTGCTATCTCAAGCATGTTTGTCAATGTTAGTGATCAAAAATATAAGTCTTGATTTCTAGCCTATTTATAGATGTCTCGGACTAGGATATAAATAGTGTGGTTGAGCTTAGATCTCTCGGCGTTCATCTCTTGAAGACGAAGAACTACTAAGGGGAGCTTGTGGAACTTCTTCGACAAAAGGTATGTGGATACTTGAACTCATCTATTACTTGGAAAGTCTATTTCTACTATCTCCTATATTGAGACATAAGTCGTGTTACGATATAGTTTTTTCTATACACATTTGAGATTTCGAGCTGAGTATATCTCGCTTACATATTTCTCGAAAAATGTGTTGGTAAGCTTTCGCTTCTGTGACGCCCCAACTCATTAAACCTGCTTAGCTAATAGGATGATAACATAATTGAAGCATCAAATCTAGATTATCGATTTTAAGAACCATAATTACCCACCATGCAATCTAATACCAACCCAAACTCTCTGATGCATTAAAATATGAATCTCTCAGGTGATATAAATATATTAATGTGTTGTTTTACAGAATAAATAAAGAATTCAAATAGTAAAAGATACAAAAATATCTGTAATATTCGCTAAAGCTCAAATCTACGAAAACGGATATCTTCATGCGCACCATTTCTTCTGATAACTGAAAACTGAAGTGGCAACGAGTGAGCACATCATCCCAAAAGGGTGCTCAATGAAAACATGTAACTCTCAAGTAATCACTAACATCTTTACAGTTCTAAAAGAATATAAATTGGAAGAAACAAGAAGAAACTAATCATTCAGCTATTTATGCATCATGAAGCAAGTTTCAATCTAAAATCGCCAAACTCATTGGAGAAGACGACACGAGAGCAACCTTAATCAATAATAATAACATCGTCCACACATAGTGCCCATACAAACCATGATTCAAAATATTACCATCAAGATCAGAAAGTTAGACAAACAAGTATAATATGCACACGAGTGATTTCCCAAAATAAAATAGTATATATAATAACGAAACGGGGAAGAAGCCGCTAGGTAATATTAAAACGGGAAGAAGCCCTCTACTATTCTTAAGCATATATACTATCGAAACGGGGAAGAATCCGCCCTACTACGTAATATTAAAACGGGGAAGAAGCCGCCCTACTATTTAAATTAATTATATAATATCGAAACGGGGAAGAAGCCGCCCTACTAAGTAATATTAAAACGGGGAAGAAGCCGCCATACTTAACTTAGTAAGGATCCGTGGGGAATCACATACACTCCTTGCGGGGAAAACATACAACGCATATTACACGCATATCAAGACACATACATACATTTAAACAGATAGTAAAACACACAAACAAGATGCCGAAAGTAACAAAGACTCATCATGCTCGCATATAGAAAGAATGATCAATGATTACAAGAAGGTTACAAGAAGGTTACAGAGTTCCCACCTGATTTGCTGACAAGCCATGCCTACCTCGAGGTCCACGATCCACTGATTATTCTTTTGAATCGATCGTTGTTAATAAAGGCTAACTGTTAATCACACAAGCACTCTACGAATTTAGTCAATAGGCTTATACGAGGTTCATAGCATAATTTTATATAAGTTTCCAGCTATAGGCTAAATGAAATAACTAATGGTTCTAGTTTTATAAATGGTTCTAGGAATTGGTATTTAATAAATCAACATCTACTTATCCAAATTGAGTCAAACATAGTGTCGTAGGAAAGCTATCGAAAATATTTACAGCTTTGCAGAACGAACCGGAAGCTAGTTCAAATCATAAAGTGTTCCAAAATCCAAAATAAGAAATCCGGCTCTAACCATGGACCACAGGCCAACCCGTACCGGACTGTTAAATCGGCCCACTAACTAGGTACAACACCCAACCATCTAACTCGGTCTGACTTGAGTCAACTCACTAACATATCGAGTTAACTCGGTCACTTTTACAAACACCTGACAGGCATTTTATAAATATTCTCAAATTTCATATTTGTACACGACACAAGGAGTCTATTTTCGGGCTCTCTAGATTATTCAATTTTGATCCAAAAGAGGAAGTTGATGTCTATTTAGAAAGGTAACAGCCTCCTCTACAACTTTGTAGTTTAGACCAAGAGCCAATTCTGATCATAATATACCCATAACAGTCCGTTTAATCACCTACTCGCTGCTGTTTTCAGAATTTCAGTCGCAACGGTGCAACTTTGGAAATTCATACCTAATTCACTATTCATCCAAATCATGCAAACTCAGTCTCTATAGAAGGATGAGAGACTCTACTAAAAGTCTCAAGTTTATATTACGACTAGATTACATTTCAAGTCAATCAAAATCATGCAAGAATAAAGGACAGAGACACATGAATTTCATAACTAAGAACTTGGTTGTTTTTAACTATTTTCATTATCTATCAACTACCCACATCATAAGAAACGTTCTAAGATTGTTTAGGAAGATTACCTTATCCATAATCACATGTTTCCATCTTCTCCAAATACATTACAAAGGCTAGCTTCTAGCTAAAAATAACAACCCTTCACTGATCTCTTTTTTCTCCTCGCTAAATTCTCCATGTTTAAACTTTCAAGTTATCAATACCACCATCTTCTTCTTACTATTAATCTCACTAAATATTTATATTTGGTACATCACCTCCTGTAATCCTTCGAACTCCCTTACGTATCTAACTTGCACTTATTAAGGTTTCCAAAACTTATCACCAATACTACCCATCTCTCTGTTTCTCCCATAGTCTCACACCACCACCTTACCCACGTGAAGGAGATAACGATCAACTATCTCCATTTATCTAATTTATCTTGGTTTACAATTTAATGATAATTAATTATATTATTACACCCTACTTACACCACAGTTAATTATATAAGTTCAATTAAGGATTTAGGTGCTAATCAAATACTTAAATTAAAATATGATTATGGTGTATTTAGTCAATCACGAGTCAAATATCGTTGACCAAAGTCAAGCTACATACGTAAAACTCCCGGTGACATTTATTTTCCTTCCGGCATCCGAAAGACGCGACCTACTAGTGTGTTTCGCGTATTTTTACGAGATATAACTAATGATATTAGTTTCATTGCCTAATTATTGTTTGGTGAATTTCCATTAATTATTCATATTCATCTAATCAAATCATTAGCAGCTAATTCATTTCCTGTCCGGTCTAATAGCGTTGACGAGCTTGTGGATCCTTACAGCTTCGACCAAGTTCATCTTATATCATGAGAAAATTACGAGTAACATCTTACATGGTTTGTGTGATACAATCATTTGATGTAGGCTTGGAATGTTTCGATAATGATTATTTCAATATCTTGAAAATTGCTTTGATGCTAATAGTGTGTGAAAACGGCTATTGTCATTATAGAAGAATGTTTCAATGATTGAAATAAAGAGTTGAGGATGTAACCATCTTTGGATATAAGCATATATAGTGTGTTCGCACATTAGTGCATAAATCCATATACCGGGAGCCAAGAGTATGCATATGGGTGTATACGAAATTGGTAAAGGAGACAAGATAAGTATGCGTACACTTACGCATACTGGCAGAAGTTTTCGAACCGAAAAAATCTGTTGGGTTTGGGAATTACAAACTCATAAACTAGTCACCTTAAGTATGCGTGCATGTACGCATACAGGCGGAAGTTTTTGAACCGAAAATTTATGCCGAGTTTGGAAACTTAACAAACTCAAAATCATGGTTGCTTAAGTACGCATACTTAAGTCTTTAACTAGTTTACTTTGTCAAATCGGTCAGTTCATGGACTTAAACATTTAAATCATAAGGAATGGAATCTTTGCAAACCGCAGCTATAATGTTCATGATTGATTCAAGTGAATCAAACCGATTTGGTTTCGATTGTGTTTTCTATACAATTGAACAACTCTTTAACTAGTTTCATTTGAGTCATTTGAACTAGTTATGGTTAAGATGAATAAGGTTGTTATGAGAGTAATCATATGGCTAACCTCGGTTAACTATTTGTGAACCAACCTGGTGTACACGTTTAGGTATGGTTACATAAACCTAAATGAGGTACATTTCATTTATGTGTAACAAGCTAAGTTCGATCTAATGATTGAAAGATATTAGCTTGGTTGAATCAGGTTTTTCATCTAACGGTGAATATTGAATGCTTTGTTACCAAGGTAACTTAGATTGCAAACCCTAATTTGAAAACTTGATAAAGGAGAACTCTAGAAACTAAGAAACCTAATACCCACACCTTTTGTGTGTTACTAGTTGCATAACTAGAGTCGATTCTCCTTTAACCTTAGGTTTCTTCTCGAGACCCTGTAAGTTAACGACTTGAAGACTTCATTGGGATTGTGAAGCCAGACCCAACTATTATTTTTGTAGTTGCATGATCTGATCTTGTTATTTCTATCGTGTTGAGTGCAATTGAAATAATTGGCTCAAGATTTTATATCTCCGATAGGCAAGATAGAAAAGTAATCACAAACAAACTTCGTCTCATCGTTTGTGATTCCACAATAACTTGTTTCGCTAGTAAATTAAGTTTATTGTGAGGTAATTGATAATACTAGGCTGTTCTTCGGGAATATAAGTCTGGTTTATCAATTGGTTCCTGTTCACCTTGATTTATCAAAAGACAGAACAAAAACTCTTGGGTATTTCTGTGGGAGACAGATTTATTCAATCCTATAGACTTTTCTATGTGAGACAGATTTGTCTATCAAGTCTTCGACTTTGGGTCGTAGCAACTCTTAGTTGTGTGATGAGATCAGCTAAGGGAATCAAGTGCGTAGTATACTGATGGGATCAGAGACGTAAGGAGCGTAACTATACCTTGAATCAGTGTGAGATTGATTAGGGTTCAACTACAGTCCAAAGTTAATTGGTAGTAGGCTAGTGTCTGTAGCGGCTTAATACAGTGTGGTGTTCAATCTGGACTAGGTCCCGGGGTTTTTCTGCATTTGCGGTGTCCTCGTTAACAAAATTCTGGTGTCTGTGTTATTTATTTTTCGTATTATATTTTGTTATATAATTGAAATATCACAGGTTATGCGTTAGGATCAATAAATTAGAATATCCAACCTTTGGTTTTTGATTTACATTGATTGACACTTGAACATTGGTCTTTGGTATCGTTCAAGTTACTCCTCTTATATTCAATCAGGCTCGCAGATTTCTATTTGCTGATTGCAGATTGAATTAAGAGTTAGAGATATTAAACTCTTTGATATACTTTATTCTAGATTGAGTCTAACTGTCTAGTTGATTCTCTAGAAAGTGTATTGGAGTAAGTCCTCTCAGATTTCCAAACGAATTGTTGGGTGTGGTTGTTAGACCCTCCGTAATTTACTGTGCCTGGTATCTTGGTGATAGATTTGGGAAGCAAATCGGTCAACTGAATGTGACACCTCGCTTTCCCCTTCTTTAAGATACATGTTTAGTTTATGCATCTTTTAGCGATATGACTGCTATGTCTCGACAACCGCAACGCTTATATGAAGACTCGGTCGACCGTGACTTGGATTTTGATACGTATTGGAAGTCTGTTTCTTTGGGTCCTTCTCTAGCCATCCGTGCTCCGGATGAGAATTTTGTTGTGGAAAGTCTTGGTTTTTCCCCTCGTTTGTTGTTGACGGGATCCTCAAGTAATCTTCCAACTCAACAGGCTCCTTTACTTTACTTGGGTCATCTGATTCCATCTTGGGATCTTCGAATACCTATCTTGGGTACTTTTAATATGGTCCAAATTGAAGGTGGCCCTTTTGACCTGGAAGGCGTTGTCGGTGTACCTCTTCCGATCGATATACCAGAGGTATCTTCATTATTCCTGTGTCGTTTCGATTATCTACAAGAAACTCTTGTTAACATGTACCTTTTAATAGGTTTCCAAAGTCTTTCAAGAGTACTTTCTTCGTTTGGTGGATAGCCGAGATCACCAGCTAAATATGGTGGTAAATGAGATGTATGGGATCATGTTGAGGAATGACGACATCATTAGGGAATCTTTAGAGCGCAAGCACGGATTGAAGCTCTTTCTAGAGAATTGTGCACACTCCGACTACTTCATGAGGTTGACCAGATCATCTATTTTTTTATTATTTTTATTTTGATTTTTTTTTTGAAATAGAGAAAAGGAGCTAGTGGGTCAGACGGGTGACCGCAACGGATCGGGTTTTATTTCGGGTAATGCCCGAGTAGGTGGTTTGATGGAGCCCTAACTCTATGCCTTATATACTTCGTCTTCTCTTCTAATCATTGTCTTCATCTTATGGTGGTGAAAGATGTTCTTTTGTTATCTGCTTGTTTGGTTTATCGTTGTTGTAATCGTTTACTGGTGGAATGTGCAAGATAGAACTTGAGCAGATGAAGAACATATTTGCTGAAGTTGGGTTAACTGAGAAAAGATGTCCTCGGTGGAATCTCAATATAGATCTACATAAGTCTTCTTTTCTCTACATTTAATGTGAGTACATCTTGAGATCCAGATTAATGTTCGGTTCGGAGATGAAGATCTGATGATTTAGGGAAAGATACGAGATCGTTCCATATGCAACTTCAAAATACGTACAACGACAAATCTGGATTTCAAAATTGAAGCCAGATTTGGATTTAGATGTATTTTGACAAGTATAGATGATCTGCCTGGGATGAAGATATCTGAGTCAAGTGTGTTACCTGAGCACTTTTACCATCGGAGCACATTGGTTTCGATCAATGGGAAATGGTGAAGAAGTTGGGTTCAGTCCACACTCGGATAAAATCATCTCATTTTCGTGTTTAGGTCTTCACATCTTCCTCTTTGGTTTATCGTCCGATCATTTTTTATTTTTTATTTTTTGAGATCTGATCATGTATCCTTCAGATGAATAATTGTTCACTATTTACATTGTTGTAGATGAAGATCTTGTATACCCTTCCTTTGTGAATGAAATGCTTATTATGGCGTGGTGCTTTTGTTCTTAATTTGACTTGCACTAACTCCGGTGAAGAGATATTAACTCGGATAATCTGTCGTTCACAAGTATCATTAAACATATCTAAAGAGCACGATTAGACTCAAAATAATAACTTGAAAACTTCTGCCTCAGTTTCCTATTGGGTATGTGCATGGCACGGTATCATCCTAAGGCTTTCATCATTAGCATTTTTTTTTTGAATAATTTTTTTTTTTAAAAGATTGAACTCAATTAAACTCACTCTCTTTATTTTATTTTTGTAAACAATATTTACATAATTTAATAAACTGCAAAATACCGAAATTATTAATTTGGAAAGTTTGTCTCATGTGCCTATCTGGTTGCTCATAACACCATATCCAATCATAAGCCTTTCATTGACAAACTCCTCTTTTTTATTTTATTTTTTTGAAAACAATACCTTTGAAATCTGTTTTTTTTTTAATAACAAAAACACTCTTCTTTTATTTTTCTGAAACAAGTTGAAAAACTAGAAAACGGTGATCAAAACAATGGTAAGTGCTGACAAACCAATTGATCTTTTGAGAAGATGTCGGGATTAGGTATGTTGGAATGTTGCGTTTGATTAGTCATAATACCTCTTGAGTTGATCTGCATTCGTGGGCCTTGGATGTTCTTCTTCATCTAGGTCCATCAATTGTACTGCCAAACCCTGAAAAATCTTTTTGATAATAAACATACCTTCCCACTTCGGCTTGAAGTTTCCCCTTGGGTCGGTGTGTTTGACTGGATGAATTAACTTAAGCACCAGATCTCCTTCGTTGAAGTTGCATGGTCGCACATGTTTGTTGAAACTGCGTCCAACTCTGTTCTGACTCTCATTTCCTTGAGAATGGTAGGCTGCTGCTAACCTATTTTCATCGATAAGATTTAGTTGCTCAACTCTTACTTTTACCCATTCGTCTTCAGGTGACTGACTCTCATTTAGAACCCTTAGAGTTGGAAGTTCTACCTCTATGGGATGCATTGTCTCCATACCGTATGTGAGCGAGAATGGTGTAGCCCCAGTTGCGGTGCGAATTGTGGTTCTATATGCGTATAGAGCGTATGGTGATTTCTCACTCCAATCTGTATATGTATCTGTCATCTTCTTCAGGATCTTGACGAGTGTCTTGTTGGCTGCTTTCACTGCTCCATTGGTTTAAGGCCGGTATGGTGAGGCTAGATGATGCTTAATCTTATACTTTCCAAGCAATTCTTTGGTTTCTTCACCGATAAAGTTTGACCCATTATCTGATATTATTTCATGTGGAACTCTATATCTGCAAATGATGTGATTCCGTATGAAAACGACCGTCAGCTTTCCTTTGAAATTTCTGGTTGAAATGGCCTCAACCCACTTGGTGAAGTAGTCAATTGAAACAAAGATGTACTTGTGGTCGTTGGAAGATGGATTGATTTTACCTACGAAATCGATTCCCCAGGTGAAAAATGGCCATGAAGATGATAGGGTATAAAGTTAAGAAGGAGGTACATGCATAAGGTTCCCATGTATCTGACATGGGTGACACTTCATAACAAAGTTACAACAATCTGACATCATTGTTGTCCAGTAGTATCCACGGCGATCTATCTTCTTACTCATCATGTGTGCATTCATGTGAGGACCACAATCACCAATGTGTACTCTCTCCAGGATCTTTCTCGCTTCATGTTCGTTCACACATCATAACTGAAAAGGCGGGGGTCTAACAACCACACCCAATATTTCGTTCGGCAATCTGAATAGTCAAACTCCAATATACTTTCAAGAGAATCAACTAGACAGTTAGACTCAATCTATAGAAAAGTATATCAAAGAGATATATCTCAATTTCTCAATTCAATCTGCAATCAAACAAATAGGAATTTGCTAGCCCGATTAAATAAGATAAATAACTTGGACGGTATCACAAACCAATATCCAAGTGTCAATCAATTCAATCAACAACCAAAAGGTCGGATTCAAGAACTGATTGAGCTTAACGCACAACATGTGACATTTCTATTATATAAAAAAATATAATGCGGAAAATAAATAACACAAACATTAGAAATTTTGTTAACGAGGAAACCACAAATGCAGAAAAACCTCGGAACCTAGTCCAGCTTTGAACACCACATTGTATTAAGCCGCTACACACACTAGTCTACTACCAATCAACTTCGGACTGGAATGTAGTTGAGCCCTAATCAATCTCACACTGATCAAGGTACATGATTGATGTCGTATGCGTCAAAAATAAATTACACTTTCTTACTACTCAAAATATAAATATATCAAGGGAAAGAAAGGATCGTTCCCACAGAGAGGTCTAGAGTTGTCAAGTTGTTTCGGTTTCCTACAAATAACAATGGGGGGTTTTGTGATTTTTATATAATAAACTAAATAAAAGCAAATAATAAAGGTAAACAAATCAAATCAAGGATGAGAAAGTATTGGTCATGGATTTCGTCTTCAATCACAAACATGTTTTCAACACAATAACTAGAATTGATATTTTAATCTCAACTTTTATCAAAGGCCCTAGGATACCTTGATCGCAAGAATACCCCGCTAATCTCCTCTTGTCATCAACAAACACATTAAAAGATGCGAATGTGAATTCTATCTAAAAGAACAACCTAACGTGTAAAAGCACTAATCAAGTTTAATTCCATAGATGCATTAAGTTCTATGAAATCAGGAAACTCAAAGCAATCGAACGTGTAAAAGCACTAATCCGATTTAACAAAGGTTATGATTCACTTGTGACTAGTAGGATATATCACTACAATCACTACCCACAATTATGCTACTTGCAATCAGAAATTTATCACTTTTGCGTATAATAAACTCTAATCTAGCAATAGAGATGAAAGTAAACTCAATCGATTCGCGACTCGACTAAACAAGCATTCAACTCATATGACAATATTAATGGTGAATCATAAACGATAAAGCATGGAGACAAAACTAATTTATCATATCAAAAGGTATAGTTTGTGAAATCCAATTATTCCATAACCAATAATAAAAACTAGGTACTCATATTCATGGAGTTCATAACAAGAAGGAAGAGAAAACCTATCATGTTTCTAAACCCTAGAACCAAAAGTAGAAGTTAGAGATAATCTCCCATATTAGAATTAGGAGACTCATTTATAGTATTTCCTTCTCTGCCTTCAATTTCCAAAACTAACCCACAGCTAAAGAGTCGATAGTCCATTAGCCAGGCCCAGCAAAACAGGCCCAACATCTGAGTCAGCTAAATGGATCGGCGAGTCAAATCGCCGTACTCCGATTCCGGCCGAGTTCAAACCGATTCTGAGGTATTTCCAGCTTGTTCCAGGTTCAATTATAGCTCCTACCCTGCAGGCCTTTTCTAGCTTCAGTTCATGCATTCTGTTGCAACACATTTGTCTCTATAGTTTCACCAAATTCTTTACTTCTTATTGCCTTTGTTCAGCTGCAGGCTTATTGTGCAATTCCCATTTCCTGCAGCATAAACTCCATCCCTGTAACGAATTTTATACACAAAACATTCATGCATTCATAGACCATTCAATTCCAGTGCACACTCTTTCCACCAGTTCCATATACAACCGCAATTCTCAATGGCAGCAACTACAGCCTCATTTGTTGTTCAACTGCGCATACAAATCCAGTAAACCAACATCACTGTCTCAAACCAAAACCACATCTTCCAACCATCCCAGCAACTGCATTTTTGTCACCAGTCTGTAACCCCATCATGCAGCTCCAGTCCCGCATAGTCTCACTCTGCACCTGCAACACAACCCTGCTCAGTGCATCAGCTGCCACTATCATACACCACCAGAAACTCGAGACATCCTGCTGTCTTCGATTCCATTGCAGCTAACCTTCACAGTTTAATCTATCCAACTTCAGTTCATCCACCAGCTACTGCTCTCAGTTCAAGACTGATCTTAACTGCACATGTCCAATTTCTCAGTTGTATCTTCTCTATTATGGCAGCAACATCACTATCGGTTTCTCCTTCAAACATCAATATCATTCATCCCTGCAAAATCAATCCTTGATAACCCATTTTCCTTGAGCTTCCGCATCATCACAACTACCAACAGTTGCACAAAGCTGCATCTTCAAAACTCATTCAGTCTCTCAAACCTACAACACATTCAACAACAACTCAATCAAACCCGTTAAATCCATGGCATTAATAGCACCTCCTGCAATCAGTTCTTCCTCTCAAAATCTGTAGCAGCACAACTCATTCTCAAAACACATGCCCATACTTGTTATTCCATCAACCTTGCCTGACTGTCACCACCAAAACCCACAGCATCAGTACAAACCCTTGATCTCTTCACATGCAATCAAACCCATCTTTCCTAAGCCTCAACTTATGTCCTTTAGATTCAAATCCCATTGATGAGAAACACAAAATCAGTTCTACACATCCCATAGCAGCAACCCTAACTTCAATTTCTGTTAAAACCCAAATTCACCATCTCATTCATCACAAATTCATCATTGCCTGTAAAAACCCTTAATTTCTCCTTCTCATTTCACAACGCCACCAATTCAACAGCAGCATCAGATTATATTATAACCCTTGAAATTCAACCACTCGAGTATAAATTCTACTCTGAATCCTCCTTAATGTCATCTCTTACCTCAACAGCAAACAATTGCAATCTCCTCTGAAACCCAGATTCAATTTCTGCTTCTTAAAACAACATCAACAAGCCCCAAATCTTCACCATCTTCTTCTGTTGTTGTGTTCTTGATTCTCGAACGAACCCCCAACTTCTCTGTTCCCTTGTCTTCAAATCTCTGCATAATTTCGTCGATTCTCACTCCGACCACTTAATGGCACAACCTTCCCTCACTCTGAAATTTAGGTGAACTGTAAGTCTGTAGATGAAGAGAAGTTCGATCCAGGTTATGTAGTGAACTGGGATGGCTATAAACACCCAACTACTGGATAAGGGCCACCTCCATTCAATTGTATTGGTTTCCTGCATAATTATGTCGGTTCTAGGGGACTAACAAGCTTAATCATCGATTTTGTTCATAACTTTCTCATGCGATGTTGGAGTGACCTCATTCTTTCGCCGTTGGCTTCGGCTTTTCGCTCCAATGAGTGACTTCTTCTCCTTCTTTTGCTCCAAATGACTCCAAAGTACCTAAATACTCAAAAGTAAACATAAGATACATATTTTACAAGAAAAATAACAAAGAAAGCATAAACAATAGATATGAAATCAAGGTGTTTTAGACACCTATCAGTACAGTTGCGCTCCTTACGTCTCTGAACCCCAGCAGGATTCTACGCACTTGATTCCCTTAGCTGATCTCACCCACAACCAAGAGTTGCTACGACCAAAAGTCAAAGACTTGATAAAAAAATCTGTCTCACACAGAAAAGTCTATTGGAATAGATAAATTTGTCTCCCACAGAAATACCTATGAGTTTTTTTCCGTCTTTTGATAACTCAAGGTGCACATGAACCAATTGATAAACCGGACTTATATTCCCGAAGAAAAGCCTAGTATTATCAATCACCTCACAATAATCTTAATCGTATGGAAGCGAACAAGATATTGTGGAATCACAAACGATGAGACGAAGATGTTTATGACTACTTTTAATCTTACCTCTCGGAGATAAATCTCAAGCAAATCTTATCAAAGATAGTA
Source organism: Papaver armeniacum (assembly GCA_023531295.1). NCBI lineage: Eukaryota > Viridiplantae > Streptophyta > Magnoliopsida > Ranunculales > Papaveraceae > Papaver > Papaver armeniacum. The sequence goes on along the minus strand of JAJJWW010006591.1, from coordinate 143,019 downwards.
CTCAATCACGATAGTAAAAGAAAGATTGGAACACGCAACTACGGAAAAAATAGTTGGGTCTCGCTTCACAATCCCAATGAAGTCTTTAAGTCGTTAACCTACAGGGTTTCGTGAAAAATCAAGGTTAAAGGAGAATCGACTCTAGTCGCAACTAGTATCATGCAGGAGGTGTGGGGATTAGGTTTCCCAGTTGCTAGAGTTCTCCCTTATATAGTTTTCAAATCGTGTTTGCAATCTAAGTTACCTTGGTAACAAAGTATTCAATATTCACCGTTAGATGAAAACCTGATTAGATTCAAGCTAATATATTTCAACCGTTAGATCGAACTTAGCTTGTTATACACAAATGAAATATACCTTCATTTAGGTTTGAGTAACGGTACCTAAACGTGTACACTAGGTTGGATCAATAGTAGTTAACCGAGGTTTGCTATATGAACATTCTCATATCAACCTTATTCATCTTAACCACAACTAGTTCAAATGACTCAAATGAAACTAGTTATAGAGTTGTTCAATTGTTATATTCTCATAGAAGTATACAAGAACACGGTTGAAGCAAAATCGGTTTGATTCACTCGAATCAATTCATGAATATTATAGCCACGGTTTGCATAGAATGCATTCCTTATAATATAAATGTATTAGTTCATGAACAAGCCGATTTGAGAACTTTAACCACTCAAGTATGCCAACGTGTACGCATACTCAAGTAGCCGTATTGAGTTTGGGTTCGTCAGTATGCAAACGGGTACGCATACTTCCAAACACAGCAGAAATTCCTGGACCCAAACCCTTCACGAGAGCGTACGGGTATGTGTACTTAGGCACTCGGAATTTCACAACTAACAGGTATGCATACGGGTATGTGATCGTGTGTCAATCCGTCAAAAATAATTTCACTTTCTTATGCACTAAATTTAAATGAAGCACAAGGTAAGGAAGAGTTCGTATCCACAGAGAGGCGTTTGTTGTTATGTAAATTTCAGTTTCTAAAATAACCCAAGGTATGTTTGTTGTTTAAGAAATAAAAGTAGTTGAAAGCAAAGTAAATAATTTGAGAAATCAATAAGGAGAAGATATTGGTCAAGGGATAGTATCATTCACAAACATGTATTTTCATCAATGATTAGAATTGGTATTTTAATCTCGTATTTATTAAAAGTCCTAGGATATCTTGATCGCAAGTATAACCCGTTAATTCCTGTTTTCATCACAACCACATTAAAAGATGCATATGTGAATTCTTCGTCGAAAGCAACCTAAAGTGTAAAAGCACAATTAAGTTTAACTCCCTAAGAGCATTAAGTTTTATGGAATAAGACTCATCAATGCAAACGAATGTGTAAAAGCACTAGACGTTTTAACAAAAGTTATGATTCACTTGTGACTAATAGGATGTATCACTACAAGCACTAACCACAATTATGCTACTTAGAATCGGGGATAAACAACTTTTTTTTAGTATTGAAAACCTAATATAGCTCTAGAGATGAACACAAATCGGATTGATTACGGACTCAACCTAACAAGTTTTCAAATCTTATAACACTATTAATTGTGAATCACAAACAATAATTACTGAGACAAAACTAATTCATTGAATCAAAAGCATGTTGAGAAATCAACTTTTATCCCATAACCAATAAGATGTTTAGCTACTCATAGCTATGGAGTTCATCATCATCAATATTCAATAATAAACAAGGAAGAAGAAGAACAAAACCAAACCCTAGAAGTGTAAACAAAAGTGGCTCTCCAAAAGAATTCCAAGCAAAAAGATATCCCATGTGTTGTAGAAATCCTCCCTTTTATAGCTTTTCTCCAACTTCTAAAATTAGGTCAAGTCTTCAAAGTCCATTAGGTGAGAATCCACCAAGCCCACAAGAAGGAGAAACCCGTGTAGAAAATACGCCCCGAAAGTGGTCGCCGGAAGTCTGGATTGTGGCGGAAATCGGCGGAAAGTCGGCTCCGTGTGGCCAAGCAAAGTCCGCCTTGGCCACCGGTCAACGGTCAAATCGGTCAGTGGGTCGGGTTAACTCGGTTGGACCGTCGGGTCAGCTCGGTTGGGCCGAGTCAAACCGAGCTAGAGTGAGTTAGTGGCTTTGGCCCGATCTTGGGCGAGTGGTCTCGAATCTTTTTGCCTTGGCCGGGCTAAGCCATTGCACGAGCCGAGATGTTCTTTGAATGGAAACCATGATTGTGCACCAAAGCTTCTTCCCGACCAAGATGGTGTGCTTTCATCTGATTCCTCCAACTCCTCTCGCACTTAATCACTTCCTCATACCAACAACGTTCATTATCACCACCACAGACCACCAACACTTCATTCTTTGCGGCATACTACCTCACCGTCACCGCCATAGATCACAATATAGCCATCCTCCTTCAAGATTGATCACTTCCACCCGCCACTAACATTGCAGCTCATAGCAACACTCTAGCCGCACTTCATAGCAAACGGCCATCTACCATCACTAGCTCTGCCTTCCTTGCCTGTACTAAAACCATCATAACTTTCGTAGCATCAAGGCTACGCCATCTTGCCAGCCATTGCACAAAGCTTGTCTTTGTTGCACAATCCTTGTGCATAGCCACCATCATGGCCCTCATCCCGAGTTGCCATTCCATCTCGGTTGCATAATAACAGCTCCACTCCGCAATGTACAAAGCTTAAACACCACCATACAACCCCGGCACAACTCATAAACATCTCAAAATTTGCAAAGAAACATTAACAGGCTCCCATCCGGTGCACTTCACGGCCCGGACTTCACTGTAGCAACTTCAATCACCTCCTACTCCATAACGACTCCACAAAGAACAAGAAGTCTTACACCCGAGACCTGCAACTACAGCCCTTGGCAAACATCCTCCAGTGCAAAATACCAGCCCCGACCCATCAACTAATTCGGCTCATAACCGCTAGCCTTACCACTTCGAGCCACTCGCAACTTCTATATCATTCCTGCTGTTTGAATCATAATGAGCACCAGTCCCAACTCTTAAACCGTGAACCACCACCAATTTACTCACATAGGCAACATACGACTTCAACTTTCGGTTCCCATTTCGAGTCCACCTCGGCTGCAATCTATCTCGGCCTCCATCTCTTCACTGCAAAGCCTGAATCCCAACATCAGCTCAAGCACCCGAGCCATTCCACACCTCATACTTGACTTAATCTCGGCTTCTTACCACCACCAAATCTCGAGCTCGGGCCTTACCACAAGCCAACACCATCCCGGACTACCACCAAACTCAGGCACCTACGCAATTCAAACCCTCACGATCTGAGACCATTACCACCACTTCCATTTACCGATTCAAGGCAACAACGTGCTATTCTCCTACACATCACTAAAGCTTGCATATTGAATCTCATTTGCCACTGCAACAAGATCGAGTGCACCACCAACAACATCCATTGCCGGTCTCATTCAAGCCTCAAGTCTCAACTCTATTGTCCACCCGAACCAGCCCCCGCAGTTCCATCTCAATCACCCCAAACTCGGTTTCCTTAACGAATCCCTTCCATTCTCCCCGTTGCATACCTCCTTGAGAACTCCCGCATTCACTCGCCGAAGCTCTTCATCTTCAACAAAAAAACCCTATTTCATCGCTTCCATTGAGCCGGCCTCATCTTTCACCGAACACGAAGTTTGCTCATCAATAACGGATCGAGCAATTCTTTCAAACCCAATCAGCTCTTCTACGTGTTTCGATCTACCGCAGAACAACTTCGATCTTATTTTAGCAAGGCATTCGTTACTTTTGTTCTTCAACCAAAACTCATCTTCTCTCGCATTTCGATCTCTCGCCATGGAAGCAAAGAACCCACGAGTTAGCACACCACCCTCTCGATCTCTCCATGTTTGAACGATCTCGGCGAGCGGTCGTTACTTTTTTCTCTCTTCTCTCCATTGATTTCGGTGAAGACAATTGAAACTCCGATTTCGATCTAGGGTGTAGGAAAGGAAGTGGCTAATCCCACTCGAATGAGATGGATAAGGGGTTACCCAGTCATGACTCTAGGCACCCAAATTCCCCGTTAAGGGTGACTAGCTTCAACGTGGCATGTCGGTTTCATGTCCGACAAGCTCATCCATAGGTTTCGCTTGTAACTTTCTCAAACGCAGTCGGATTGACTCCAAGCTCTCGCCGTTAGCTTCATATTTCCGTTCTCGCTCACCACGTTTCAGTTTGCTCCACATATAGCTCGCTTTGTGAGATGACAATTTCGCCCTTTGACCCAATTTGAATAATTTCTTCTTCTTTTCCTCCGTGCGACTCCATTGCACCCGATAACTCAAAAGCAAACATAAAATACATAATTCACACGAAAAAAAGAAAAGAAAGCATAAACTCTATATAGTAAATACGGTGTATTCTACACCTATCGATTCCCCACACTTAGACTTTGCTTGTCCTCGAGCAAATCAAACAAAACAAAAATAAAATACAACAACTCCGTGTCGTCGAGGCTACGGTCACTTTTAGCATAAATAACAAGCCTTTAAACCCCTAGGTGTCCCTAGTGGACGAGTTATAGTCTCGTGAAGGTTTACTAGAGATATACCTACAAAACCTATATTTCAAACTCCGTCTATTCGTGACAAATCAATGAATGAATCCAAATTGACTACAGGAGGAGGTACCTTGCAAATTCAATTCAAATAAACTCTAATTAGATAGTCGAACAAGCCACAATACTCGGAAACTAACAACCACAATCACAATGAAAAGATTAAGAAGATGGATAAAGATGTAGATGTTGGCGAATATTCACAAGTGTTCGATGTTTCCCATATCTGTCTGAAGGTCACTGCTAAGATGAACCTAATCCTATTGGATTGAGCTACTTAGTGCTGAATGCTACATCAAATCAATTGGCATATACAAGGGAACCAAAAGTGACTTTATTCAACACAATAAAAAAATTTTTTATATAAGATTGGATCAAACTGGATCCAATTTTTTAGACGGCATGATTAGATCTTTTGGATCCAAGCGCATGCTTCTTGTCAGCAAGTACATGATAGTTGCCTTGGATCCTGCATTCCACGCTTGTTTAGGCGACGGAGACAGGGACTACGTTTCACACATACTTTCTATTCCCAAGTGTCTTTTTATTCCGTTTTTGGTCTAATAGGTCGGTCTCTTTTTTTTTTCTTTTCATATATTTTTCATTTTTTTTTTTTTTTTTTTTTATATATTTTTCATTTTTTTTTTTTTTTTTTTTTTTTTTCAATTTTTTTTTTTTTTCTAGTAACTCAACCACTCTATTTCATCCTAGCGGTAATAACACGTCGATTTTTAGTGACCCACCAAAGCACTTAGAGAACAATAGATAAATATGGAAAAATAAAAATAGAATGTGATATGGTGATATTCCGAGATATGGTAACAACTATCATGTTAATTTGTGATTTCTGAGCTATGTTCGTCCCTTTTAGTTAATTGGTTCCTCAACTCCTGCATTCAAAATGGTTCCATCCACTAATGGTGTCATCCTAAAGGCACAAGTTCTAGATTTCGGAGTTCAAAAAAAAAAACACAAATTTTTCTGTTTTTCTATTTTTCTGATTTTTTTTTTTTAAAGGCATAAAACAAACTAAAACATATAAATGCTCCCCCACACTTAAACTTTACATTGTCCTCAATGTAAAATTGAATCGTCCAAAGTAAGTCAAGGTGGGAAATCCTAGCAAGAAATCAGCAAAAACAAAGTAAAAACAAAACAAGAAAAACTAAAAACAAGAAAAGAAATAAATACAAGACAAGAAATACTCATCCTTTGGGTTGCCTCCCAATTAGCGCTTGGTTTAAAGTCGTCACCCGACTATCCCCTTGCTTTCTATGACTCCTCCAGGAGGGAGCACATCCACAAAGTTAACTCCTTCCACCACTTCGGAGTGAAGTTCTCATAATATGGTTTCAACCGGTGCCCATTAACTTTAAGTTCTTTCCCACAAGCTATACTACGAATTTCCACCGCACCATGAGAAAACACATTAGTAACAATAAAAGGTCCGATCCATCGTGACCTTAGTTTACCCTTAAATAAATGCAAGCGAGAATTAAACAAAAGCACTTTCTGCCCAATGCAAAATTGTTTCCTAGAAATCATGTTATCATGGAATGCTTTCGTCTTTTCTTTGTAAATCCGTGAACTCTCAAATGCATCATTGCGAAGCTCCTCTAGCTCTTGAAGTTGTAACTTCCTTTGCTTTCCATTGCCCCATCCATCTCCATGTTGCATTGTTTAATAGCCCAAAACGCCTTATGCTCAATTTCCACGGGTAAGTGACAAGGTTTACCATACACAAGCCTAAAAGGAGACATTCCAATAGGTGTTTTATATGCGGTTCTATACGCCCACAAAGCATCATTGAGTCGCATGCTCCAATCCTTCCTTGTTGGGTTCACCGTCTTTTCTAGAATTGATTTCACCTCCCGGTTCGACACCTCGGCTTGGCCATTGGTTTGGGGATGATAAGGTGTTGCAATCTTGTGCGACACATTGTACTTCGCCAACAAGCTTTGTAAAATCCTGTTTTTGAAGTGAGAACCCCATCGCTAATTATGGCTCTTGGAATTCCAAACCTTGCAAAAATATTAGCTTGCACAAAATCAAAACCACTTTAGAATCATTAGTTGGGGTGGCTTTAGCTTCCACCCATTTCGAGACATAATCAACCGCAAGTAAGATATAAAAATTCCCATGGGAGTTGACAAAAGGCCCCATAAAATCAATACCCCATACATCAAAAACTTCAATAAATTGAATAAAAGTTTGTGGCATTTGATTTCGGACACCTAGATTGCGGTTCTTTGACACCTATCACAAGTTGTACAAAATATATGTGCATCCTTAAACAAAGTTGGCCAATAAAAACCACTTTCAAGTACCTTGTGTGCTGTCCTCTTACTCCCAAAATGTCCTCCGCAAGCATAAGAGTGACAAAAAGACAAGATAGAGTTAAATTGGATTCGGGCACGCACCTTAGTGATTACTTGGTCACTACCATGTTTCCATAAGTACGGATCATCCCATATGTATTGGTTCGCTAACCTCTTAAGTTTGTCCCTCTCGGCCGAGACAAGTTCTTTGGGATTTGTTTAGAAACTAAGTAATTGACAATATCGGCATACCATGGTTCTCCACGGGCAATTGAGAAAAGTTGCTCGTCCGGAAACTTTCACGCAACGGGATAGTCTCCTTGTCCACAAACAAGTCGGCTCAAGTGATCCGCAGCGGTGTTCTCAATCCCTTTCTTGTCTTTGATTTCAATATCAAACTCTTGCAAGAGTAAAATCCACCGTATGAGCCTCGGTTTCGCCTCTTTCTTTGTAAGCAAGTACTTAAGCGCTGCATGATCGAAAAAACAACAACTTTTGTACCAATTAGATAAGAGCGAAACTTTTCTAAAGCAAAAACAATGGCTAATAACTCCTTTTCAAAGTGGTTGTGTAGTTTTGTTGAGCCTCATTTAACGTTCTAGAAGCATAATAGATAGCATGAGGAAGCCTCCCCACACGCTGCCCAAGCACCGCACCAACCGCATAATCACTAGCATCACACATGAGTTCAAACGGCTTACTCCAATCCGGTGGTTTAATGATAGGGGCTGAAATCAAAAGTTCTTTCAAACGATTGAATGCCGCCATACATTTCTCATCAAAGTCAAAAACCACATCTTTTTGCAATAAGTTACATAGTGGTGACGCTATTTTGGAAAAGTCCTTGATGAACCTACGATAGAAACCTGCATGACCAAGAAAAGAACGTATCTCCCTCACCGTAGTGGGAGGGTTAGAGCACGAATAAGGTCTATCTTAGATTTATCGACTTCCAAGCCTTTAGAAGATATAATATGGCCTAAAACTATGCCATGAGTTACCATGAAATGGCACTTCTCCCAATTTAGCACAAGATTTGTTTCAACACATCGTTCAAGGATTAGAGACAAATTGTTCAAGCAAAGGTCAAAAGAATCACCAAAGACACTAAAGTCATCCATGAACACTTCGATTATGTTTTCAACATATTCCGAAAATATACTTACCATACACCTTTGAAATGTAGCTGGAGCATTGCATAGGCCAAAAGGCATCCTTCTATAAGCAAAAGTACCGAAAGGACAAGTGAAAGTAGTCTTCTCTTGGTCCTCCTGTGCTATCTGTCTGATTATAACTTTGAATAGCCATCAAGAAAGCAATAGTATGAGTGTCCACTAAACGTTCAAGCATTTGATCAATAAAAGGTAAAGGAAAGTGATCTTTTCTAGTGGTGGCATTCAATTTTCTGTAATCAATACAAACCCTCCAACCGGTTTGCACACGAGTTGGGACAAGTTCATTCTTATCATTCTCCACCACCGTCACACCTGATTTCTTTGGTACTACTTGTAACGGGCTCACCCACTTGCTATCGGATATGGGGTAGATAACACCCACTTCCAAAAGCTTGAGTATCTCCTTTTTCACAACTTCCATCATGGGAGGATTCAAACGACGTTACGCTTCCCTAGTAGGCTTTGCATCATCCTCCAAACGAATTTTGTGCATACAAACGGCGGGGCTAATACCCTTGATATCGGCAATTGTCCATCCTATGGCCGTCTTGTACTTCCTTAGCACCCTTAGAAGTTTTTGCTCCTGTAAATCATTAAGCTTGTTAGAAACAATCACCGGTAACTCTTCATTATCACCCAAGTACAAGTACTTAAGGTGGTGGGAAGAGGTTTCAATTCTAAAATCGGAGATTTAATAATTGAAGGTACAAGCTTTTCATCACTGCATGGTAAAGAAATAAAAGAGATATTATGAGTTTTCGGGCATTCTTGGAGTGAATTGAGATCACCAAGAGCTTCCTTGACTTCATTACCACACTCTACACCATTATCCATGGATGTAGTTAACACGGTTTCCAAAGCATCATCACCGTTTAATTCAAACATTTGTTGTGCTAATGTATCCATCACATCAATGGAGAAACAAGAGTGGACATCGCTAGGATATCTCATCGTCTCGAAAATGTTGAAACTTATTATTTCTCCATCAAACTCCATAGTTAGCGTTCCCTTATCCACATCAATTATGGTTTTCGCCGTTTTCATGAAAGGACGCCCAAGAAGCAATGGAAGAGACGAGTCCGGTGCACCTTCATCCATCTCTAACACACAAAAGTCCGCAGAAATACAAGTTGATTAACTCCGCACAAGAACATCCTCAACAATACCCATTGGGTAGACATTAGAGCGATCGGCTAATTGCAATACAATTTCAGCCTTTTTAAGAGGACCAAGATTAAGTGAATTATACATTGACGCCGGCATAACATTAACGGATGCGCCTAAATCCAACATAGCTTTGTTAAAAGTTGTGTTACCAATTTTGACGGGAATGTCGAAACTACCCGGATCCTTGCACTTAAGTGGGAGTTTGTGTTGTAAGATTGCCGAAGCATTCTCCCCACACTAAGCACTTCATTACCTTTGAGCCTTTGTTTGTTGGTACACAAGTCCTTCAACACCTTTGCATACTTTGGAACTTGCTTGATAGCATCAATGAGTGGTATATTCACATGGATCTTTTTGAGAACGTCTAAAATCTCCTTTTTCTAATTCCGCCTTCTTAGAACTTGCAAATCTGCGAGGAAAAGGTAGAGGAGGAACATAAGTAGAAACCGGAGTTTTAGAGTTAGGAATAGGTACCTCAGAAGTTTGGGGAGAATCCTCGACTTTCTCCTCCAAAACAGGTTCCTTGGGTGTCTCCACCTTGCCCGAATCAGCAGCTTCGGGTTGCACAAGTTGTGTACCGCTTCTCAAAGTAATAGCATTGACACCCTCTTTTGGGTTAATAGGTTGAGAAGGAAGTCTCCCACTATTTTGTGCCTTCAAATTGTTGATATCAACCGCCATGGAGCCCATTTGTGTTTGCAACTCCTTAATAGCACTCTTAGTCTCTTGTTGACTCTCCTTGAACATGGTGGAAATACCTTGCATAGCAACTCCTTTTATAGCTTTTATAGCACTCTTAGCAACTCCTTTTATAGCTTTTCTCCAACTTCTAAAATTAGGTCAAGTCTTCAAAGTCCATTAGGTGAGAATCCACCAAGCCCACAAGAAGGAGAAACCCGTGTAGAAAATACGCCCCGAAAGTGGTCGCCGGAAGTCTGGGATTGTGGCGGAAATCGGCCGGAAAGTCGGCTCCGGTGACCGGCAAAGTCCGCCCGGTCACCGGGTCAACGGGTCAAATCGGTCAGCGGGTCGGGTTAACTCGGTTGGACCGTCGGGTCAGCTCGGTTGGACTGAGTCAAACCGAGCTAGAGTGAGTTAGTGGCTTTGACCGATCTTGGTTGAGTGGTCGAATACGCCTTGGCCGAGGCTAAGCCATTGCACGGCCGGATGTTGCTGAATGGAAACCATGATTGTGCACCAAAGCTTCTTCCCGGCCAAGATGGGCTGTGCTTTCATCTGATTCCTCCAACTCCTCTGCGCACCCGAATCACTTCCTCATACCAACAACGGTTCATTATCACCACCACGGACCACCAACACTTCATTCTTTGCGACATACTACCTCACCACACCGCCATAGATCACAATATAGCCATCCTCCTTCAAGATTGATCACTTCCACCCGGACTAACATTGCGGCTCATAGCAACACTCTAGTTTGCACTTCATAGCAAACACCATCTACCATCACCAGCTCTGCCTTCCTTGCATCGTACTAAAACCATCATAACCTGTAGCATCAAGGCTACGCCATCTTGCCAGGCCATTGCACGGGCTTGTCTTTGTGTTGCACAATCCTTGTGCATAGCCGACCATCATGGCCCTCATCCCGAGTTGCCATTCCATCTCGGTTGCATAATAACGACTCCACCTGCAATGTACAAAGCTTAAACACCACCATACAACCACGGCACAACTCATAAACATCTCAAACAGCAAAAACATTAACGGCTCCCATCCGATTGCACTTCCACAGCCCGGCCGCCACTGTAGCAACCAATCACCTCCTACTCCATAACAGACTCCACAGCTGACAAGAAGTCTTACACCCGAGACTGTGCAACTACAGCCCTTGGCAAACATCCTCCACTGCAAAATACCAGCCACGACCCATCAACTAATTCGGCTCATAACCGCTAGCCTTACCACTTCCGAGCCACCGCAACTTCTATATCATTCCCTGCTGTTTGAATCATAACAACACCAGTCCCGACTCTTAAACGTGAACCACCACCAATTTACTGTCATAGGCAACATACGACTTCAACTTTCGGTTCTCATTTCGGTCCACCTCGTGCAATCTATCTCGGCCTCCATCTCTTCACCTGCAAAGACAATCCCAACATCGGCTCAAGCACACGAGCCATTCCACACCTCATACTTGACTTAATCTCGGCAGACTTCTTACCACCACCAAATCTCGGAGCTCGGGCCTTACCACAAGCCAACACCATCCCAGACTACCACCAAACTCGGGCACCTACTGCAATTCAAACCCTCACGATCTGAGACCATTACCACCACTTGATTTACCCATTCAAGGCAACAACGTGCTATTCTCCTACACATCACTAAAGCTTGCATATTGAATCTCATTTGCCACCGCAACAAAGATCGATGCACCACCAACAACATCCATTGCCGTCTCATTCAAGCCTCAAGTCTCAACTCTATTGTCCACCTGAACCAGCCCTGCACAGTTCCATCTCAATCACCCCAAACTCAGTTTCCTTAACGAATCCCTTCCATTCTCCCTGTTGCATACCTCCTTGAGAACTCCCAGATTTACTCGCCAGAAGCTCTTCATCTTCAACAACAAAAACCCTATTTCATCGCTTCCATTGAGCCGCCCTCATCTTTCACCGAACACTGAAGTTTGCTCATCAATAACGAGATCGAGCAATTCTTTCAAACCCAATCTGCTCTTCTCACGTGTTTCGATCTACCGCAAACAACAACTTCGATCTTATTTTAGCGGATTCGTTACTTTTGTTCTTCAACCAAAACTCATCTTCTCTCGCATTTCGATCTCCTCGCCATGGAAGCAAAGAACCCACGAGTTAGCACACCACCCTCTCGATCTCTCCATGTTTGAACGATCTCAGCAGCAGTCGTTACTTTTTTTCTCTCTTCTCTCCATTGATTTCAGGTGAAGACAATTGAAACCTGATTTCGATCTAGGGTGTAGGAAAGGAAGTGGCTAATCCCACTCGAATGAGATGGATAAGGGGTTACCCGTCATGACTCTAGGCACCCAAATTGTTCCCGTTAAGGGCCGACTAGCTTCAACGTGGCCTGTCGGTTTCATGTATCCGACAAGCTCATCCATAGGTTTCGCTTGTAACTTTCTCAAACGCAGTCGGATTGACTCCAAGCTCTCGCCGTTAGCTTCATATTTCCGTTCTCGCTCACCACGTTTCAGCCTGCTCCACATATAGCTCGCCTGTGAGATGATAATTTCGCCCTTTGACCCAATTTGAATAATTTCTTCTTCTTTTCCTCCGTGCGACTCCATTGCACCTGATAACTCAAAAGCAAACATAAAATACATAATTCACACGAAAAACAGCAAAGAAAGCATAAACTCTATATAGTAAATACGGTGTATTCTACACCTATCAGTATGCATACGATAGTTCCGGTCATGGATCACATATATGCAAGAACGCATAGTATTATCATAATCCAATGATGGTTAAGTGTTCTAAACTCTATTTTAATCATTGAAACTTTCTTAGAGGATGACAATAGCTGTTTTCACGAATTATTAGCATCAACACAATTTTCAAGTTATTGAAATAATCAGTACGAAACATTCCAAGTCTACATCAAATGATTGTATCACACAAACCATGTAAGATGTTACTCGACGATTTTCACATGATCATATTTTGAATTTCGTCAAAAATATAAGATGAACTTGGTTGAAGCGAAAGCTTACCAACACATATTTTGAGAAATATGTAAGCGAGTGAAACTCAGCTCGAAATCTCAAATGTGCATAATCGAATATTATATAGTAATACGACTTTTGTCTCAATATAGTAGATAGAGTAAAAGTAGACTTTCCAAGTGATAGATGAGTTTTAGTCTCCACATACCTTTTGTTGATGAAGTTCCACAAGCTCTCCTTAGTAGTTCTTCGTCTTCAATTTATGAACGCCGTTAGACTAGAAATCAAGACTTATAGTTTTGATCACTAACATTGACAAACAAGCTTGAGATAGCAACGCTTGCGAGTTCGACCGAGCAGTGCTCTAACAGTAACAAAGTTCCATCTCTTGACACTTTGTAAAGAACATTTGCAAAGATGTTGTACTGACATGCCACTCTTCGGATGTATCTCCTTTGTTGTTTTGTCGAATCTTCTGGGTAAGACTGATCTTCGAGGTACCTATGGATATCAACAAACTAAGGAGCGTCGTCTAATTTTTCAGCGGCGACTTGAATGGAATGACAAAAGGCAGGTTCATTTCTTTGGCTTATTTCGATGGGTTTCACCGTCATTCCTTCGAGGACTACAAGTCAAGAAGCTAAAACAGCAAGAGCATTAGCACTATAATTTTTGTATCTATAGATGTGTTGGAACTCGATGTGATCGAATTGCTTGGTGATATCCTCAAGGTATGCATGATATTGGGATAATTGTTCGTTAACATTTTATTCCTTCTGGATTTGTTTGATGATCAACAATGAATCTCCATACACTATGATGCTTTTGACATTGATTTCAATAGCAGCTTTCAGTCCAGCTATGCAGGCTTCATATTTTGCAACATTGTTAAAGCATGGAAAACATAGCCTGATAACAATATGAGTATGGATACCTTTCAGTGATTCTAGCAGTGCCCCTACACCCCTTCCTTGTTTGTTGCGGGCGCCATCAAAATACATCTTCCATGGCATATCTTCATTATATCAGCGTACATCACCCATTCGTCTAGGAACTCGATCTTCAACTCAGTATTGTTAAGAAGAGGATGTGACGCCAGATGATCGACAATTGCCCTTCCCTTCACTACACCATTTTTAGGGATTCGCAACGGCAGAGTGACGTTTCAAAACACGGTGTTGCATTTTTTCGCAACGGCATAAGCTCCGTTGCGACTCTTGGTCAGCAACGGAGTTCGCAACGTACTATGCCGTTGCGACCCAGTTTATTCGCAACCAACGTCTGTCATTACTAACCTGTTTCTAATTACAGGAATACCCCTACCCGGAACTAAAATATTATTGGTTCTGGTTCTAACTTAGCAACATAATAAAGACGTTGATAATATTTTGCAACATAAAAAAAAAGGTCAAGTCTTCATTGACCTGGTCAAAATCCATTTCCCCCCTTGCAGTTACCCAGATCCCCACATTCATCATTTCCACATATATACATTCATTCATTCAACATACAAAACTGTATCAAATTATGAAATTGGATTCTTCAATTGATTGTAACAAAAAGTAAGTATTTGATACAAATGTGTTCTAAATATCACAACAAACTAGTGTACACATCTTGCGAGATCTTCTAACTTAAACTAGTGATGCAACATACATTCATTCCTAAGTTCAGTTCATGTAAAGTTACGAAATTCCTAGTTCTTCTAACTTAAATCACTATAAGGAGATACTACATAAACTTACAAATCTTACAGCTGCTAAGGGACCTAATGGTTGCTGCTTTCTTCTCCAACCCTAATTTCTGATCTCATTTCCAACTTCAGTTGAGTTTTCCTACAGTTGTGGAATCATAGCGGGAGAGAGAGTGGGAGTTTGTACCAAGTTCCCAAGAATCCCAACCATAAATGGCATAGTTTTGTCGACTTGTGCAACGAATAAGAGCTAGAGAACTTTTGAGAGCCCAAGGCAACTGTGCGAGAATGATCACGTGTAGCAGTTGTCCCATTGAGTGTGTTCAACCCAAAAATAACCGGCACCCTGAATAGATAAATATAATAAAATAAGTTAAGTGGAATACATAGAAAAGGAGTTGATATATCGAACAGTTTATGCAATGTGAAAACTCATATCAGAAATTCATCATTTAAGAATCATACTTTGTATTTGAAAATCAAAATTTGAATCTCAAACAACTAACCAGTAATTAAGAAAAGAAAAAAGCAACATACATAATCAGAAAATAGAGTGAACGTTAAAGAAGCAAATGAGTACATTAAAGAATTACCAGATTAACATACCATCAGACATCTTGGCCTCGATGTTGGAAACATCTTTATGATCATTGACACGATCATAACCATAGCGAAGCTTCCATGAATGAGTCTGCTCAACCGTAGAGAGTTCACAATCCACTGAAAAAAGCCAAGTAATTTTCTATCAAAGTAATTCACACATTCACAATATTGGGCAAAAAGTTAGAATGTAACACTGTCAATGCCCTGGAACTATCTTTACCAATTAACAATCAATGCTCATTACAAAGTCAATGCACATTTTTAGTAAAGAGATTATCGTTAAGAGCTTTGAGAGATGGTTCCAGGTCTGACAAAAGTGTGAACTGCACAAATATAACAAAAAAGACCATATAAGTTAAGACAGCTATTACGAAGACGTACCAGACCCAACGGCTTAATGAATAAAATGCAAATGATATCACTTGGTATGTTCATTTTTTTCTGTAGTTGGAGAAACTAGAAGCTCTTACAGCGTGTGTACCTTTATAATCATATGGTCTTGTATAACCATATGACTACTGCGATCTTGTAGCTTCAAGTGCAATCTATAACCACCACTTAGTTGCCACTCCACCAGAACCCATGCCTAAAACAATGCAGGTAATCAACACCAAAAACTCCATCATCATCACCTGCAATGCCATAACCTTCCATCAGCTTAACCTCACATACCACAAGCAGTTCCCGTAGAGAGATTCAATCTCCTTGCATAATGCAGAGATATACATACAGGGGAAATTTCAAATAACTCGCATAATACAGAGATATAGAGATTTTGTCTTCCAGAGATATAATTAGTACTTAACATCTTGTCATTTAAATGCAAGTTAAAGCACTAAATGTATGTGTAGTGCACACCAAAATGAAACTATACAAGTAGTAGATGCCTCATGCTTGTACCTTTTTCTATATATTATATCTCAGTAGCCACCAACCCCCTCAAAGATACAAAGATAACAAGCAATAGATTATATCTTGTTCATAAAAAAAATAAACAAGAAATACCATAACATTTCCATCTGTCCATTCATTTATTACTTGGAACGGTTAAAGTTCAATTTATCTGACAATCACTCCAGAACATTAGCTTTACTTTTACACCTTCATATGAATTTTCGTCATGACATTAATAGCATAAGGGAAATAATATAACCAAGAATCAAGTCGTTAGTGTTATGTAAATTTAAAAGACATAAATACAAAAATAAACTCATAGCTCCAGGGACCAGAGTTGACGCAACATGTTCAAGACGTAAGTTACTAGCAATATACTTATAGCACACTTCATATTGGCTAAAGCTATAAAGGAGTAAGTATAAGAAACCTACCTGGGTATGTATTAGTCAAGGAAAACTGCGAGGATAGAAACAAGAGGCAGAAGTCATTTATCGCAACTCCGACAAATCCAAGGAGAATCCTATAGTTCTTAAAGCCCCTTTTAATCAAACAATCGGTGTGGAGTATAAGTGGTAATCGACCGACCCCTTGCCGCATACATTTGAGCTCCTTTTAAAGCCCCATTAACCTAAAAAAAATCAAATTTCAACAACCACAATAGTCCTTGTTCTCTGTAAACTCTAAAATATTTATAATCCACACCATCCATCACCCAAAATCAACTATATGATTTTATATCACCTGAGAACACATTACCAACTAAATAAAGGAGACTTACCAAGAGGTATCAATTTAGTTATTCAATAAAACTCTGAGCTATAAGTACATAATGTAAATACAAAAGGCTCAATGCCATTTTACTCAAACACATATTGATATTGAATCAAACATAACACTGAATTATCAAACCAAACGTTTATAAAATTCAATTAATGTATGCCTACACTTTTAAGTGGTAGACGCATTCGATCTTCTCGGAAACTTTACAGTATCATTATCACTCAGGGTACCATAACATACTAAAACTTCAGAGCAATGTAACGGTTCAATAAGGAGATACATACATCACAAGCTGACTGCTTTCAGAATCATCATACAAAATTCAGTTCCTATTATCCCACTCGTTAGGGTACTTACAGTGATCAGATTTATTTGAAATTTTTACATCTGAATCATAACCACAATGGGATATTCATATCCAAAAATCATACAATTAGATGCAGTTTAAGTGCCTCATTTTAAGTTCAAGAACTCTGCGTTGTTGTACAAATTCTGTAGATACAGTTCTCTGTAATTCAATAGTTTCGGGCACTTTTCCTAACCTGATTATCCTGATACTTTAACCAAGTATTCTGGTAGGCCTCTAAAGGTGTATAATTTTAAGCCTACTTGTGATACCGCAAGTGCACGGCGTCTATCGGAGACGCGGCAAGTACGGGTCGATCCCACAAGGACTTGTGGTGCTTAAGATGATCAAATGGCTATGCTTAACTGAATTCCTAGAGGTGTAACACAATTATAAGGTTGTCGAAGCGACTGAAAATGGTTGAAGTGACTCTGAACTAAGGAAAAGAAATAAAATGTGACAATGGGAAGTACCAGGATGGTGAATCCACCACATGACTCTTTGCTAAGGCAATTCAATTCATGTTATGTTCTTATACCTTCCTAAGGAAGATTCTAAAGAGCACTTGTGTCACTAATCTTACTAATTCCCCCTAGTATAGAATGTCTTATCACGGTACACTCTATCACGGGTTCCTTAGTTAATTACTAAGCATCACTCATACATTGTTAAGCACATAACACCTTCCTTGGCGTTAATGGAGAGTTGATTAACCTTTCTTTCTAATTCTCTCCTAGTATTGGTTGTCTTCTTACAAGATGACCAATCACAAGAGAATTGGATTAATTAGTTACTACACTCCTACTTCTATTAAGCACAATAAGAACAAGATCATCAATATGAATTAATCGGATAATGTCTAGGGTTTCAACAACACCCTAGTCAAGAAACTTAGAACATGATTCAAATACAAAGAAATACAAATTAAAACTAAATGATACACTGGCTAGTCCAGGCATGCCTTTCTACACACCCACACACTTCAATTTATACATGCACAGCTCAAAACTACCAAACCCTAATTCTTCAAAAATCGAAATTAACTATAAAATACTCTCAAACATACTCTAACCCATACTCTGAATTTGCTGTTGGCTCTACTCCTGCGGTTCTGAGACTCCCTTGCTCTTGATTTGATGTAAGAGAAACCCTAGCCCCAATTATCTTTAATATAGCCTCTAGGGTTAAGAGAGAGGCTAAATGAAAGATAACTCGAACTAGGGGCGTTGAAGATTGTTGTGGTGGTACTGTTGGTGTCAGGGAATGAGAGATGGTGGCGGAGAGGGCTCTGGTATGGTCGGGGCAGAGAGGAGATGCAGAGCAGAGCTCTGTCGGGTGGAGAGGAGAAGAGAAGAGAAAATTAGGTTTAGGTTTTGGCTAAGGGGGCTTATATAGGTGGTGTAGTGTTGAGCGGGTGCATCATAGATTTGATGAGAGTAAGGCAGCGACCGTTGGATGCGTGGGAGTGAGATCTGAACGGTGTAGGTAGGATTGGAGTGATTTGGTGTTGCACGGGAGCAGCGAACTTCGATGCGCGTGGAGGCAGCGACCATTGGATGCGTAAGATAGAAATCTCAACGGCTTGGAGTGGACGGGCTCGGATCCGGGTCATGGGTATCTCTAGCCCAAGTCTTCCTTGATTGGGTTGCAACCGATTTGCGCGCGGGCTTTGGCTATCTCGCTCCATAGATGTTTGACTCCAATTCTTCGCTCTTTAGCTCCTCGGTTTCTCTCCGGACTTTATTTATTACCTAAAAACACAAAATTAATTAATACAAATATTTATTCTTGAAAACAAAGAAAACACGAGAATCTGGGATAATATCTCGATTTCTAAGCGCAAAAGATGAGTAAAATGCCAATAAAAAGGTGTATAAATATGCACTATTTAGCACTCATCAAATACCCCCAAACCTGAATTTTACTTGTCCTCAAGTGAAATAGAAATTAGGAAATCCTAACTATACCCCTGTCGCAGGTCTCTCGAATGCATTTAGCGTGTGCACTAAGCCTTTAAACCCCTAGGTGTCCCTAGTGGACGAGTTGTAGTCTCGTGAGGGTTTACAAGAGGTGTACCCACAAAACCTTCTCCAATTTCGAGTGTAAAGAGTCTCAAGCATCCAAGAAGCTATGAGGACATAGAGTTTCGCATGCTAGTAACGAAGTTAGAACTACCAAAGAACGCATTCTCATCCTTAAGTCTTTGAGCGAGAAGTAACCATACCATATGAAAGAATTCGGATTCGATTGTGATCATAAGTCTCAACTTCGCCTCACCATTAGGGTTTTATGATAATTGCACTCAAAAAGATCGCTTTTTTAGTCTCTCATGTGTGCGAGGCGGGAATAAAGAGAGAAATCCCGCACACGTTGTAGGTAAGAAGGATAACCTTCCGAAATAATTTCTGGAGACTCCACAAAAGTGTGGACAAAAAGAATCTATTTCTGATGATCTCTAAGAAATGAAATCAACCATTAGTAAGGGGTGGGAGTACTCACTCACTTCTCACCCGATCGGAAATTAATATCACTCTCTCATAAGAACCATAGAAACGTCTTCAATCTTCGGTCTTCGGTCTTCAATTGTTGATGACGAACTCCTAAACTTCACAAAACTTGACAATTTTTTTAATTTTTATACTCAATTTCCTTGTTGTTTGGATTTTTCTTCTTGAACTCTCTTTACCATGGTGGTAGCAAAAATAAACTACAATATTTTTTTGATTTTTTGAATTTTTTTTTTTTTACAATAAGTGAAAATAAAAATACAAATAATGAAACAACTAACTCCATGGACAAAGGACTTTATCACTCAATTTTTCCACAACTTGTATTGTCTTGATTTTATAAATTTTATTAATTCTCATCATATTTTCTTTTCTTTTTCTTTGTTGCACGTAAACCTTGGACTATATCAATTTTTCTTTCAATATTCGATGTTGCTCCGTTTCGACGATGATGTGTTTCTATGGGTCTGCTGATTGAGAGAGAGTGATGCTAATCGCAAATCGATATTTAGAAGGAGTTTTCATCTTTAGACGTCACCCTCATGATTGACAAAAACTAGCACTCAAGAGATCAAAAGTAGTCTTTGAAATTGGTGCGAAGTTGGGTAGCTCACCATTCCTACCCTAATTTACGTCGGTGACACACACTCTAACGACTTTTCTAGAAAGTTGCAAAAAATTGAAGGTTGGTGCCTCACTTGATGTAAAATGGGTAGTCTCCACTATGGTTGATCACAATTCTACTACCGAATATCTAAACAAGACCTAATTCGCCCTCCGGTATGGTTAAATCCAACTTTAACGCTCTAATCAACTAAGAAACCCGATTGTGTTCTCCTAAGACTTCTAAATTCGTTATTTCGATTGATTCTCTATGTAAACATAGCTAGAAGCATGCTAGTGACTCTAAAATCTCTAAAAGTTGGAGGTTTTTATTTGCAAAAAGTTTGAATTTTTTTTTTTTTTTTTTTTTTTTTTTTTTTTAAATGAAAATAAAAGATTAAAAAGACTAAAAACTCTATATGAAAATGCACCCCCAAACCTAAATCAAACATTGTCCTCAATGTGTCGACAGATAGGAAAAATTTAAACAATCACATACCAAGAGAACTATGCTGATAAGAGAAAAGGGAAGAGATTACCGGTATGTCGGCGGGAGCAAGGTTGAGCTTCTTTAGTCAAGGCTAGAATCCAACATTCTCAACGGAGATCATATCGGATTAGCATAATATATGCGCATGAAGACTCAACCGATTCAAGAAAAGAAAATTTAACAAGTCCTACTGGATATATACAATGAAAATTCACCATAAACTAACAATCTAAAGAGTTGAGGATCAACCCAATAGAAAATATATACAAACATCAACAGACCTTACACGGATATAACATGAGAGTGCAAGTAAGACTGCAGATGTGAAGGAGTTTCCCCCAAACCTAAACTTGTGAACAGGTGTGTTTGTGAGAACAAAATCTTGCAATTTTAAAGGTACATCATGCAAAAGGTCTAACTCGAAATGAGTTTTGCTAATTACAGGCAGACATACACATTCCAACTGTGGCTCCTTAAGAGTGTTATACTTTGATGCAAAATAGTCCAAGAGGACTTGGGAGGCACAAAGCTCTAGGCCTAAGTTAGGCATTTTTAGAAAAGTTGGTTTTGCAATTTTGTGACAAACTACACCTAGGTTGGGTGAAGGAGTTTCAATTTGTGACTCAAGAGAGAGGTTAGGTACATCCAAGTTATTTTCATGTATAAAATCATTTGCACCATCACACACTTTCCTAAAGTCGAAAAGGGTAAATCATGTTCATTTTCACAGACAATTCATCAATTTCCATGTCAAATTCATCGAGAGGAGGCAACATATTGTGACATGGGAAGGGAATCGGACACAACAATAATATCATGATCCAAAAGAACATTAGTGTCAACGAGAAGATTCATCCTTTCCTAAGTCACAAACAAGTTGTGAAGCATGCTCACATTCACCGAAGAATTTCACAAAACTAAGCTCATAGTTAATATCACATGTATGAATATTAGAAGAAGTATCATTCATAGGGTTCACGGAAGAGACGCCTAACGTCTCCGAACCAAAAGATTCCATCATATTTTCAGCATGCACATGCTCTTCTAACATATCATATTCATCATCATCATCATCATATAAATGCATTTCCTTATTAAAAATCATAGTATTTCTAGTCCCGTCATTTAAAATAGGTTCATATGCAATATCAATTGCACGAGTAAGACTAGGCATACTATTTTCATTATGGGTGATAAACATTTCATTTTGAAAGTCCTCCCTTTCCTCATTTAGTGCATCACAGATTTGACTCAATTTGAGTTCTAAGCTCGCAACCCTTTGGTCAGTTGACTTTTGATATTGCTCAAGGTTTTGAATCAATTCTAGAATTTCATTATGTGGTTCAATGAAAGGAGAGTTTTCAACAGAGGGAAATTCATAATCAATGCTATATGGTTTATCATGCAATACACTCTTTGCATTATTTTGTTCGATGAGTCTAAGATTTTCCTCCACAGATTGAGAAGTACAAAATTATTCATCTCCCCACTGTGGTGAATGATGTATGTGATCATAATGATTAGGGTATGTGAGATCGGGGCCCCGAGAAGGCTCATAAAAATCCCTAAAATAACTATGGTATGTGGGGAGTTCATCCCGTGAAGCGTGCCCGTAAGCAAGCTCTCTAAGGGATTTGTTTGTATCCCGATTTGCGGACTGAATCCCGACATGGTCTAGCTCTCAAATTGAACTCAAAAGAAACACCCAAAGGTTATGGAAAGTGGGCTCGGTTTTGGTTTAAGAGGGTTTATTTGGTTTTGTGGGCTTCTGTTTGGTTTTGTTGGGAAAGTTTGGTTTATGTGGGTTTTGATTTGGTTTATTGGGAATGTGCAGCCCAGTGAAACTGTGGGCTCGGTTTGGTTTAAGCCCAGGTTATGGGTTTAGTTAGCCCAGCAGATCAGCTGAAGTGGGCTTAACTGTCAAAGGTTTGCCTCAGCCCAGCTGTGTGCAGCTTAGGTGGGCTTAGTCTATTGCACAGCCAGTTTGGGTGTGGGCTCTAGGTTATGATCAGCCCAGGTTGTGGGCTTCAGGCAGGTGGGCTAGTGATCGCGGTCGTAAGCGTCAAAAATAATTTACACTTTCTTACTACTCAAAATATAAATGTAGCAAGGGCAAGAAAGGATCGATCCCACAGAGAGGTCTAGGTTGTCAAATTGTTATGGTTTCCTATATACGGAAGAATTTCTGATTGTGTAAATAAAAATAAACAAAAAGCAAATAAAGTACGCAAATCAAGGATGTGAAAGTATTGGTTACGGATTTCGTTTTCATTCACAAACATGTTTTCACACAATAACTAGAATTGATATTTTAATCTCAACTTTTATCAAAGACCCTAGAATACCTTGATCGCAAGAATATCCCGCAAATCTCCTCATGTCATCAACAAACACATTAAAAGATGCGAATATGAATTCTACCTAAAGGAACAACCTAACGTGTAAAAGCACTAATCAAGTTTAATTCCCTAGATGCGTTAAGTTCTATGAAATCAGGCCAATCAAAGCAATTGAACGTGGAAAGCGCACTAATTCAATTTAACAAAGGTTATGGTTCACATATGATCATAAGAATATATCACTACAAACTATAATCATATTTATGCTACTTGCAATCCGGAATTATCACTTTTGCGTATAATAACCCTAATCTAGCAATAGAGATGAAAACAAACTCAATCGATTCGCGACTCGACTAAACAAGCATTCAAATCATGTAACAATATTCATGGTGAATCATAAACGATAATATGAGAGAAAACTAATTTATTGAATCAAAGAATCATATTATGTGAAATCCAACTATTCCATAACCAATAATAAACTTAGGTACTCAAATTCATGGAGTTCATCACAAGAAGAAAGAGAAGAAACTTCATGGTTCTAAACCCTAGAATAAAGTAGTGGAAAAAGAATAATAAAAACGTAATAGATAAAAGATATAAGATATGATATAAGATGATTCCCCAAATTGTGCCTAGGCTTCTCTATATATAGAGTTTTGTAATCTCTCCTTGAAGAAATTAGGAAACCTAGTAAAAATAGGAAATTGCACCTCCTTAAGAATTGTGTCCCGTGCATCGAGCCCCGTGCAAAGTAGGTTGCCAAACTCGCCTAAACACCAATATCCCACGTCCAAAGTCTGGTTGTGTAAAGAATTTCATCCCAAGCTAATGGGCTTTCGCAAACTGTTAAGTTCAGCCCGCTTTCTAGATAGTAGTTACTTGGAACCGATAGTGTAACATCTTTTCTCAAAGAAACCCATGACCATCCTCCGATAAGCCGCAATCGTCCCCAGAAACTCGAGCATCACTTCCATCTTGTTCTAACGCCGGGCAAAGGCTCGAGAAATCCTAACTGCCAAGATCCATCAATCCTCACTGCCATCTCTCTAAGCCATCCATCACAGCTTCGCTATTAAACTCGAGCTAAGACTATACATGCAAACTTCTCAGTTCGTAACCCATCTTCGTCTCTCTGTTTTGGCAACAAACGACACAGTTTCCATCTCCATTGCCATCACGTTCAAGTCCCAAAGAAAACAACTCGATTCGACTTCCAAGTTCAATGGCGGCATCCAACCTCCCGATCGATCACGATCTCCATCTCGAGCTCTTCCCTGTCTAGTTACACCACACGTCCTCCATCATTACCCTAATAGCAAAGCAGGGACCCTTCCTTATCTATTCAATGCATGCTCAACTTGTTCTTCCTGTATATCTCCTTACACAACCTCATCTCCCTGATAACCTTCCTAAACGAGATAGTCTCGTTTCTTCTCTCACTCGGACTCAATCATTCTCGTCTGCCGGCATCGTTCTCTGCCAATTAACCACCAAGTATCACAAACTCCATTTTATTTCTTCAACTCTTTCTCATTATCACCATCGTCACCATTGCGAGCTTCTCTGTGTTTATGTTCTTCTTTCCTCTCTGTTGGCAGCAGCATGAGTCACCGAGAACATCAGAAGCAGCTCATCATCTTTATCTCGACTCATTTCTCCCCATACTCGAGTACCACCGATTTATGGAAATCAGTTTTAATCATCGATAGCAGCAAGCCTGTTTTCTTCTTATCAGCTGCGAACTCGACCTCAAGCACCCATTCCCCTGCTCAACAAAGACCATTACGGCAACAACAACTACCACCAGCCATCATGATCATCACCAGCAGCTGCGATCACCGATCATCATCGCCACTGTTCTCTGTCTTAAGCTCCATGTATTACTCGAGCACACCATACTCCTCTCGAGCTTCCTCCCGTTCTTGACTTAAAGGTGCCTAACTCCATCATCAATGACAAAGAAAGCTCAAGTTCTTCTCGGCGCTCAAAACTCGAGTTCACTTTCCATCTACATGTCCCCGTCCGTTCTTCCATCACCATATTTACCTTTGGGTTTGAGATGCGAGAGGAGTCCAAGAGCCAATGGAACTCGCCGACGAACATTCTCGCTCTCCATATTGTAACATGTGCTCTAATGATCGAATTGTCATATCAAGGCCAAGTTCTTCAGACCATTGCTACCATAGCTATTCCGAGCGATTAATCCAAAGAAGTGCCGTCGGGAGAGAAGAAACCGCTCGAATGGTGAGGAGCAAGAGTAAGTAAACCCTTTCCCATATGCACGAGACCTTGAGCAATCCGAACACAAAACAAGAGGCTGGCTTCTTTGTAATAATAACTTGAAAGATTGCGAAGCATGCTAGCTATTCGAGCATTATTGGTACCAGCACCTATCAGCCCCAAAGATATAGTCGCTGCCATTGCTACTTCTGAGTCCGTGTCATGGCTAAGTCTCGCTTAATGTATTCATTGGCGGACTCGAACTCCGCTCGAGCTTCTTTATCCATCGATAACCATCACCGATCACCTGCAACAACTAATGATCACAAGACTAGCTTCTATTGACCATCGAACACCGATCAACCCATCTTCATCTCGCCTGTATAAACGAAAACCATGGTTCTCGTTTTGAACAGAAAACTCGACTGAAACTTAAGAAGAAGACACAGGTGCCCTAAGTAAATAGGTCGGCTGCACTTAACACTATTTGAATTCTGGCTTCCCCAAGTAAAGGACCAGACTATTTTTAGCAGCCCCTTTGGAACAGTTCACCCCTTAACACAATGGCTACCCCTTAACGTACAGTGGGGTTACCAATAGTACTTTCCGATAAAATGACCATTTTGCCCTTTGCTTATGAGTTCTTGTTTTGCTCATAACTTCTTCATACGAACTCAGAATGACTCCGTTCTTTCGCCATTGTCTTCATCTTCTCGTCCTCTACACAATGAAAAGTAGAAATCTTGTATTTGAACGAGTTCCAATTGGTCTTTTTGCTCCAAATGACTCCATTGCACCTAATAAACTCAAAAGCACACATAAGATACATAATTTACAAGAAAACTCGCAAAGAAAGCATAAATACTAGATATTAAATACGGTGTATTCTACACCTATCAGCTAGCTGTGTTGTAGAGCCCAGGTTAGGTGACATGTACACAGCCCAGTGAAAAGAGGTACAACCCGGCGGTGTGGGATTCAACTTTGTGCACACGACTCTAGTGCTTGCACAAAGACAAACTTAGCGGGTGTCACAAAGACAAAGCTAGCTTACTGAGATCAACACAGGTAAACACTAGCTCACAAAAATGATGCAGCACTGGTTTGGCAGTTTATGCTTAGCACAAGTTACAGGGCCTTATATTCAGTTCATCACAATGTAAATATGCAAATGCACAAGTTTAACAGGGTCATGCACAGGGTTGCAGCTTAATTGGCTCTCCAAGGTGCAGCTCAACTCACAGCTTCAGGGGCTGGAGTTGGGGCACAGGGCAATGAAATTAGCTAAGGCTACAGCACAGATTGGCAGCTTGAAAGCAACAGATTAAGCAATGCTAGCACAATTCACAACCCAGATTAACAGATTAAAAACTTAGCTTGTGCACAGTCTAGTTTGATTAGAGCTCAATAGTTGTGCAAATTGGTTGTCAAGCACAGGCTTGAGTGCACAGGTACTACACAAGAAGGTAACAATTTGCACAGGGTGGTGAAATAACACACACAAATTGTGCAGGGCAGGTTTAAGCCCAATGTGCTTAGAGCAACACAGAGCACACAGCACAAGGTAGCCTATCAACGCAGGGAGACACTAATTCTCCAAAATATCACAATACTGGCAGCACAGCACAACACAATTTAGCCAAGGTTCAGCCACAGGGTCAGGTGGAGTTAAGCTCACAAGTCTGTCAACAGGGCTGGGGTACAGACTTGTTTTCTACAGGCTATGCTTAAAGGTGGCAGGATCAACAGGGGTTGTGGTATCAACTCACCCAGTTGACTTCAGTTGATTTCAACTCACAAAAGGTCTTTGATTCACTCAGTTGATTTCAACTCACTCTAGCATGCATAATGGTACTTGCTGCTCAAGCTCACAAGGCACAGGATAGCAATACACAGGGTCTCACACAAGCATGCAAATATTGACAATAAATTGGCTCAACAGCTTCATGGGGGTGGAGCTTAATAATTCACAGGTCAAGCTCCGGGGTGATCACCTGGCAAGGTAACTACGTCATCAAGCAAGTTGGTAGGCTTACCTCATTCACAGCTCATGTGCAAATGTGTCGTGGCAGCGCTTATAGCCACTGGCTATGTTGTTCTGCACCTTGTCTTCCTTGGGTTTGCTCAACACAGCAGCACAGCAGCACAACAAACTCAGCAACACAGCAAGTACCTGCTAGCTCAAAATGAGAGTTTAGTTTCAAAAATGTGGATGTTATAGCAGAGGATCAAGATGAATACCAGCCTGGCCCGAGAGTCAATTGGACCGACACAGGATCAAGAGTTACAAGGCACTAAGATACGGGAGAACACAAGAAGCTACGTAATGAACAAAATGCAATGAGAAATGAGTAAAACAAAGAACAATGGAAATGAGCAATGAGCAAAACAAAGAGCAATGGAAACTAAGTTACACTACAATGCAAGGCTACAATGCACTGACAAGTTACAGATGCAAGTTACAAAATTTAAACTAAGTTTATACTAAAACAAGACTAAAAGCAAAGAATGTAAGTGAATATATACAGAGATGATTGAAAAACAGTGAAGTCAAGCCAAAAATCACAGGGCACACGCCAAGTCCCCGGCAGCGGCGCCAAAAACTTGGTAGGCCTCTAAAGGTGTATAATTTTAAGCCTACTTGTGATACCGCAAGTGCACGGCGTCTATCGGAGACGCGGCAAGTACGGGTCGATCCCACAAGGACTTGTGGTGCTTAAGATGATCAAATGGCTATTCTTAACTGAATTCCTAAAGGTGTAACACAATTATAAGGTTGTCGAAGCGACTGAAAATGGTTGAAGTGACTCTGAACTAAGGAAAAGAAATAAAATGTGACAATGGGAAGTACCAGGGTGGTGAATCCACCACATGACTCTTTTCTAAGGCAATTCAATTCGTGTTATGTTCTTATACCTTCCTAAGGAAGATTCTAAAGAGCACCGTGTCACTAATCTTACTAATTCCCCCCTAGTATAGAATGTCTTATCACGGTACACTCTATCACAGGTTCCTTAGTTAATTACTAAGCATCACTCATACATTGTTAAGCACATAACACCTTCCTTGGCGCTTAATGGAGAGTTGATTAACCTTTCTTTCTAATTCTCTCCTAGTATTGGTCTGTCTTCTTACAAGATGTAATAATCACAAGAGAATTGGATTAATTAGTTACTACACTCCTACTTCTATTAAGCACAATAAGAACAGCATCATCAATATGAATTAATCAGCATAATGTCTAGGGTTTCAACAACACCCTAGTCAAGAAACTTAGAACATGATTCAAATACAAAGAAATACAAATTAAAACTAAATGATACACTGGCTAGTCCAGGCATGCCTTTCTACACACCCACACACTTCAATTTATACATGCACAGCTCAAAACTACCAAACCCTAATTCTTTAAAAATCGAAATTAACTATAAAATACTCTCAAACATACTCTAACCCATACTCGAATTTCTGTCACGGCTCTACTCCCGCGGTTCCGAGACTCCCTTGCTCTTGATTTGATGTAAGAGAAACCCTAGCCCCAATTATCTTTAATATAGCCTCTAGGGTTAAGAGAGAGGCTAAATGAAAGATAACTCGAACTAGGGGCGTTGAAGATTGTTGTGGTGGTACCGTTGGTGTCGGGAAGGAAGGAGAGATGGTGGCGGAGAGGGCTCGGTATGGTCGGGGCAGAGAGGAGATGCGGAGCGAGCTCGTCGGGTGGGAGAGGAGAAGAGAAGAGAAAATTAGGTTTAGGTTTTGGCTAAGGGGGCTTATATAGGTGGTGTGGTGTTGAGCGGGTGCATCGAGATTTGATGAGAGTAAGGCAAATGACCGTTGGATGCGTGGGAGTGATATCTGAACGGTGTAGGGAGGATTGGAGTGATTTGGTATTGCACGGGAGCAGCGAACTTCGATGCGCGTGGAGGCAGCGACCATTGGATGCGTAAGATAGAAATCTCGACGGCTTGGAGTGGACGGGCTCGGATCCGGTTCATGGGTAGCTCTAGCCCAAGTCTTCCTTGTTGGGTTGCAACCGATTTGCGCGGGGCTTTGGCTATCTCGCTCCATAGATGTTTGACTCCAATTCTTCGCTCTTTAGCTCCTCGGTTTCTCCGGACTTTATTTATTACCTAAAAACACAAAATTAATTAATACAAATATTTATTCTTGAAAACAAAGAAAACACGAGAATGGGATAATATCTGATTTCTAAGCGCAAAAGATGAGTAAAATGCCAATAAAAAGGTGTATAAATATGCACTATTTAGCACTCATCATATTCCTGACATTTTAACCAAGTATTACTGACATATCTTAGGATAACATATTAAAAAGTCACTCAATTCTAACAGTTAGATTTCAGTTTATGACCCCAACAGTACCTACGTTTGAAATGTCCGAAAAACAAATTTGTAGTTTATTCTAAGGTTTCGTCACCTAACTAAGTTTCCAACTAGTTCTAACATTGGAATCCAAATACAAAGAATAATAAGTGATTTAGCAAGAGTATCTTACCTCCACTGTCCTTTACCCATCCATACATCTACGCATCATCTGCAAGCATGATCCAAGCATACTAGCTATATTCCATTTCATATATATTTGCAAATCACCCAATTTCTATATATATATGAGGTCAGTGGGTATGGATAAATTAACACTTCAATAAAAATAGTTTGAACTTAATCAATTTTAACATTTTACAGTATGAATATACCTTATGAAACATCTAACAACTAGTGCACTACAGTATGTAGATTTTCATATATTTTGGTCTAGGCAATAACACAAACGGTTTATGCCTATATATATTCTTTGATTTGTACTGAATATATTCAGTAAATCCAAATCCAAAACAAACCCATTACTTGAAGTAAAGAGTATAACACAAATACAAGAAGAACTCAGAGATTTCGCTGGCATGAAATCAGAACATTTCATTAAACTTTAACACTACCATCCTTCCATGGTTAACACAAATTCTAGGTATCATATGTTATTTTACAAGTACAAGCAAATATAATCATGGACTGTTATAAAAGTTTAAGAAATTTCCAACCCTCTTCACAGCCAACAAGATCAGTCTTACCATGGAGTAACTTAATCTATTCATGTACGGTGGTGACTAAATAGAACAACAAATTTTTTTCCTAAATACCCACCTTGCTGATTTCAAGAAACACAATAACAAGATTTTAATTCAACAAATGCCAGCACACATGAAAGACTAATAAAACCTTACAAATCGTTTAAAACTCTATTAAGACACACCCAAGAATAAAACAAAGAAATTGAAACTTAAGACTAACTGAATGTGAAGAAAAACAACACCTTGTGATTCACCACTAGGACCATTTTTATCATGCTCAATGAGATTCTATCAAAATCAAAATCTTATAAAAATTCTTAAGTTCAGACCATACAACTTATAAAAACTTCTAAGATAAGAGATTATACAAAATTTCTTTAAGTACACCAATTCAATTCTAACATGTAGCTTCAACTGAATCCTAGTGGTAGGCTTTCCGAAGCCCTTAGGTTAACGACAAAAACATCCTCTCAACAAAGAGAGAATGAGCTACAAGTAGCTTTTGCGATTCACCACTAGGACCATTTTTATCATGCTCAATGAGATTCTATGAAACTTCAGCTAAACAATATAAAAGGAACCAAAATATTCAAAACAGTTGGATATACCTTCTTAGTTTTCCTAAACCAATTCTCACCAGTTCTTCTTCAAACTCTAATGAATTCAATCTTGACAAACCTAGACATGGAAGAAAAAAAATATTAGATTCAGATAAACAACAAACCATAAAATGGAAATAAAATATAAAATAACCACAACAATTTCATAGTTGGATATACCTTCTTAGTTCCACCTGAACCAACTCTGACCAGTTCTTCAATCTTGACAAACCTTAACATGGAAAAAAAAAGGGGGGGTATTAGATTCAGATACACAACAAACCATAAAATGGAAAGAAAAAAAAGAAATAAAAAAACTGAAACTGAAAGAATCAGATTCACAAGTGAAATCGAAAAACTGAAATCAAGCATTAAACCTTAAAAACTAAAAAACTTAAATGAAACCCTATGATTCGATAAACTTAAATCAAAATCTCTAAATCCTAGAAATCAAATCTCTGAAACCCTAGAAATCAAATCACAACTGAAACCCTAAAAATCGAAATCTATAACCCTAAAAACTATGTCAAAAATTATACCTGTATACAGATCACGATGATAGATTTTAGTGATTGAGAGGAAAAAATTGAAGAACTGGTTTTGGGGATGGAGATCGAGAGGAGAGGAGAGGGGATGAGGGAGAGGAGAGACTGAGTCTCTGGTTTTGGCGGAGAAAAAATGAGATGGAACTCGATTAAGGGTAGGATATACCCTAGACTTGGATTAAGGGTGGAAAAAAAAAAACGAAGTCTTGACCGAAGTTTGACTGGGGCGTGTTTATCAGCTCTAGTGTTCCGACCAAGCAAGTGGTTCGCACGCTTGAACTGAGCGCAGTTGCAATTTGTAACTTTTCCTGTGAGGTTGCAAAATTCGCAATGGCACCCATCTGTTGCGAAAAATTAGCAACTAAGATTCGCAACCGAAATTTCGCAACCAACCTAATGCCGTTGCGAATCTTTGTTGCGAATCCCTAAAAATGGTGTAGTGCTTGACAGATTTTTGCGTGATGTACGTAATATCAAACTCGGAGAGCAATAACTGCCATTTTGACGTTCTTTCGGACTATACAGGCTTCTCAAATAAGTATTTGATAGGATCCATCCTTGATAGTAGTTGAACCTTAAGAGACAACATGTAATGTCGAAGACGTTGGGTTGCCCGGACAAGTGCCAAGAAGGTCTTTTCTAACATTGTATATTTTGACTCATACCCTAAAAGGTTTTTGTTGATGTAGTATATGGCCCTCTCCTTGTCGTTGTCTTCATGATACTGCCCCAATATTGCTCCCATAGAGGTTCCGGTGACCGAGAGATATAGAATCAAAGAAACACCAGGGGTAGGGGAAACAAGTACTGGTGGATTAGTCAGATATTTCTGGATCTTTTCAAATGCTTCTTGACATTTATAATTCCATACCGTAGGCACATTCTTCCTTAGCAACTTGAATATTGATAGACGCATTTATGTGTCTATATTGTTCTCAATTATGTGTATTGTTAGTGCTCGATTTTGTACTTATTTTGGTATTTTATGGTTTTATAGGTGTTTTGGGAGAAATAAGCTTTTGCAGGAAAATTGGCTCGAACTGTGGTATTTGTGCTCGTGGGAGAAAATTATTATTCGGACTCTCAGTTTGGATAAGGGGCACTTCAATTACTAAGGGGCACCTCACTTCTATATGCACCCACTAGTTGGTTGCACCCCATGGCAGCTATTATCCGCACCCCCATCTCTGTTAGGGGGAGTACCATCTTATTCGTTTGAAATACAAAAATGGCGGGAAAACTATTATCAACAAATGAACTCCCCGTGACTTGGATTTGGACGTGACTTTCTCGTGGATTTTCATCGGGCCAAGTTGGTTTGGGCTTGGTTTGATCAGACAGGCAAGGTACATGGATAACAATCGAAAATAAAGGGAGATATGGGAATATTTCCCGAAATAGGGGTTGTGAGATATATCGGGACTGTATTGCTTTATTTGGTAATTACAGTGGTGAAAGAAGAAAGATATCTTCTCTGTCATATTGTTATCTACCTATTAAGATAGTTTAGGAAGCTTACAAACATCCCAGAGACGCGTAGGAGTTAAAAGAAGTAAGGAAATATTCCCAAGACTTCCGGTGAATGAAAGGGAAGATTATTTCGAGAATTAGAGGCGTTGTTTGCTATATAGGGGGTGTATTCGAGTCCCAGGAGGGTAATCGGGAGTTGGGGTACCGAACGGAGGTGATAGAAAAGCTCTGGTTCATTTGTAAAGAAGTTGCAAAAAGAACACTCACCCGAGCCAGGGAAGAAGAGAAGTCGAAGAACATTGGACATGCGAGAACAATCGCAGAGCGGTCTTATTCAAACAGCACAAAAGAAGTATCGATGTTCAACAGTAATAGATCACATATCATAAGCTTGTCATCTTTTCTCTGTAACAGTTCAACACCGGTTGTAAGAGCTGTTTGTAACGCCGCTACAGCGTTGCAAACTGTCTGCTTTATTAGTTTTCTCTTGGTTTCACCTATTTGAGCTATGAACAATTATTTTGAGCACGTGAATAATATGAGGAGCTAAACACCAATACTGAGATGACGGAGGAAGCCATTTTTCACGCGTGTGGTAATTCTATTTAATTCTTTCATGACTTTTGCATGGATTATTAATTGTTTTATGGTTTTTATTGAGTGATTGTGATTTCAATTGATGGGTCATGCTTTCTTAAGTGTTTTGATGTCTCATGCTTTATATATACAATCACTACTTTCAAAATCTACTTTCGGCAATAAATTAGAGTCAATTACTTGATATATGGATGTCTAGAATTATTAGTTGAACCACATGAATATAAGAATTGGTGGAATCCCGAGTCTTAGTACCTCTCGATATTTGTGACAAAACTTGTGAATATATTTTCTTTATTTTTAGTATTTTCTTAAATCAAACCTTTACAAGCCCGAGTTGAACGAACTTTTACTACCACTTTTTACAAACAACATAAATATCACATCAATTTTTGGCGCTGCCGACGCGGACTTGTATTTAGGTTTTAGGTTTTAGAGTTATTTCTATTTTTATTTTTTATATTTTTTGTTCTCTTTTACGCCTTTGGTATTTTTCGATTCTTTTCAGATTTGGAGCGAAGCTACAAGGAAAGAAAAAGTTATATAAAAGGAAAGCATCGCCAAAGAAGGAAAGAAAAGAGGAATTCAAAAGGAGTGAAGAAGAAGATTTTGTATATAGCTATTTTGTTTTATTTTTAGAAACTGTAAATAGGGTTGTATATTTGTAAAAAAAAAAAAATTTTGGATTTTTTTTTTTTTTGGACTGAACATTATTTTTAAAACCCTAAGGAAGGGTTGAAATTAAATATAAATTGTTTGCAGGGAAGGACGACAGTTACGATACTATCTCGGCCCCTCGGGTTCGTACACTGACATAGGAGTCGGTGGCCTGAGTCGACCTCAACGGTTCATCGCCCGTATGGTATGGGAGGTAAGACTCTATCCACCCACGAATCCCCTGTCAGTGAGTTTTATTCTGTGTGACAACTCACACCCCTGAAATAGAATGTCGAACTGGTATTACAATAGCCAATACAATGATTATCCGACTGATCAAAATGGACATTATTCTTTTTATGACCATAGTGTGTATAGTGGTTGGGAACATCAACCTTTTCAAGGTTATGGATCATACCATAGTGAGCCCAATTACTATCCGCATGCGCACCGGTCATACGAGCAAGAAAATAAGGAATATAATAGTACTAGTTCCCTGTTGAATGATATAATCAAACAATTATACCCTAGTGCTACTTATGATCCTTCCATTTCTCTAGAAGAGTCTCTCACGCAGTTAACTGAACAGACAAATAGGTTTGTGTTGGAAATTAACGGACAAACTGCACCAATGAATAAACCTTCTATAGAGGAATCCTTCAAGCTGATGGTTGAGACGAACGAAAGACTTGCTCGAAATAATCTTAATTTCTAATATAGTGTTTCCAATAATACCCTTGAAAATGAGGATAGTTATTTGCATAATCAAGATGACGAGGTTAGAATTGGTAACACAACTTTAGATGAGGTTCGATCATTTTCATGTTATTATAATGATGATTATGATGAGGATAGTGCTGATGAAGAATCTGAAATATGTAGGCATAGTGATCAGAAATTTGTTACTCCAATTGATCTTTATAATGATAATGTAATTATTCACCTATTCAAAAGGACGAGGATTTGACTAGAGATACCCCCATTTTAGACGATGTATTATTTCCTTTTGATTACGAAGCTAATAATGGTTTAGAGAAACGAGTTTCTTATGAGAGTATTGTTTTAGAGTCTAGCTATTTAGAAACATTAGTCTTACACAAAGAAAATGAACTCGTAGAGATGAGTGAGGATGAACCTGACTTAGAAGAATCAATTGACCATTTTCAGGAATCGATGACCTTGAAATTAGGGGAAGTTGTGACTAGTCTTTCTAGAGACACTGAAAACTCTAAGTTTGGGGGTGATTATCATTCTCCATGTGCTTTAACTCTTAGAAAGGTCCCTCACTTGGGACTTGACATATGTGCCTCAACCATTTTACAAGATTATCTTCATACACGTTTTCCTGAACCTAATAATGTCCGGGACGAAATTCAGTTGTTAGAAACCCATCCTCTGGTTGATGTGGTTTATCCAGGCTATGATACCCAGATTGACTTTGTTTTTCCACCAAATATTTTTCTTCCAAATGTGGGAACGTATGAGTTTCAAATGTGTCACCTATTAAGTTTTAAGACTGGGCCTAAGTACTTTAGGAAATTAGTACCGACACATTTGCTTAAGATTGACCGCCAGTTTTATCGTGGTCAATTGTGTGACTCAAATTTGATTGACTTTAAGGATCCGCAGTTATTTAGGTTATTATTATGTGCTTCTAAGTTTTTATTTGAGTTTTTCCAGACTCTAATACCTGAATCGGATCTTAGCTACGAGGAAATGCAACCCATGAAAATATTTTATTTGGACCCAGTTATAGAACCCGAACCACAGCTAGATATAGTTGTCTTAAACAGGAAACTAGACAAGGGTATGCTTTATTTGTTCATTTTCTTAGCATGTTGCAAATTCCTTTTATTTGTGGTAGCTTTATTTGGTTTTGATGACCCATAGAAATTCCGGCTATTACTTTATGATTTTATGAGGTGACTAATCCTTTGTTAGTCTGGCTGAAGACGTTAAACTTAGCACTTCTTGGGAGGTAACCCAACATTCATGCGACACGGTAATATCTTTCCTTATCTCTTTTGCTTTAATTGGTAACAGTTTCTCCTTGTTCATGCTTTTAATTTTATCTTTAGAACATTGAGGACAATGTTAGATTTAAGTTTGGGGTATGGGAGAAACTTTTTAGTTGCATAAATAAACTCCAGAGCCTAGAAATTTATGCTCATTAAGGATGGCACTAACCAATCTAAGTGGATGGAAGCATCTTGGTTGTAGGAGTTGAGGAACCAATCGATTAGATGGAAACATCTAAAGAGTCTATTCATAAAAGCACGAGCTCGGGTGTTAGAATTAAAGAAAAAACATGGTAGTTTCGCCATATCTTGTTGAATCCTTTTCACTTCTATTTTTATTTTGTTTTCTTTAAAATATGTTTCTCTAAGTGATTAGGTGGGGCTCACGATTCAAGTTGTTACCACTGCTAGGGTGAAATAGAGTGATTGAGATACCCAAAAAAAAAAAAAAAAAAAATTGAGACCAGACCATCAGACCAACCGAAATATATTCAATAAAGTCGACCACTCGAACCCTTGTATATGCCAGTTGTGTTGACCTAGAGTTAGGATTATCAACCACTGGTACCCTTGTATATGCTAGTGTGTTGATATTAGTCCAGACCAGTATCTCAGTCCATTAGGATAGGTTCATTTTGGCAGTGGCCTTCAGACAGATATGGGAAACACCATTCACCTTAGTCAACATCAAAACCATCTATGTTTTTCTATATCCATCTCATAAGCTATCCATGTGATTGGTTGACTCCGGTTATGATGTCCAGAAACTATCTAAGTAGAGCTCTGTGACTTATATATGAATTTTAGTATGCTTGAGTGCAAACTCGTGTACATCAATTGGAATTTCGCATCAGGGTACTTCCTCTTGTAGTCAATAAGTATGCCAACCAAGGAGATTCTTTAGTGCCTTCCAAGGTTTTGCGTAGATAGCTAGGGTATGGAGTAAAGGTTTTGTGGGTATACCTCTTGTAAACCCTCCCGAGACTATAACTCGGCCACTAGGGCCACCTAGGGGTTTAAAGGCTTGTTGCATACGCTAAATGCAACCGACGATGCTGCATGATAGTGAGTTAGGATTTTATTTTCTAGATTTGATTTGCGATTTTCTCGAGGACTAGCAAATAATAAGTTTGGGGGTATTTGATAGACGCATTTATGTGTCTATATTGTTCTCAATTATGTGTATTGTTAGTGCTCGACTTTGTACTTATTTTGGTATTTTATGGTTTTATAGGTGTTTTTGGAGAAATAAGCTTTTGCAGAAAAATTGGCTCAAACTGTGGTATTTGCGCTCGTGGGAGAAAATTATTATTCGGACTCTCAGTTTGGATAAGGGGCACTTAAATTACTAAGGGGAACCTCACTGCTATATGCACCCACTAGTTGGTTGCACCCCATGGCGTTATTATCCGCACCCCCATCTCATTAGGGGAGTACCATCTTATTCGTTTGAAATACAAAAATGGCGGGAAACTATTATCAACAATAACTCCCGTGACTTGGATTTGGACGTGACTTTCTCGTGGATTTTCGTCGGACCAAGTTAGTTTGGGCTTGGTTTGATCAGACATGCAAGGTACATGTATTACAATCGAAAATAAAGGGAGATATGGGAAGATTTCCCGAAACAGGGGTTGTGAGATATATCGGGACTGTATTGCTTTATTTGGTAATTACAGTGGTGAAAGAAGAAAGATATCTTCTCTGTCATATTGTTATCTACCTATTAAGAGAGTTTAGGAAGCTTACAAATATCCCAGAGACGCGTAGGAGTTAAAAGAAGTAAGGGAATATTCCCAAGACTTCCGGTGAATGAAAGGGAAGATTATTTCGAGAATTAGAGGCGTTGTTTGCTATATAGGGGGTGTATTCGAGTCCCAGGAGGGTAATCGGGAGTTGGGGGACCGGACGGAGGTGATATAAAAGATCTGGTTCGCTTCAAAGAAGTTGCAGGAAGAACACGCACCAGCAGGAAGAAGAGAAGTTGAAGAACATTGGACATGCGAGAACAGTCGCAGAGACAGTCTCATTCAAACAGCACAAAAGAAGTATCGTTGTTCAACAGTAATAGATCACATATCATAAGCTTGTCATATTTCTCTGTAACAGTTCAACACCCATTGTAAGAGCTGTTTGTAACGCCGTTATAGCGTTGCAAACTGTCTGCTTTATTAGTTTTCTCTTTGTTTTCACCTATTTGAGCTATGAACAATTATTTTGAGCATGTGAATAATATGAGGAGCTAAACCCCAATACTGAGATGGCGGAGGAAGACATTTTTCACGCGTGTGGTAATTCTATTTAATTCTTTCATGACTTTTGCATGGATTATTAATTGTTTTATGGTTTTTATTGAGTGATTGTGATTTCAATTGATGGGTCATGCTTTCTTAAGTGTTTTGATGTCTCATGCTTTAGATATACAATCAATACTTTCAAAATCTACTTTCGGCAATAAATTAGAGTCAATTACTGAGATATGGATGTCTAGAATTATTAGTTGAACCACATGAATATAAGAATTGGTGGAATCCCGAGTCTTAGTACCTCTCGATATTTGTGACAAAACTTGTGAATATATTTTCTTTATTTTTAGTGTTTTCTTAAATCAAACCTTTACAAGCCCGAGTTGAACGAACTTTTACTACCACTTTTTACAAACAACATAAAAATCACATCAAATATTGGCTCGCATATGGGAGTCAGTTGATTTATGAACCGAAATATGTATTGTAGTCGACCCAAAAATCCTCTGATTTCCTTCTCTGTTCTTGGTGGAGACATATCGATGATAGCCTTCGCCTTTGATAGGTCGCATTCAATTCCTCTATTACTGACGACGAAACCTAGCAACTTCTCAGACTTGGTGCCAAACAAACACTTGTTGGGGTTGATCTTAAGTTGAAATTTTCGAAGACGTTGGAATACCTTTCTTAGAACACTTACATGATCCTTGCTATGTGCAGATTTTGCCACCATGTCGTCGACATAAATCTCTAGCTCCTTGTGCATCATATCATGGAAGATGGTCGCCATGACTCGTTGGTATGCGGATCCAGCATTCTTCAATCCGAATGGCATAACTACATAATAAAATATTCCCCATGGAGTGATGAAGGATGTTTTAGTCATATCTTCCTCTGTCATTCTGATTTGATTATATCCAGAGAAGCCATCCATGAATGAAAGACATCCTTGCCCGGAGGCGTTGTTGACCGAGATATCCATATACGGCAACGGGAAATCATCTTTTGGGCTTGCTTTGTTCAAGTTGCGGTAATCAATGCACATACTTACCTTTCCGTCTTTCTTTGGAATAGGTATAATGTTATCTAACCATTCAGTTTAAGTACCGCTTTGAGAAAACATGCATTGATTTTCTTCTCCACTTCTTCTTTGACTTTTAAGATCCATTCTAACCTTAGTCTCCTGAGCTTTTGTTTGACCGGCTTTACATCTGGATAAGTTGGCAAACGATGAACCACCAAATAAGTATCCAACCCAGGCATGTCCTCGTAAGACCAGGCAAAGACGTCCTCGAACTCAGTGAGTAGCTCGATCATCTCTTTCCTTTCTTCAGCGAATAATGTTGTCCCGATCTTCACATTTCGTGGTTGTTCTTCCTTTCTCAAGTTTACCGTTTCTTCCTCCATGAATTCTGGCTATTTTTCATGTTTTTCGACGCTGTTTTGGATCTCTTCTGGAACGTCTTTTAGGCAGATTATCATTTCTTCATCCTCATATTCAAAATTTCCTGCAATGTCATCCTCCAAATCCAAGACGTCGTATTGGCTTTCGCACTCTTTTATTTCTGAAATCACACTTTCTACATTCTTTTGTTTTTCATTTTTTTTTTGATTTTTTGGATTTTTTTTTTTAAATTAAGGTGCATTAAACATACAAATACCATCTTTCTGGGTCCACGAGGATTGTTTTGGTTCATCATTCGTCAGTTGTGGACCCTCATCATCCGTTCTTCCTAGGGTTTTTTTTTTGGCGTCAGAAGGGGTTCCAACGTCCTTTGCATCTCCATCAGGAATTATCATGCAGATGCTTCTATCAGATGATTGTTCCATCCTTCTGGCATTAGTTCTCCGGAATCTTTCTCTTTTTTCTTCAAGGTATTGTTCCAGGTTTTGATTGATCGCTTCAGGGCGAATCTCTGTAAAATAGTCGATGAAGGCATTAATCGTTGTCGGACATGTTGCATATCGGACGCGGTCATTGGTTGAATACCATACCGATGCACTACCAGTTAAGCTTTGGTCAAGATACTGTTTTTAAATTTTTCGCACATTTCTAATGGT
The DNA here is from genome assembly GCA_023531295.1 of Papaver armeniacum. Taxonomy (NCBI): domain Eukaryota; kingdom Viridiplantae; phylum Streptophyta; class Magnoliopsida; order Ranunculales; family Papaveraceae; genus Papaver; species Papaver armeniacum. Next base: position 102,335 of record JAJJWW010006591.1, on the reverse strand, counting down.
TTCATGTACCACAGGAATGATTTGAGGTGCTTAATTGGAGAGCCTCTGCCGTTGTAAATAGGAAAATTTTTCCTTTTAGGAAATCGCAACCCTAAGCATGTAATAACCATACATTCCTGGATTGTTCCTTTATTTTCCTGGGTTGAGATTGTCGTGCTCTCTTTTGGTTCAGGAACTTCCAGTTATCGTCCGTCATGCCCTTTATGTCCGCTGGATTCGCCAGTGTCTTTAATAGGAGACGGAGAAAAAAGCTGACATACCCCTTCATAAACAGGCTCTTTGGCTTCTTTTCCTTTGCCAGAACTTCGTTTTGTTACTATGGGTGCAATCATCGCTGGTGTGCTTGGTGTTGGAACCTTTTCTTCTACCTTACGGAAGAACCAATTTTGGAAGGACGGCTGACGGCTTCAATCGATCCCCTGATCTTCTTGCTTCTTTCTGGAGGTTGTGGAGTTTCTATGGGTCGAGATGTACCCCAAGCATGTCGTATCGAGTTCCTTTTTCCCTGGTATCGATATTGGTTGTATATGCCCATGTTGTCGAAGCCCAAGTCTCATCCCAGGGAAGAACTTGCTTTTTTGGAGCATTTTTAGGATATTTACGTTCCAGTATTTAAATTGACCTGTACATGCGCGGCGGCTTGATGCTTCAGCTTCACTCACATGCCGGATTTCAGCAGTGTAGTTATGTATTTTCGGGACCATGTTCATAGATACCTGATGGGACATTATTTCTTCGTCCCCGTCATCTGCGTGTACAATGATTCGTTTGTGTTTCCCATCCAGAATCTCGTTTTTTTGGTGAAGGGAAGACGCGCCAATTCCGTTATTGTGCATCCATGGACGTCCCAGAAGGAGGTTGAAACTCGCGACGATGTCCATTACAAGGAAGGTAGCAAAGGTTATTAGTGGCCCAACCCATATTTCGATGGTGAGCTCACCAATTCCCACCTGCTTACCATTGTTAAATGCCCTTACTGTCAAGGATGATTCGTCAGCTTTAGTAATACGGCTAATGTGATCCCCATCTTTTTAGCCGCCTTTAATGTGCATATGTTAACACCAGCATCCACTACACCAAATTCTGGGATTAGAAACAGAACCAAGCCGTTACTAAAACGGGTTGTAACGGCTCTTGCCTGTTGCAAAAGTGGGTGTTACATTTTTTTGTAACGGCTTTGTGGCGGTTTCACAATTTACTGTTATAACGCCCTCGTAATGGTATGAGCCGTTCTGAATTTGCCACGTGGTAACAAACTTAGGGCCGTAACGAATTTTTTGTAACAGTGTTTCAGTAACGTTGACAAGCCGTTCTGAACTTTTTAAATAACACAAAAAAATTACGCTAGTCAACCTTGACTTTGGTCAAAATTAGTCAATCTTGCCAATTTTGACCAGGTCAATATTGACTGGCAGTTCATTTTTGGTCGGAAATAAGCCGGAATACAAAATTAATTACCTGCAAAAATCTTTCATTCAATCTAGCCAAATTCTATTATACATTCAACAACACTGACTTGTTCTATTCTTTAATTCAGTCCAACAAAGATATTCAACAAAGTCATTGACTCAGAACTTAAAGGAATTCCTAAACACCCTTTTACATTCACTCAAGCAGTTTAATACTTGAGAGAATTCCTAAGTTTTAGAGAATACATTTATCTGTTTAAGTAAACTAACAGATATGGAACTCACATAACAGTCTTTGCCTTCTCTTGCGCCCTGTTTGTCTCTCAAATCTACAGCACTTACAAGGTCTAGGGGGACTCGCTCAAACATGTTCTAGGATGGAAGAAAGAATGGAAGCACAATCAAAACATCAAACTCACCACTGTTCTCTATAAGCTTGAAGTATTCAATCTGCGAGGGTGCATTGAACTCAAGAGCTTACAGTGTCTGGAAGTAGAGACTGTGAGACAAGAAAAGGGATAAATGCAAATGGACTGAAAGTTAGTCAATGGAGAGAAAGACAGTGCATTAATACAAAATAAATACACATATGCATGACTTGGAAAATTCATAATGTAAACTTTATGCTTACGCTAGATATCTTTTTCAATTAACACATGACACCAATAAAACTGCATCAGTATGGATATGATAAGGTAATGTCTAAAAACAAAAATCTTAATATATAGAAAGCTCATAGATTAAACAATAACCAGTGAAGCCTAAGAAAGAATACTTGTCCTCTTTTTCGATGTGTTTGGTATTCAAAGGCAAACAACAAAGAAACAAAAATAAGAAGGAATGAGGATCAACTGAAAACTTACCCAATACCTAAGAATCAATGGCATAAGGCGGTGATTTTCAAATTGCTTCCTAATCAGATTTTGTCAATTCCATCGGTTTGTATTGTGCTCTAACCAGCCACTCGTATTGCTGCACATGTATTCTTTAGTGAGAAACCACTAGAGGGATAAAACAACAGTTCCAAGTAAAAATTGTGATTACATGACAAACATAGTGGCCTACAACTTATGCACCTAAAAAAGCAGCCATTAAAAATATAAAACACTTCAGAATTTTGACTTGATAATTACCAGCATTGGTCCAGTAGCACCTTCATTATTTCCATCAAACTCGGATAGCAAATCAAAAGCATGCAGCTTCCAGTCTAACGTAGGAGTCACAACAACACTTGCCAAGCATACATTACCATGCACCTGTACCATGCATCATTCAGTTATCTTCACTCTCGATTGATCAAATTACATTTTATTATATAAAACCTAATAGAAATTATATGTAGACACCTCTATATTCTTCTAATCAACATTGACAAAAATTTGTAGCACTATTTACAGTGAGACTAATGGTTGAAAGCAACCCCAATTTCTTCAGCCAATTCTCTACGATCAAGTAACTCTTGAAACCAGATAGATAATGAATGACACGTATGCTGCTATAACAACAAACACCAACGAACCAAACAACATTCCAGTCACTTCAACACGGATAAAATTCAACAGAAGGTAACCATTTATCACCATCACCAAACCAGCCACAATCCATGTTGCCATCTACAGCAAGAAACCATCAGACATTGTTTAGGATTCTGAGGGATCAAGTTTATACATAGGCAAAATTTAAAAGCTCGATCCAGTTAGTGGTAGCATCATTGAAACATTTAACTGTATAATATGTTAGGCATAAGAATCAGAATGTAACAAAGATTGCTCAATCAGGTTAACTAAATTTATTTAATCATGGGAAGTGAAACTTAATCCACTCTGATTTTACGAAGTTCTCAACATCTCTCATGGTAAGTAGTTGCTAATATATAATACAATAATTCTTCTGTGAATGCAAAGTAATTCTATGAAAATAACATATAATGCTTTGAAGTTGCCTCAAAGCCAAAATGATGTTAAACTAACATATATGTCGGGAACTCCAAAGTGGTTTCATATGTGTATGCTAGGATACTGTTGGGTAGGAGCTCTTAATTTATGACTATCGGTCGCTAACAAATTTTAATTTTTGTTATTATCAACATCTTTGGAGGCTTTAATCCGTATAAAGGTGTAATGCACTAGATATTCATCGCTATATTATGAGAAATTAAACACCAGAAAGATGGAGGTAACTGCTTACCTTGAGGATTGGTACTACTCTGCCCGGCTGCTAATAAACCAATACCCCAGATGTAGAGAATTGGAAGAAGTCCTCCTCCATACTTTTCTTCTAAATATTGCCCTGCATTATCAAGGCCAATGTGTTCGGCGTTATCTGTATCGTAGAACGATATTGCAAACACAGTTGTCACAAAAAATTTAATCATGAAGGAAATGATGAGAGCAACAGTTGCCTCAATTGAATAATAGTTCAGGGTTTCTTGAACCCGTCCTTTCTTTTCAATGTCTATTTTCCTTGACTGCACAAGTGCTGAATGCAGGAAGACATTATGAGGCATAATAACATAAACCACAACACCAACCACTTGCTTTATCGTTTTAGAGCTAAGTTTTGGAACCAGAACACCTGCAAAGAAAACAAAATTCAGTTTGCTTTCAGTTGTACAAAAGAGAAGGAAATAAAACAAGTTTATGCACACATACCAATCAGAAGTTCCTTTCCACTAGGTTTGGTTTCACCAAACATCCAAGCAAATGAAATTGCCATTGTTCCAATAAGGATAGCAAAAACAGCTTCCAATTTCCTCACTCCATACACTACACCAATGTTAAAGAAAAGTGCATAGAGACAACAATGTCATCCACACAAAGCCTTAAACTTGTCATTCAATAATCAAATTCATAAAATGTTACCTTCCAGGGATCCAAGGACCCAGCTGTTACTAGAGCCATATTTCAGGATCGCAGTGGAAAGCTCTCACTTCTGAATGTGATGCAACTTAAAATAATCTAGCTTCACATCCTTCAACACCACCAAAAGCCAAATTAATCAAAAAAAAAAAAAAAAAACCAAAAATTATGTAAAACACATGGATTGAACAGAAATTGTAAGGAATTACCATACCAAAACCAAAATCTCTGGATTTGTTTAGAAATACAAACCATATATCAGTTCTTCATCTCTTTATCGCCATGAATCAGCAGCATAAATATGAATTCTAATCCTATGTTCTTCGCAATCACAACACCGTCTGTTAAATCTGTTCCACCAATCATCAGAAAACAAGAAGATTAAGATTCAAAACCTGGAAAAAAAAATATAGATCGAATTTATCAATACCTTGAAGTGAAGAGAACCAATACCCTTTTCACCGAAATCCATCTATCTACTGAAACCCTAATTTCTCTGAAATCCATCAATCACAATCGATTCAGATTTGTCATAAAATAGAGATTGAAACCCTAATTTCTACTTTCTCTAACTCGATTTGTACAGGAGAAACAGATATATTAAAAGAAAAAGAGGGAATAAAAGAGAAAATAAGAGAAGAGAAAGAAGTTTGATCGATCAACGGAAGAAACTGAGAAGGGAAAGAGGTTTCTCTTTTTCGCCTCCCTGGTTTTGGATTTTTTGACAGAAAGAAAAAAAAAAGAAACTCAGTCGACAGATACAACTTAGGGTTTTATGATTTAGACGCATCTCGAGAATAAAATTAAGGGTAGAGATATTAGTTTAGGAATAAACGGTGTAGATGTAACACGATAACACGCATGTGAATGGCACGCGCACATACCCCAGGTGTTACGACCCAAGTGTGACCAAGCGTGTGACTGGCATGCCTATAAAAAAAATTCGTAACGGCTGGCCCATGTTACGAATTTTTGGAAAATCCGCATGCAGCTCAAGCTTTGTTACAACCATTTCGTAACGGCCATTTGTAACGGGAAATTCGTAACGGCCCATAAGCCGTTACGAATTGCTGTTACGAATCCGGGAATTTGGTGTAGTGATCGTTGTCCATAAAGACAAAAGGTATGATCATATTTTCCCAACCGACGGTAATGTAAATCCCTTTGTTGTGGTTTCTTCCCTTCGGCGGTAAATCGTCATATGTGAAAGTAATTGCAGCTTGGTCAATTAGGTGCACTAGTTCGCTGGGAGTGATTCTTGTGGGAACATGTATCAAGCTTAGTGCCTCTTCTAGGGCCTGACGATGACTGGTCTATGCCTCTAATAATCCCCAAATAGAGATATCCGCCTTTGTTCTTCGCAACTGCTCAATGAGCAAGTTATCCTCTTTTATCGCCTCTTCTTGATTACTCGGCATGATCCGAATAGGGTTGCCCCTAGCCAGGACACCTAGGTTTTCGGCCCGCAAATTGGGAGGCTTGAATTGTCTTCCTCCCCTGGTTTGGTGTTGCATCACCTCGCATTTTCCCGACAGTTGTTCGAGTATCGACTCTTCCGCTCCCTACAATGGTGAACAATGGTTTTCTATTTACTGTGCGGATATTGTCGTATGGTGTGTTTTTTGTTGATTCCTTATTATTCTCAGCAATGATTCTAGCATCTTCATTTGTTTGGACCTGCCCCTTTATCGTAGGGTCCGTTATTAGGGATGGTTGACGTGCTTCAGCGTCGTCGGCTTCAATAAAGTTGATTCCTTGGTTTCCCTGATGTGCTGGAAGCGGATTTTGATGGATATTAGGTTGCTTTGACGCCCCCTCGATGACTATCTTACCATCATCCAGTAAAAACCTGGACAAAACATGAATTGGTATCATTCCCCGCGCTCTGATGGTAATTGCACATCTTTGATTCGTCGTAACCCCGAGGTTTGGGGTTAGGTATGGGTTTAGGATCCTGAAGTTGAATCAATTTTTCTTTAACGAGCATGGGAAGGAATTAGCTAATTTCTCCATCTAGTTCGAGAGAATACCCGATTTTGGTTTTACCTTTTCTCGACATAATGTTGACCTTTGTCTTGACGAAACGTCTCGATCATTGGTGGTTTCCCTGCACCCTTAATGTAAGTAGGTCTGGAAAGGGTTGGATTAACATAGTTGATTTCCTTCTTCTTTGATGAATTTTTCCCCATAAGAAATCCGGAGTATGCACCGTCCCTCATGGCATCCTCAATGCTAGCTCATTTTCTTCGGAAATCGGAAAGATTTTCGGGAGCGGACATGCTGAGGAATACCATGTAAGATATAGAAAGATTTTTCATTAGCATTTTTCAGTTGTGCTTCTTCGGATGGTCGTTCGAACATCTCGAACACTTTCTTGTCCCATAGACTCATCCAGTCGATGAACCCTTCATGTGCCCCTTGACAGAGGGACTCAAGCTGGCGTAAGGCTATAGTATGATCTGTATTCTTGGTGAAATGTTCAACAAACAAATCAATCATGTTCTTCCATGTGGAAATTTTGGATTTTCCACATGCTGATACCAATCAAGAGCTAGTCCGATCAGGGCTGCGGTGGAGCAGTTGTGACCAATCACCGCTTAACCCTTGGGGCTTTAGATAGTTGAGGTATGTCTTGATGTGAGACCACAGGGGTCCCAAACCATTATATTTTTCCATTTTAGGAAACTTGAAACCTTCGGGCAGATTTCCTTTTGGTGGAATGTACCATACTTTGTTTTCAACGCCGATATTGTCTTCAATTACTGTTAACCTTTTCATCATGTGCTCCTTGAAATATTCTATTTCCAATAGTTCTTTGCTCGGTGCCGTCCTTTCATATTGTTTTTCATTCTCGTCATAGTCATGCGGATTTTTAAATCCTACATATTTGTTGTTCTCGTCATGGGGACCATCTCCGGATCTTGAACCATTTGACTGTTGGTGAGAATTGAGCCTTCCCCTATGTTCTCCTTTTCTGCCATTTTCTTAAAAAAAAATTCAACAGTTGTTCTTCGATGATTTTTTATATTCTTGAAACACTTAATGTTTCAGAATTGTCTTGTCCAGATTGTGAGTTAGGCATTTTGGTCAGCCTTCCTCCTTTGTTCCGGTGCCAATTACGAGTGTAAGTTCCCCTTTGCGTTATGGTTGCTTACGCTTAGACGAGTACCTTCAATCACCAAATCTTAGATAAGTGAACATTAGTACACAATAAAGAAAAAGATTACAAAATTTTCCCATTAATCATTTTTCAAGTTGAATCTCTTAGGTCCCCAGCAGAGTCTCCACTGTAGAAATCGAGTTGTAGCACGGGTCAAGAGCCGGGTTGTTCTGATCCCTAATTATTATGGGGGTGAAGTCTATGTGCTCATCCGTTCGTGGATGTTTATCGCACAAGTTCTTACAGAGATAACTTCTTACTAGTTTGTTAATAAGAATTAACTCTGCAAACAAAAGAGAGGTTCTTATACTTTCCTCATTGTTTTTGGTAAGTATGCTAATAGTTAAAGTACCAGCAATTTTATGCTAATCTTTTAAAAACTCAAAGACAATACTTGATTGATTATTTCTATTTTTTTGGGGTTTTTCTCAAAATAAACTAAAAATACAACATGACAATGATTGCTAATATTTAGGAGGAAATTGAAATTGTTCTTTGACTAAATAGTAAAATACATGAATATTTGCTTAAGTGGAATGGGATTTTAGACTTGGAAAATGTGAGAAGAAGTATTTTTTATTTTGAAGATAATAATTCTTGGTTGAATGATGTGGTTGTGAAAATCAGGAATTTTGGGTTTGCATGGGGAGAAAAGGAACTTTTCTTGAGTAGTGCTACGTTGACTGTGGCAAATCCCGGAAGAGAGAGCTCTGGGGGCCCACCAGGAGTTAAAGAGGGGTCGGTTAACTTTCTCTCCTCCGAGATTTGTCACGGTCAACGTAGTATTATTGACTTTCTTATTATGGGAAGAATAAATCTTTCTTGGGTAGAGTAAGATTTTCTTGGTGTACTTGGTTGTAGGGTGTGAAAAATGATTTTTTTTTTTTTGGCGTAATTCCATGGTTTCCAAATGAAGTAAGGCATGCCTTATATAGTTGTAGAAAGGTATGGAGTAGGTGTAAAAGACGTATGGAGAAAATGATGAAGAGGAATATTGGGGGACAAAGGATATTGGGATTGATTTACTTTTTCTCTTTTTTTTTGTCTATTTTATTTTTTAGGTGTAAAGTAGTTTTTTGATATGTGTACGGGTGGGAGGAAGAGAGAAATGAGTAGAAGGGGTGCAAAATTGTTTGATGGATGGTGGGATGAGAGAGGTTTATTATTATTTTTTGTAAAAGTGTGGTTTTTAGTGGGATTTGAGAAGGATAAATTTTGCTTTTTTGGGTAATGGGTTGAATAAGGATATATTAAAAATAATAAAAATTAATGATTTTATGGTGTGGGAGAGAAGGAGGGTTTTAATTGATGAGAAAAGAGAATGTTGGTAATGTTGAAGAGATTTTTGGAAATAGGTAAATGGGTAATAAAATATGGGCGATTGGATAGTGTTTGTGGGTTTGGTTAAAATGATATGGAAATTGGGTTATGAAATATGGGTGGTTGGGTAGTGTTTGTGGGCTTGATTTAAAGGATATGGACATCCTTAATGGTTCCCCATAGCATTTCTCTTGTATCCGGCTTCTAAGCATAAGACTGATATTTTCTTGTGGACGTGTGTAAGTTCCCCTTCGCGTTATGGTTGCTTACGCTTAGTCGAGTACCTTCAATCACAAAATCTTAGATAAGTGAACATTAGTACACAATAAAGAAAAGGATTACAAATTTTTCCCATTAATCATTTTTCCCATTAATCTTAGGTCCCCAGTAGAGTCTCCACTGTAGAAATCGAGTTGTAGCACGGGTCAAGAGTCGGGATGTTCTGATCCCTAATTATTATGGGGGTGGAGTCTATGTGCTCATCCGTTCGTGGATGTTTATCGCACAAGTTCGTACAAAGATAACTTCTTACTAGTTTGTTAATAAGAATTAACTCTGCAAAGAAAAGGGAGATGTTTTTTAAAATGCGGGGGGTTTAACAACCACACCCAACAATTCGTTTGGCAATCTGAGAGGACTTACTCCAATATACTTTCTAGAGAATCAACTAGACAGTCAGACTCAATCTAGAGTAAAGTATATCAAAGAGTTTAATATCTATGTTTCACAATGTAATCAACAAATCAAAAAGATAGAAATCCGCAAATATGATTATTATGTGAAACAACTTGAACGGCAGTACCAAAGACCAATGTTCAAGTGTCAATCAATTTAAATCAACAACCAAAGGTTGGATATTCTAATTGATTGATCTTAACGCACAACTTTGTGATATTTCGGTTATATAACAAAATATAATGCGGAAAAGAAATAACACAGACACCAGAATTTTGTTAACGAGGAAAACCGCAAATGCAGAAAAACCCGGGACCTAGTCCATTTTGAATACCACACTATATTAATCCGCTACAGACTCTAGTCTACTACCAATTAACTTAGGACTGTACTGTAGTTGAACCCTAATCAATCTCACACTGATTCAAGGTACAGTTGCATTCCTTACGTCTTTGATCCCAGTAGGATACTACGCACTTCATTCCCTTAGTTGATCTCACCCACAACCAAGAGGTGTTACGACCCAAAGTCGAAGATTTGATAAACAAATTTGTCTCACACAGAAAAGTTTATAGATTGAATAAATCTGTCTCCCACAGAAATACCCAATAGTTATTGTTCCGTCTTTTGATAAATCAAGGTGAACAAGAACCAATTGATAAACCAGACTTATATTCCTGAAGAACAACCTAGTATTATCAATCAACTCACAATAATCTTAATCGACTAGCGAAACAAGATATTGTGGAATCACAAATGATGAGACGAATATGTTTGTGATTACTTTTATCTTGCCTATCGTAGAAATTAATCTCGAGTCAATTATTTTAATTGTCCTCAATACGATAGAATCTGGCAAGATTAGAACACGCAACTATAAAGAAAATAGTTGGGTCTGGCTTCACAATCCCAAAGAAGTTTTTCAAGTCGTTAACCTACATGGCCTCGATAGAAACCTAAGGTTAAAGGAGAATCGACTCTAGTTTATGCAACTAGTAACACACAGGAGGTGTGGGGATTAGTTTTTCCAGTTGATAGAGTTCTCCTTTAAATAGTTTTCAAATCAGGGTTTGCAATCCAAGTTACCTTGGTAACAAAGCATTCAATATTCACTGTTAGATGAAAAACCTGATTCAACCAAGCTAATATCTTTCAACAGTAGATCGAACTTAGCTTGTTACACACAAATGAAATGTACCCTCATTTAGGTTTATGTAACCGTACCCAAACGTGTACACCATGTTGGTTCACAAATAGTTAACCGAGGTTAGCCATATGATTACTCTCATATTAACCTTATTATCTTAACCATAACTAGTTCAAATGACTCAAATGAAACTAGTTAAAGAGTTGTTCAATTGTTATATTCTCATAAAATTATACAAGAACACAAATCAGCGAAATCGGTTTGATTCACTCGAATCAATCATGAACATTATAGCCACGGTTTGCAAAGATTGCATTCCTTATTATATAAATGTTTATGTTCATGTTCATAACCGATTTTAGAACTTTAACCTTCAAGAATGCAAACGGGTACGCGAAATTTCAATCCCAGCAGAAATTCTCGGACATGAACCTGTACGCCAGTACGCAAACGAGTACGCATACTTAGGTTCCCGGATTTCTCAAACCAAACGGTACGCGAACGGGTGCGCATACTATGGTTCCCGGACATGTATTACATATGTGCAAGAGTGCACAACATGTCATATCCAATAATGGTTAAGTGTAATAAACTATTATTTCAATCATTGAAACTTTCTTAGAGGATGACAATAGTCGTTTTCACATACTATTAGCATCAAAGCAATTTTCAAGTTATCGAAATAATCATAACGAAACATTCCAAGACCACACCAAATGATTGTATCACACAAACCATGTAAGATGTTATTCGGCAATTTTCACATGATATAAGATGAACTTGGTCGAAGCGAAAGCTTGCCAACACATATTTCGAGAAATATTTAAGCGAGATAAACTCAGCTCGTAATCTCAAATGTAGATATAGAAAACTATATCGTAATACGAATTATGTCTCAATATAGGAGATAGAGTAGAGATAGATTTTCCAAGTGATAGATGTGTTTCAGTCTCCACATACCCTTTATCAATGAAGTTCCACAAGCTCTCCTTAGTAGTTCTTCGTCTTCAAATGATGAACGCCGTGAAGTCTAAGCTCAACTACACAATCTATGTCCTAGTCTGAGACATCTATAAATAGGCTAGAAATCAAGACTTATAGTTTTGGTCACTAACATTGACAAACATGCTTGAGATAGCAACGCATGCGAGTTCGACCCGAAAGCGGTGCTCCAACAGTTTTAAAGTCGCCACCTGACTAAGGGGAATCAATACCCTTTTTAACTAGTTCGAATTATTTAGGGAAAACAAAATCTAGTTATGACTTACATGTTCAAGGTCTGCTATCGAGAGTTCGGGGTATGGAAAATCTAGTACGAGATGGGAAGGTGTTAGGCACCCATCGATCGCCCAATCATATGATTGGCCAACACTTCATGATTATATGGGAATAATATTTACAACTTTACTTAAAAATGTTTTATACTCACTTGTGACTGTTGGACTAATATATATAGCCAGCAGAAAAACTCATAATCATTCAAAGGTATCGGGAACCTAGATCAATCCCTAGCATGTTGAGAATATTAATTGGCCATATCTAAAATGGTAATTTATTGATGTAAATAGTCTGGATTTAAACTATATATTCTTGAATGATGATAGAATTTTGGAAGCTGTCACGGACTACCGATTGAAGGCTTATTGAAGTTTTGGAGTGATAACCGATAACCTGCAACTTAATCGGTAACTTGATAAACTATTTGCATAATATTCACGTGAGGGGTCATAATATGAGAGGGGAAGCCGCTTTATGCTCATATTTAGATCTTCCCACGTTATGAATTAATTCGATTATACTACAAAATATATTGTTAAAATAAATCATGCAGGAATTGGCATGGAGAATCATAATGTGAGAAGGGGAATCCACTCTATACTCACAATTTTGATTTACCCACGAGAATTAATTTGATCAATATACCTTAGTTGGGGTATTTGCTTCAGAGAGGTTCTTATACTCTCCTCATTGTTTTTGGTAAGTATGCTAAAAGTAATTAAAGTACCAGCAATTTAATGCTAATCTTTTAAAAACTTAAAGACAATACTTGATTGATTATTTCTACTTTCTGTGTTTTTCTCAAAATAAACTAAAAATACAACATGACAATAATATTTAGGAGAAAATTAAAATTGTTCTTTGATTAAATAGCAAAATACATGAATATTTGCTTAAGTGGAATGGGATTGTAGACTTGGAACATGTGAGAAGAAGTATTTTATATTTTGAAGATAATAATTCTTCTTGGTTGAATGATGTGGGTGAGAAAATCTGGATTTTTGGGTTTGCATGGGGAGAAAATGAACTTTCCTAGAGTAGTGCTACGTTGACCGTGGAAAATCCCGGGAGACAATCCCGGAAGAGAGACCCCCTGGGGGGCCACCGGGAGTTAAAGGGGCCGGTTAACTTTCTCTCTCCCGGGATTTGTCACGGTCAACGTAGCATTATTGACTTTCCTTTGTATGAGAAGAATAAATCTTTCTTGGGTAGAGTAATATTTTCTTGGTGTACTTGGTTGTAGGGTGTGAAAAATGTTTTTTTTGTTGTTGGTGTAATTCCTTGGTTTCCCAATGAAGTAAGGCATGCCTTATATAGTTCTAGAAAGGTATGGAGTTGGTGTAAAAGAGGTATGGAGAAAATGATGAAGAGGAATATTGGGGGACAAAGGATATTGGGATTGATTTACTTTTTCTCTTTTTCTTTTTGTCTTTTTTCTTTTTTAGGTGTAATGTAGTTTTTTGATATATGTACGGGTGAGAGGAAGAGAGAAATGAGTAGAAGGGGTGCATGTGATGTATTTAAAATTGTTTGTTGGATGGTGGGATGAGAGAGGTTTACTTTATTTTTTTTGGTAAAAGAGTGGTTTTTAGTGGGATTTCAGAATGATAATTTTTGCTTGTTTGAGTAATGGGTTGAATGAGGATATAATAAAAAGTAATGATTTTATGGTGTGAGAGAGAAGGAGGGAATTCTTTTAATTGATGAGAAAAGAGAATGTCGGTAATGTTGAAGAGATTTTTGGAAATGGGTAACTGGGTAATAAAATATGGGTGATTGGATAGTGTTTGTGGTCTTGATTAAAATGATATGGAAATTGGGTAGTGAAATATGGTTGGTTGGGTAGTGTTTGTGGTAGGGCTGTCAACGGGTCCGGGTCCTCCCGGGTAGTACATGGCCCAGAACTGGACCCGGCATATCAACATCGGTTCCGGGTCCTCACGGTTCCGGGTCCGGTTCCATAATGTGTTGCCCTGAACCGGACCCGTTTAAAGTCCCAAATACCCGGTCAGTCCGGTACCGTTGGGTATTAAAAAAACTATTAAAATCTTAATTTCTTTCTCTTTTTAACTTGAATATAAATTATTTTTATAAAAATTTATTATTATTTCTTTATTAATGTACTAAATAAAGATTAAATGTAAGAAAAAAATCAAAAATCAAAAAAATCAAAGCCAAAACTAGCAAAATACCTATAATTTTGCTAAAAAAATGATCAAAAGGTTAAATAAACGGGTACCCATTACCCGCGGGTACCCGTCGGGTAGGACCCGGTTGGACCCGGTTATAAACGGGTCTTAAGTGGCTAATGGGTCCAACTTTAGGACCCAGAACCGGACCCAATTAGGCGGGTCCGGTTCCGGGTAGCGGGTAACGGGTACCCATTGACAGCCCTAGTTTGTGGGCTTGATTTAAAGGATATGGTGTTAGAGCACTGCTCGGTCGAACTCGCATGCGTTTCTTTCTCAAGCATGTTTGTCAATGTTAGTTATCAAAACTATAAGTCTTGATTTCTAGTCTATTATTAGCTAAGTGTCGGACTAGGATAGAAAGTGTAGTTGTGCTCAAGACTCCATGGCGATCATCATACAAAGACGAAGAACTACTCAAGGAACTTGTGGAACTTCATCGACTAAAGAGTATGTGGATACTTGAACTTATCTATCACTCAAAAGTCTATCTACTCTATCTCCTATCTTGAGACAAATGTCGTTTTGCTATATAGACTATGATTATACACATTTGCTATTTCGAGCCGAGTTTATCTCGCTTATCTATTTCTCGAAATATGTGTTGGTAAGCTTTCTCTTTGGCCAAGTTCATCTTTACTAGTGACGAAAGTCATGTTAAGTTTCAATCACTTGAAAATGGCTTTGACGAAAAATGGTTTGTGAACAACAACTATATAACGTCCTCTAAGAATGTTTCAATGATTGAAATGAGAGTTTAGATTATATAACCATGGAAGGATATAAACATTGTGTGGTAACACATATGTGTGTAAGTACTTATTCCTTGAACCAAAGTATGTGTACTTTGCTGCTCAGGAAAACCGGAACTAAGTCCGCGTACCAAGTCCGCGTACTCATCCCAAGAAATTCTGCTGGAGTTCGTAAACTAAAAACAAACTTATTCCGGGTACTTAAGTCCGCGTACTTGAGTTGGTTATTTTCTAAAAACGATTATTTGTGAACTTAAACTTATATAAACTAAGGAATGCATAATTGCAAACCGTGGCTATAAAGTTCATGAATCGATTCGAGTGAATCAAATCGTTTTTGTTTCAATTGTGTCTATTATAAAGATCTAAGCAATTGAACAACTCTCTAACTAGTTCATTTGAGTCATTTGAACTAGTTATGGTAAAGAAGAATATGGTTGATATGAAAGTGCTCATATGGCTAACCATTTGGTTAATCAAGTTGAACCAACTAAATGTACATGTTTCGAATGACGGTTACACAAACCTAAAAATGTGCATTTCATTTGTGTGTAACAAGCTAAGTTTCGATCTAACGGTTGAAAGATATTAGCTTGAATCTAATCAGGTTTTCATCTAACGGTGAATATTGAATGCTTTGTTACCAAGGTAACTTAGATTGCAAACCCTGATTTGAAAGACTATATAAAGGAGAACTCTAGCAACTGGGAAACCTAATCCTCACACCTCCTGTGTGATACTAGTTGTATAAGCTAGAGTCGATTCTCCTTTAACCTTAGGTTTCTATCGAGACCCTGTAGGTTAACGACTTAAAGACTTCATTGGGATTGTGAAGCCAGACCGATACTTCTTTCTCGTAGTTGTGTGATCTGATCTTGTTGTTTCTATCGTACTATGTACAATCGTAAAGATTGGCTTGAGATTGATTTCTCCGATAGGTAAGATATAAAAGAAGTCACAAACATATTCGTCTCATCGTTTTTTATTCCGCAATATCTTCTTTCACTAGTCGATTAAGACTATTGTGAGGTGATTGATAATACTTGGCTGCTCTTCGGGAATATAAATCAGGGTTATCAATTGGTTCTTGTTCACCTTAATTTATCAAAAGACGGAACAAAACTCGTAGGTATTTCTGTGGGAGACAGATTTATCTATTACCGTAGACTTTTTGTGTGATACAGATTTGTTTATTAAAGTTTTCGACCTTGGGTCGTATCAACTCTTAGTTGTGGGTGAGATCATCTAAGGGAATCAAGTGCGTAGTATCCTGCAGGGATCAGAGACGTAATGAGCGCAACTGTACCTTGGATCAGTGTGAGATTGATTGGGGTTCAACTACAGTCCAGACCAAAGTTAGTTTGTAGTAGGCTAGTGTCTGTAGCGGCTTAATACAGTGTGTGTTCAATCAGGACTAGGTCCCGGGGTTTTTCTGCATTTGCGGTTTCCTCGTTAACAATACTTCTGGTGTCTGTGTTATTTATTTTCAGCATTATATTTTGTTATATAATTGAAATATCATAGGTTGTGCGTTGAATCGATCAATTGGGAAATCCAACCTTTCGTTGTTGATTGAACTTGATTGATCTTTGAACATTGGTCTTTGGTACCGGTCAAGTGATTTCTCTTGTATTCAATTAGACTCGCAGATTTCTATTTGCTTGAGTAAGTATTGAATCGAGAAAGAGAGATATAACTCGTTGATATACTTTTATTAAGATTGAGTCTGACTGTCTAGTTGATTCTCTTAAAAGTGTATTGGAGTTAGTCCATATAGTTTGCTAATCGAAATATTGGGTGTGGTTGTTGTACCCCCGCTTTTTCATATGGAAATCCTTAATGGTTCCCCATATCATTTCTCTTGTATCTGGCTTCTAAGCATAAGACCGATATTTTCCTGTGGACGATTATAAATTCCCCTTCGCATTATGGTTGCTTACGCTTAGACGAGTACCTTCAATCATATAATCTTAGATAAGTCAAAATTTTCCCATTAATCATTTTTCAAGTGGAATCTCTTAGGTCCCTAGCAGAGTCTCCACTTTAAAAATCGAGTTGTAGCACGGGTCAAGAGCCGGGCTGTTCCGATCCCTAATTATTATGTGGGTGAAGTCTATGTGCTCATTCGTTCGTGGATGTTTATCGCACAAGTTCGTACAAAGATAACTTTTTACTAGATGGTTAATAAGAATTAACTCTGCAAAGAAAAGGGGGATGTTTTAAAGTCGCCACCTGACTAAGGGGAATCAAGACCCTTTTTAACTAGTTCGAATTCTTTGGGGAAAACAAAGTTTAGTTATGACTTACATGTTCAAGGTCTGCTATCAGATAGTTCGGGATATGGAGAATTTAGTACGAGATGGAAATGTGTTAGGCACCCATCAGTCGCCCAATCATATGACTGGCTTATACTTCAAGATTATATGGGAATAATATCTACAACTTTACCTAAAAATGTTCTATACTCACTTGTGACTCTTGGACTAATATATATAGCCAGCAGAAAAACTCATTATCATTCAAAGGTATCGGGAACCTAGATCAATCCCTGGCATGTTGAGAATATTAATTGGCCATATCTAAAATGGTAATTTATTGATGTAAATAGGCTGGATTTAAACTATATATTCTTGAATGATGATAGAATTTTGGAAGCTGTCACGGACTACCGATTGAAGGCTTATTGAAGTTTTGGAATGATAACCGATAACCTACAACTTAATCGGTAACTTGATAAACTATTTGCATATTATTCACGTGCGGGGTCATAATATGAGAGGGGAAGCCGCTCTATGCTCATATTTAGATCTTCCCACGTTATGAATTAATTAGATTATACTACAAAATATATTGTTAAAATAAATTATGCAGGAATTGACATGGACAATCATAATGTGAGAGGGGGAATCCACTATATACTCACAATTTTGATTTACCCACGAGATTTAATTTGACCAATATACCTTAGATGGGGTATTTGCTTCAGAGAGGTTCTTATACTCTCCTCATTGTTTTTGGTAAGTATGCTAATAGTTAAAGTACCAGCAATTTAATGCTAATCTTTTAAAAACTTAAAGACAATACTTCATTGATTAAATAGCAAAATACATGAATATTTGCTTAAGTGGAATAGGATTGTAGACTTGGAACATGTGAGAAGAAGTATATTTCTATTTTGAAGATAATAATTCTTCTTGGTTGAATGACGTGGGTGTGAAAATCTGGATTTTTGGGTTTGCATGGGGATAAAATGAACTTTTCTTGAGTAGTGCTACGTTGATCGTGGCAAATCCCGGAAGACAATCCCGGGAGAGAGAGCCCCGGGGGGCCCACCAGGAGTTAAAGGTGGGGCCGGTTAACTTTCTCTCTCCCGGGATTTGCCACGGTCAACGTAGCATTATTGACTTTCCTTTGTATGGGAAGAATAAATCTTTATTGGGTAGAGTAAGATTTTCTTGGTTTACTTGGTTGTAGGGTGTGAAAAATGGTTGGTTTTTTTTTGGTGTAATTCCTTGGTTTCCAAATGAAGTAAGGCATACCTTATATAGTTGTAGAAAGGTATGGAGTGGGTGTAAAAGAGGTATGGAGAAAATGATGAAGAGGAATATTGGGACAAAGGATATTTGGATTGATTTACTTTTTGTCTATATAAGAGGTGCTAGACACACCGAGGAATGCACAAAAAAAGCCACCGAAAAGGAATCGTGCGGTCCCTGTAAAGCTCTCAACATCGGGATGGGTAAAGGTAAAGTGGGTCCAGTTTTTTTGTTTCGCCAGTGTATTCTTCGGGATAAGCCGGTACATCTAGCATTTTTGTTTTCTTTTTTAGGTGTAAAGTAGTTTTTTGATATGTGTACGGGCGGGATGAAGTGAGAAATGAATAGAAGGGGTGCATGTGATGTATTTAAAATTGTTTGATGGATGGTGGGATGAGAGAGGTTTTTTTTTTTTGTTTTGTTAAAGAGTGGTTTTTAGTGGGATTTGAAAAGGATAATTTTTGTTTTTTTGGGTAATGGGTTGAATGGGGATATATTAAAAATAATAAAGAGTAATGATTTTATGGTGTGGGAGAGAAGGAGGGAAATATTTTAATTGATGAAAAAAGACAATGTCGGTAATGTGGAAGAGATTTTTGGAAATGGGTAATTGGGTAATGAAATATGGGTGATTGGATAGTGTTTGTGGTCTTGATTAAAATGATATGGAAATTGGGTAGTGAAATATGGGTGATTGGGTAGTGTTTGTGGGCTTGATTTAAAGGATGGAAATCCTTAATGGTTCCCCATAGCATTTCTCTTGTTTCCGGCTTCTAAGCATAAGACTGATATTTTCCTGTGGAAGGTGCGAAATTGGGGTGTCAACACTTACTAATGCTCAACTCAAAAAAACTTGATTGTGTTGAAAAAATGTATTCTTGTCTCATGTGCCCTTTCAAATAGAGAAGAACTTGTGGACGATAACGGCTTTGGGTCAAACTATACTTAGTTTGTGCCTTGAATATTATTAGTTGAACCTCCACTCATTAAGGTTTCATCTATTTGCCACCTACATTTTTCCTAATATTGCCATATCCCTCAGAATTTCTAACGTAATTTTAATTTTTTGTTCCATTTTTTCCTATTTACCAGCTACAAAAGTTAAATTTAATTTGACTTCTTATATATCTTCTTGTTTTTCACTAAACTCCCCTTTCATTAGAAACCCATTAAAATTATCAACCTTGAATTAAAACCAAAAACCAATTATCATTTATCAAAGTTTGATGTATTTTGACGATTCCTATTATTTGTTTCGAATTTATTGAAGTAATGAAATTATTTGAAGTCCTGAGTTTATTAAGCTCGTATTTTATTTTATTTTCCATAAGAATGGGATGAAAATTGGAAGAAAAAAAATAGTTCATGAATGCATTTTCAAGTTCAGGATTTGTAGTCAGCTCTAACTCGACGATTAGGAATGCCCTAAGTCACGCAAAACTGGGTTAATAAACTAGGATACAGTCGTTTAGTCACCGACGACTGCCAAACACAAGTTTTTGAATAGTTTTTTTTCCGAAACTTTGTAGTCATATAATTGGGGACGATTAAGAATGCATCGATTCTTTCAAAACCGAATAACTACACTAAGCTACAGTTATCCAGTCATTGATGAGTACAAAAAAAAAAGGTTCATTTGTGTCCTTGTTTTTTGAAACTTTATACTCGCTCTTAAGTGAAGGACTACGAATCCTCTAAATCTACTAAAACTATACGATCATACATCAAAATTTTGTCATTTTGTTGTGGACGGATTAAGTTAGGTTTACAATATGGGAACTCTAGTTTCGATACCTTTTGTCAATTGTACTATTCATTAATCAAACACGGAATAACAACATTTCATGTTGAGCCTTGCTCCATTGAATCTAGTCTTGGCTATGATATAACATCTAATGTGGTTTTTGAATCAGTTACGTGATTGAAATGTCAAAATTTATTCTCAATGCATCTTCAATAAGTCTATGACTTGATGCTACCACATCACAACAAAAGTCTAAAAATAAAAACTTGATGTGGATATCAATTAATCTTATGCTCTCAATATATAATTCTCCTTGCCCATATGACTCCTAAGCAACATACGAGAAGACAATCCATGGGAATTCTACTTGAAAAGCTAAGATTCTATATATGCTCTTGAAATCTAATCATACAAATGGATATGTTAAACTTAAAATTTCTGGCATGAATTTCCAATAGTTTTTCACTCTTGAGACACATACTTATCTCAATTAACATATAATCCTTTTCTTTATTGCTCAAGTAATGATATTGAAAGATTTTCTTCCTAAGTACAAACTATAAGGAAAGTGAAAATCAGTATTCATCTTCTAGTTTGAAGCCAGGTCCAACTATCTTTACCTTGATAGTTTGTGTATCTTGATCCTGTTGTTTCTGTTATCGAGTGTTAGAGCATAGCTCGGTTGAACCCACCAAGCGTTGGTATGTCAGGTTTGGTTATCATATTTTAGTATCAAAACTCATCTAGAGTCACTTGATTAAACACTAGAGTAAACTTCGTTTAGGTTAGACTAGAAAGTCTAGGAATGCTGAGACGTACAAGTATTACTCCGAAGACCTGAAGAATGAGAAAAAGTAACAACTATAATGAAGACATCATCCTTCCACTTGAGGTTAGTAATACTGACTTTACTTGTTTCCATTCCTAGCGTATCTTTCAAGTCGTATTGTATTGAAAACATAACATGCGAAGATATATATATATGATACTCTAATGATTAGACTTGATCATATCATTATGATCAAAGTGTTAAGGAACATATAAAAGTACGAAGTATAACGCTTATCTTTTGAACTTCGTGAATACGACATCGACATATATAATCTGTGTATTCGGTTACTTGATTATATGTAAGATATATGTATGATTTCATCCTAGAAAACTGTGAATTAGTACATCAGTTTAAGGAAGTAGATGTATGAACTTGATTCATAATATCGAAAGGGAAATCATGATTGGTCCCGTTCTTTATTGAATATATTTAGATTACCAACACAAGAAGATGTGGTAGAAAATATCTTGACTTATGGTACGATTTATGGTATAACCGGCCATGCCATAGCCTATATTGTGTAGTATGTTGTAATCGGTCATAACCTACTTTGTAAAGCAAGGTGTAACCGGTTACAAGCTACATTGGGAGGTCAGTTGTAATTGGTCACAAGCGACTTTTGGTAAGCATGGTGTAACCCGGTCACAAGCTAACTTGGGAAGAAAGGTGTAACCAATCATAAGATACTTTCGGGAAGTATGGTGTAACCGGTCACAACCTAGTTTGGGAAGCATCGTATAATCGGTCACAACTTATATTGTGAGTCTTGGTATAACCGATCCCAAGGAGCAAAACCGAGTTTCAATATTCACACATCTCTTTATGTTTTGTGTGATCTTGGAATTAGGGTTTGCTTAGAGAAACTTCCAGATGTCGACATATTTGAACATGTACATAACTCTTATCATTAATTGTTCAAAGATATTCCTTGATACTCGGGGTGATCCTAAACCGAATTGAAAAGCATTTAATTATGATTTTAGATTTTATATGCTTTTATTACCAGCAGTTAAAGCATATACTCTAGAGAATGTTTATTAGAAAATGTGCAATACTAATAATAAAAGTTTTTAATGATATATTTCGGAAATATTTGGTTGACATTTATTGGGAATAGGAAAACCGAAATTAGGTATTTTATTGCATATCTTGAGAATAATTTAGGTTTTCGAATTTCCTTGTTGTCCATACAACTTGGTCTATAAACACTTGAGTTTGCATTTCTAGCAAACTATCCTAAGAGCCATGAAAACTTCATTCGTGTTGTTTCTGGTGGAGCCGTCTATCCGGAGAGGAAAGTACCCTAATTAGGCGAAGTGGGAATTGAATAAATACCCCTTATTTTGACGGGCTTCACAAATATCCTTATCAGACAATAAATATGCCCCTCTCTATCTATAAGCCCATTTGGGTCCATTAATATTTATTTTTCTTTCCATATTTACCCCTCTCCATCGCACTTCATTTACACATCCAAATCTGAGAAGATTATTTCTTTCTTCTCTCCTTCTCTTTCAACTCACCACCAGCACCTCTGCAACTACCACCACCAGCTCCGTCGTCGCCACTATTAGAAGCAGATGTGTCACTGTGTATGTGTCAAACCAGATCTAAAAATTGAGAGAATATTATCAAAATGAATCACCGTAATCGTGATGAAAATTTAAAATTGTGTTCATAAATCACATCTCGAAACCGATTTACAATCTAAAGATGAAGTACTTACACTCTCTGCAATAGATTTCTAGAGAAATCGTGATAAGGCGTTGTAATTGGCAGTGCCAGGGGTGGTGGAGGAGGATTTATACTGGAAAATATATTGCCATCATCATCGCGATTTGGATAATGTTTTACTTGGTATTGAATGATTTGTTTATTTAATTTTGTTAATTAGTCTTATTTGTATAGATAGAAGGTTGGATCTAAGATGTTTAACTAGGGTTAATTCATATTTCATAACTACATGAAGCTAATTTGTTGGTTTTTATATTGGTTTGCAGCCGTGTGGGTGGGAATCCAACCATGGGCTAGTGTGTTGCATGTAGTGCTTTCGTAGGAAATTCAAAGGAAATTGGTTTCATCAAGGTAAGGTAAGATAATCACAAACAATTTGAGATTTTTTTTTTTTTTTTGTGAACTTGAATACATGATTAGTTGCATTTTAATATGCTTTTAATTGGACCGCTTGTATTTGTATCTCGAAACTGATTTAATATTCACACTCTCTGCAATAGATATCGAGAGAAATCATGATGTGGAGTTGTAATTGGAAGTAGCAGTGATGGTGGTGGTGGAGGAGAATCACTAGTTTTTTTACTTGATTTTCATTATGGTGGTGTGTGGTTGTAGGATAGTAACTTGTGCGGTGGTGGGTGGTTAGAAGGAAAGACTAAGATAGTTATGAAATCAAATCTTTCTCCACGGATGCATGGGTCACCAAAATTCTGTAAAAAAAACTGACAGGTTCATGCTCTATATGCTTATTGCTGAGAAGAAATCTCTGGCTGATGGTGGGATCTCGGAGGAGGTCAAGAATGAGAATGGATAAAACTTGGTGTGGTATGAAGGTTCGTTTCTTGCTTCTTTGAATTTAAATATGGTATTTTCAAATATAGTGACGCGAAATGTGTCGTCGATTGGATTTTCATGTCATTTGGGAAATGAGCTACAGTCAAGGACACAAGTGAATCTGGTTAGTTCATAGGATGCTTCATATTTTCTTTCTGTTGATTCCACAGGTTAGCATGCTCCTACAAGTCCAAAAGTAGTTTACATGTTGGATTCTTTAGTCATTTATACATGCATCTTTAAATGCACATAGGTATGACTCGAGCATTTTCGACCTTTTTTTAATTGCGGCAAAACAGGGGCTACTTTTTTTACACTTATTTATTATACAACCATTAGTTCATTGTTAAGTTAGTATCTTAGTAAGAGTTGCACTTAGGAGTAACAATAACTAAATTTCGACTCTGCACAATTTTTGGTATTAGCATTTTCAATGGAATTTATATGTGTGTGAAGGGTGACTCCCATTAACCTTGGGAATTCATACCATTGCATTATCTGGGTGCAGGAACATGAAGATTGTGAAAACTCTACTTTAGTGAAATGGATTTGCTTTTTCTTTATGGAGATTGGCAAAGAAAAAATGAGATGCTTGATATTTTTGAGAACCCGGGTTAATTTTCACTTTCAGACTTCACCTTATACTTAAATAATAAATTTGCCTTCCATTTAAGTTTCACTTTCAGTCTTCCCCATCTATGTGATATACTGACAGTTGACATGCTTGACCTGCATTGGTTATTCTATTATGTGAAAGTATTTCTAACAATACATGTAGCAGTGGTTGTTTCCTATTAAAATTATTGCATTTTTCGTTTTCAATTGATGAAATTACTGAATGTAGGAGTGCTTGTGTTTGTGTATTAGTGTTGGAGTGATGGTAGTCTGGGTGTTGTTTCTGTTGGAATTTGGTGGTTTCATGTTGGTATTGGTGTTGCACAGAGAAGGTGGTTTGTTGTTGGTATTGGTGGTTGGATACGCTTCCACATCTTTTAGGTATACTCTCTCTTGATGCATTTATTGATTCAGTAATCTCATTTTGTTTGAATAGTGTGTGAAATTGAAATGCAAACACATCGAAGTAGCTATGTTAGCTGAACTTGTGGTGCAACGGTAGCACAACTGACTCAACGTCAGAAGATGCGTGTTCGATTCATGTCAGGTTCATTAATTTTAGTGTATCAATTTTTGGGATCAACTTTGGTTGTTGACACCTGATTTTGGGATCAACTTGGGTTGTTGACACCAGAATTTGGGGTCAACCTTGGTTGTTGACGCCATTTTTTTTTTCTTCTGATTTTTGCTTTTGAGATCGACTTCGGTTGTTGACACCAGAATTTGGGATCAACTTTGGTTGTTGACGCCTTTTTTCTTTTTCTTTCTTTTCTTATTTTCTGATTTTTGTTTTGGGGATCAACTTCGGTTGTTGATACCAGACTTTGGGATCGACATTAGCTGTCAACGATTGATTAGTTCACGGTTGTTTATCTTTTATAGTGTAATATCGGTTGGGATCCAACTAGAATCGTGTTTATGTTTTATAGTTACTCGTTGAGTTTTATATTGATTGATTGCGAATCTAGAGATTGGCTATTTCGGTAATTAAGTTTTGGATTGATCTAACCAGACAAAGGATTTTATTAGTTTAAACGAAAGAGCCTTTGTCAACGACTCATTAATATGTTTTACCAAAGATTGAATAAAGGAGTTACCAAACAACTTTACCCTTTACTGTTTGGAATACGATCAAAAGGATTGGTAATTCACGTGCGTAACTCACGAAGTCGAAGGCTGATCGCTGTCGTAGGCGTCAAAAATAATTTCACTTTCCTAAAGTATATGATAATAAAGAGTTCGTTTCCACAAAGAGGCAATTGTAGTTATCACGTATTCAATTTCTTAAAGTAACCAATTGGGGGGATTTCTGAATTTTATGTAAGCAATAAAAGTAAATCAAAAGCAAAATAATTTGGAGAAAGTAATCAGTGAGAGAAAGATATTGGTCAAGGAATTCATCTTAAATCTTAGACATGTGCTTGCATACATGATTAGAATTACAATTTAATATCTTTTATTATCAAAAGCCTAGAAAATCAAGAGAGCAAGATAATCTATTAATTTCCTAAGTTCATCAACACACACATTAGAGCTGTGTATGTAAATTCTACCTAAAGAATAACCTAACGCCTTGCGCTAATTAAGTTCAATTCCTAAGAGCATTAAGTTTCAGAAATAAGCTAATCAATGCAATTTTCATACATTGCGCATAACAATTCGGACAATGGTCAAACTCTACATATGATTATGAGAGTGTATCACTACAAACCGTAAACATATTATGCTACTTGTATTCATGGTTATCGCTCGATGAAGAACCCTAAAATAGCTATGGACAAAAATGCAAGTTCAATTAATTGGCCACTTAACAAACCAAACATTTTAAGTCCTATCACAATACATCAATCATGTGATTATTAAAACAGTAGAGATTTGAGCGTTAATCAAGAGAGAAAACTAATACATAACACAAGCACAAGTTGTAGAAATAAGACTACATCCTTAACCAAAAATATTAAATTAGCTACTCATAGCTATGGAGTTCATCATAAAAATATTAATTGAATAGAAGAAGATGAACAAAAGCAAACCCTAGTAGCGTAAACAAAAGCGGCTCTCTCCAAGTTCCAAGAATAAAACGTCCCCAAAGTTGTAGAAATCTTTCCTTTAAATAGCTTTGCTTTCCAAAATTAGGTCAAATCTCAAAGGTCCAATAGATAGAAGTCCACCAAGCCCATATGTGAGAAAAACCCATGTAGAAAATATGCCCCAAGGTCAACATGGTAAGGAGAATTCTCAGGGGGGGACTGTATCATCGTATCCCATTTGTCATCAATATACTGAAGAACCTATTGCGAAAAGAACCATGAATAAAGTTCAGTTACCCTAGATTATGCATTAGGAGAAAAATAAATAATGTGATTTTGCAATATTTCATGCGGTTGGTTGACATTTTCATTTAATTTTATAACGTGATTCTGAAAAATAGAAAAAGTGATCTTCATAAATGAATTGGTAGTGAAATGCTTATAGTTTCATGAATCGGCGGACAGAGTCGCGTAACCCAAATTGTCTACCAATCTGTCGAACTGAATGCACCATCATCTATGTTTAGAGTCTTACACGGAGTTAGTCGTGGGAAAATTCAAGATATTTGAATGTAGCCGGCAAATCCCATGCTAGTCGTTAGAGAGTTTGTTAAAATCCTTTAAATATTTGTTAGTGGTGGGAGTTTCTAAAAGTGTCTCCAAATCTCTTGTTAGTCTCTTAAAATCCCTTAAAATCTCGTTAGAGTCTCTTGTTAGTCTCTTAAAATCTCGTTAGAGTCTCTTAAAATCCCTTAAAATCTCGTTAAAATCCCTTAAAATCTCGTTAGAGTCTCTCCAAATCTCTTGTTAGTCGTTAGAGAGATTCGTTTAAAGTCTCTTAAAATCCGTGTTAGTCGTGAGAGATTCGTTTAAAGTCTCTTAAAATCCTGTTAGTCATAAAACCTTTGAGTTAGAGGGATTTTATAGTGTAGGTGGATTTGAGGGAGTTTGATGAGGCTTTTGTGCTTAGACAAAATCTCTCAAAAAGGAAGATTTTAGGGGAGTTTTGTTAGGTAAATAAACTCCATAGACTCTCTCAAACTCCATAACATAAGCTCCTTCGTACTCCCTCCACATCCCTAGGGATTTAACTATATTAAAATTCCTCAATCTTTCAACCGGATTGACTGAGTTAGTCTGGATGATTTTTCTATCGGATTGACTCACGCAATAGCTACAAAATGATTCTTGATTATAAGAACTACACTAGTTAAACCATCATCATTTAATAGATTGTTGATTTTTTTTAATAGGAAAGGAATTTTATTTTGATTAGCATAACCTACGGATTGTTTTTGTCTAATTGGATATATCATTAATCCAATCAGGTATATTGTATATTATCCAAAAACTTAACTATTTTCAGACCTTGCATAGTTTGCAGGTTCATCTGCTAAATGATTTGCCTTTCTTTTAACATGAGAGCATTTTCAAACACTCGAAGTCTCTTAAAATTATTAAAGCATCAAATATAAGATTACTAATTCACTCTTCACGAGTTTCCTTTTAGAACATTGATTGCATTATTATAAACACAAAATTGGTTAAAAAGACCAAAATCAATAATTCCTGGGTGAAAAGGACATTTAGATTTTGATACTGTTTAAATGGACAAAAATATAAGAATAGCTAGGATGTAACCAGTTTCATCCTACCCATTTTCAAATACTTTTTCTTATTTTTAATTTACATCAGGATGCATCCAGTTTCATCTTTGCTATTTTTTAAGTTTAAGTCAGGATGATCCAGTTTCATCCTTGCTATTTTTTTGGTGTCTATTTCACCCGTACTAATTTTTAGTCGTCCATTTGAACCATGTTTTAAAAATATTTGGACAAATGACCCATTTTCCGTATTATAAATCGATAGATGCGCACACAGTGATTTCGACGGCAAATTTGAAATCAATGTGAAAATCCAAATATTTCCCTCCGACTCTATTCATGCCAAAACAAGACAATATGGTATATCAATACTGTTATTATGTTAACTTGTGCATCCGGGAAAAAAAAAAATGCTCCCGCACCGAAAAGGAAGAAAAAAAAGAAAAACTAAAAGAAGAAGGTTATTATTGGGGCGTCACACTCTAATAGAGGGGCTTCACTTGGATTCTTAGTGTCCAAAAAAGTGGTTATGGGATATCCTAACACAAATACAAAATATCAAGATTACCCTTTAACTAAAATAAAAACTTAATAACCTAATTTTTTCTATTCTAATTCAACAACAACCGATTCAAGCAACTGAAGAATCGGAATTTCAAACTCCTCAACAACAACCCATGGTGTATGTTAGGTAATAATCAAACAAACCCATCTTTGTTTACTCGTTTTTGTGTTTAAAATAGGTTAGATTGAATGAAATTGAAGTAAAATTAGGGTTCCAGTACGTTTCTGCTAGTGTTACGTCTAGGTTCGGTACTGCTTTTCTAGCCGTAATTTTAGTTTATGAAGAACTTACGGCCAGGTTTGGATTAATTCCAACCGTAAATTTTGCAATTTTGTAATTTACGTCCAGGTTTTTGTAAATGTAATTTACGTCCAGGTTTTTGTAAAATGGGTTTACGTCCAAGTTTTTACTTTACAAAAACGAATTTACGTCTAGGTTCCTTTTAGTAAAATGGGTTTACGTCCAGGTTCCATTAAAGTAAATGGGTTTACGTCCAGGTTCCTTTTAATTCCAACCGTAAACATTGAATTTACGTTCAGGTTTGGATTGATTCCAACCGTAGAAACAGGTTTTACGTCCAGGTTTGGGTTGGAATCCAACCGTAAAAATTAATTATTATCTAATTAAATTAAATTAAAATTAAGGGTTGTTCGGTCATTACAAAATTATTTGAGATAAGGGGTTTTCGATATTACTTCTGGGTGACCCGTTTTTGTACTATTAGGTGACGCCCCAATAATAGCCTTCTAAAAGAATGCTTGGGGTTCCAACTTTTAGGCAGATGGTTCACGTCTTGTCCATGGCATGGATCAAAGTAGAATCAAAATTCACCATTAGAGCATCTCCAATAGAGGGTGAAGGTTTTAGTTTTTTTAGAACGCGCAATTGGGGGATACATAATCTAATTGGGGGATATGACTAAATGACAAAATAGGGATCCAAATATCCTAGCTGGGTTACCCCTTATCTAAATAAAATTTTAATTCCTAATTTAATCCTCACTAATCAGGATTAGATACTAATGATGATTAGTAAAATATTAATGATTTGGGGGATATAATGTGTGTTTATGTTTATTTGAATTTGTGTGTTTTAGTTTAAAGGGAAAAAAATTTTGAGTAGAATTTTTTTTTTTTTGAAAATGGAAGATGATTGTGATGAGAGACTTGCAAACTTTGAATCTTTAGCTCAATTACAACAACAATCATATCTTCAATCTTCGATTAATGATAACAACTCACAATTGTTGTATGATGAACCAACACCTTTGAATCATTATTTTCTTGACCATGAAATGTTTTGTGAAGAACCAACTCAAGAAAGTAAACATGTTCAGCATACAAGCAACCCCAACACACGCGTAATGCTTCAAAGAGGTCGAAAATTTGATTTTTTTCTTTTGAAACCGCCATTTTACGTCTGAAAAACCTTTGTACCGGCATGCTCGTGGTTTGAACACTATGCTTGGTATCATGTAACCTCGAGCATAGTATTCATATATATATGTATGCGGCACTAAATTTCCCCTAGTATTCAAGAACATACCGCGTGGTATTCAAACCAAGATTGAGTGCTTAGGTACAAATTTATTTTTTACCTACCAGCGAATATTCTCGAGGAATATTCAAACCGTGATGTTAGTACATGACATTCTATGCGGTTTTGATACCCAAACATAGAAACTTAAATGTCAAAGATGCCGGTTTTACATGAATAACATACAGAAGCTAATGATATTTTGAACTTAAATACCTAAGCATTTAGTTCTTTCAACTTAGTATCTTTAACCGATACTCCAGTATATAGAGTCAATTACCGATTATGCGGTTCTTAATAACTAGCAGTCTCCTTTACTTATCGACAATGCCGGTTTTGAACTAATCCAAGTTTCTTTTCATTCATTCCTTAGATTGTTACCTACAACGATCAACCAAACTCCAAACCGCTCCATCGGGATACGTCGGAGTACTATAAAATGCCGCGTTATGTTACCAAACAATACTTTCACCTAGTTCTTACAATTTTATGTTGGGATTTGCTTGTAATCTCTATAATGTTGTCCTTATGTAGGGAATAAAATATGAAAAGGAAGCAATTGCTTGGGCAAAGGCAACGGCTCTTAATAACATGTGTGTCTTAGTGAGGAATTCCCAACGTTCATCAGTTCGTTTTGAGATGGTTTGCGAGAGAAGTGGAAAATACAATGAGAAAAATAGTCATAAGAGAAAGGGTTATGTATATGAAAAGAAGACTAACAATGTATACAAGACAGTTACGCGGAAGGATGACTGCCCTTTTAAGCTTGTATTCTATCTAAGAGGTTCAAAAGTAGAAGAAAAAGAATGGGAATGTAAGGTGTGGTTTGGCCGTCACAACCACCCCGATCCGAATGATTTGAAGGTCACTCCCTAGTTGCGAAGCTAAAACTTGATCAATTCGAGGATGTAAAGATGATGACCAAAGCATGTATCAAACCAAGAGTGATTCTCAGAACCTTCAAGGAAAAGGATAAGACCAACGTTTCTTCACTCAGTACAATTTATAGCGCACAAGCAACCATTAGAAGGTTGGAATGGGAAGGGAGGAGTGTTATGCAAGAATTTGAAAAGATAGCTTGGGATCACAATTACACGCGTATCATTAAAAGAGGTCCGGACAACAAGCCGCTTCAAATATTCATTTCGCATCCTTTGCTTTCACAATTGGCTCATACGTGTTGTGATGTTCTTATGATGGACTGCACATACAAGACAAACAAATACAACATGCCGTTGTTCAACATCGTGGGGCAAACATCGGACAAGGTAACATTCACATTGGCTTGGTGTTTAATGGAGAACGAGAGGGATTACAATTATCATTGGGCATTGCGGCAATTGAAATTATTGTTCCTTAAAATCGTTCTCCGAAGGTCATCATAACCGATCAATTTGACGCACTAATGAATGCCATATCCGACGTATATCCGGATGCACAAAATTTCCTTTGTACATATCATATAGGTGAAAATGTGAAAAAACATTGTCATGCTTTGTTTGAACCCTCAAAGGCTGATATTAAGAATAGAATGATTGCTCAACTAGAGGAAGATGTTCGCAAAGAGAAACTATCACCCGAAGAAGAAGAAAATGAAAGAGGAAAGATTAAAGAGCGAGTCGACAAAGAACACTATGAAAATCATAAAAGGTGGTTGGAATTTCTAAAGGATTGGGAGAAAGTTTATTGGTCTCTTACCGAGGACATGTATGAAAAGAGATTGAACAACTTTATTGCCAAATATAACGAAGTGTATCCAAGTGCCGTCTCATATTGTCGGGATAATTGGTTGGATAAGTTCAAGGAAAAATTTGTGCGTGCGTGGACAAATCGTTATAGACATTACGGGAATGAAGCAACTAGTATAGCGGAGTCCTCTCATGGGAGATTTAAAGATCTCATCCAAATCCGCCGAGGGAAATGTGGTTACGGTCACCGAGGCAATGGAGCAACACTTTAAGGCCGATATCGATAGGATCAAGAAGGCTTTTGAGAAAAGCTCAATGGAAAGGATGACTCAATTTCTTGAACATACTAAGTTGCTCCAAGGAATAGAGTTTAACGTCTCCCGTTGGGCAATAAACCATATGATGAGACAAAGGCAATATGAGAAGCTTAACGGAAAGCCGGGTGATGTGTGTATTTGTCCCGACATGTCTTCATTGGGGCTTCCATGTCGTCATATGCTTGTGAAGTATGAAGTACTGATACCTATTGATGTTATTGATCCTTTTTGGAAGCAATTATCTTTCGACCTTCCCCCTACCGAAGCTCCCGGACAATCACCATGGGATACAAAGGAGGCTTTAGAATTTTATGAAGCTTACTCACGTGGAAACTCGGCTACCCGACAAGTATTGTTGAGCCAACTAAGACTAATTACACGGCCATGGATAGCACAAAGTGAAGAGCCAAGAAAAGGAGATCCGACGGGTAGACCACAAACTAAAATTGCAAGGAAGAAACAAAGAAAAGAGTTAAAACAAATGACTCGACGTGAAGAGGAACTCGCGGCAACTAAAAAACGAGATCTATGTGCAAGTGAGATTTCGAAGCAAGATTCGCTGAAACGACCGTTCCAAACAAGAGGGGTAGGCCGAGGAAGGAACCGATATCAAGTCAACAACAATCGATTTGAGTTCCGAACCTACACCCATAGTCGATGTATCGGAGGTTAAGAGGAAAAGGGGAAGGCCGCCAAATGTACCAACATTAAGCAACCAAAGACAACAAGGTGAGCATTCCGAACCTACGCCAATAGTTGATGTATCCGAGCTTCAAAAAAAAAGGGGAAGGCCGCCGAGGTACCAACATTAAGCAACCAAGGACAACAAGGTGAGCATTCCGACCTACACCAATAGTTGATGTATCCGAGCTTCAAAAAAAAAGGGAAGGCCTCCGAAGGTACCAACATTAAGCTACAAAGGACAAAAAGGTGAGCATTCCGAACCAACACCAATCGTCGATGTATCCGCTGTTCAAAAGAAAATGGGAAGGCCGCCGAATTTACCAACATTAAGCAACCAAGGGCAACAAGGTGAGCATTCCGAACCTACACCAACAGTCGATGTATCCGCGGTTCAAAGGAAACGGGAAGGCCAAGAAAGTACCAACTTTAAGCAACCAAGGGCAACAAGGTGAGCATTCCGAACCTACACCAACAGTCGATGTATCTGAGGTTCAATTGAAAAGGCGTAGGGGTAGGCCAAGGAAGTATAATCTCCCGTCACATACCGAAGACATTTGTAGGGTAGAGATTGCAGAGGATGGTTTGGATATAATTAAGCTAAAAGTTGGTAATATGACGATGTATAAGGATTCGCAAACGGGTAGGACTTATAGACACTACCATACGAAGATAGAGTCTTACATAGATCAACTTCCTGAGGTTATTCGCGAATTTGTTGTGTACACGGATGATGTCGATGGAGATGGAAATTGTGGCTATCATGCCGTCACTGAACAATTAGGAATCTTCGAGACGGCTGTTAGTAAAGGAATGACACCATGCCGATATGCTAGAATGAGGATGGCCGATCAACTTGTGAAGAAGAGGAGCTTTTATGAGCAATTGGTTGGTCACGACGAGGTGTTTGATGATATGTGTGCTCAAGTGCAAGGACCCGAGCGGGAGATGGCATTTCTTCCTTCTCAATATTGGATGAGGATGCCGCTTTGTGGGCATCTAGTAGCGGATACATTTAATTGTGTTGTTCATTATTTTACCCCACACCGTAGTCACTACATTTACACCAAAATGGCAAAAATGCGAGGATCCCTTAAGACGAGAAGAGTTGTTTTGGCGTACGTGAACGGCAATCATTTCGTCATTCTTAAACTCAGGGACAATTGTCCATTGCCACCTGTTTGTGGGATGGTTAAAAACAAGGAACTAGATCCAAATATATGGAAGGGATGGATGGCGTTGAACGAGGAGAATCACCAATTATGGGATGCTTTGGCCTTATCAAAGAAACCTCCTGCAGAGGAGGAGTTGCAACTTCATACGTGTGGAAGCGATGATGAGTAATTTGGATTAATGTTGAGTAATTTGGATTAATGTGGTTCACTAATACGCCACCTTTTGTTTTTTTTGGAAGTTTGAATTGTAATCATTGAACCATATGCCATGTACGTGCCATTGTGATTTAATTCAAACTTTACTACTACGGTGCTCATGACAGCGTTGCAAAATATGTTCTCGTTTGTCTTTGGAATAACAACTTAAGTACACGGATATGCAAAGACCAAATACCATAAAATAACATACGCAAAGTGTAAACAAACCAAATGTAAAGTTAAGATGTTCCAAACCGAAAACAAATGAAGCAAAGATGTTCAAAGTTTACCAATCCACACAAACAAACATAAACCAAAGTAACACTATTAAAGAATCACAAGATCACTCGGTTCTTGGCCTCTTGTATACCCTCTTCTTCTTTTCGCCCCACAAGTCTTTTGCCTCGGTATCTTCTATTTGGTCTATCTTTTTGACGACGTTCTCCATTTGTTTCTCGGGTCAAAGAACTCTCCTTTATTGGTCTTCTTCTTAAAGAACCTTCCCAAGTTTCCAATTCGGCCGACGCCGTTAACGGATTTTTCAAAGCATGTATTTAGTACGTACAAATTTATAAGTTGGTAGATATAGATTAAGAGAATAGTAATGAACGCACCAATAACGTAACGAGCCGTAGAAGTCCTGGGTGCATGATCGGAGTTGTGGAGGGACGTCTTTGGTGGTGGAGGGACCTCTACCGTATCCGGGCGTACAACATAAGGATGTGAGTCTTTGTAGATGCCCGTTTAGGAATGTTGGTTCACTATCAAAACCGTTCTCGGCCAATTCCCAATCACCCCTATCCAAAGACAAGTTCTTCTTCTTCCCTTTCGATCCAATGTGCGAGAATTGGTTCCGGTCGTAGCATACCATAGTATGGTTCTCATTTGATTGGCATTTAGTAAAGTCGTGAGAATATTTATGATAAGATGTATCCGTGAGATCTTTACGCGCTTGTAACCGAGTTGGCGCATCACGCGGAGAGGGTTATGCATAACAAATCCTTTTGGATGAAAGAACGGTCCGTTGTAAAATGAAACATTTTCGTGTCTCCGAAGGTGAACTCCTCGACATTCCTATAAGGGTCGAACACAACGTGTTCCACGAAAAACGAGTCCAGAGCCAATCTCATTTGTAAAAACCGTTTCTTGTTAGGCGAAGGGGTATTTTTGAAGTAGTATTTACGAGCTAGAGCCATATTCGGTTGGTAATCATGCCAAATTTCCAATCCTTTATACCCTATGAACAAATCTCGGAAGTGTTCATAAGCCCACACTGTGCCCATAAATTTTATAAGAAAATAAACATTTGGAAACTAACAAATGTAACGATAACAATCACAAAATAGGTAGTTCACCTTACTGAATCACAGTGAAATTCCCATTAAATTGACGGCCTTTCGCCTTAGAAGCTCGACGCATTTACGCCAAAAAATGAGCCAAGAAAGCAAGTGCCCCATGAATACTTATGAACGTCTTCCAACGGATCCAAGTACCGTAGGTTGTTCATATGCACTCTTGTTACCATTAGAGTCGTGGAATATAGCGGTTCCCAAAATGAACAAATATATGCGCAGCGAGTTTGTTGAGCTTGTGCGGGAGTCAATTCCTGTTCTTCGTATTCCCAAACAGGTTGAATGAGTTTGACGAATGTTATAGTCTTTGTCCGAGCAAATTCTCGTTTCTTGTACAAATTTGCCAACGTGGTTTCCTTGTTCCATCCAAACAACTTTTCTGTGAGTTCATAGATCTTTTCCCACCCTAGGTCCTTCGACTTGTCTCCAACCTTAACCGGTTTCCCAAGAACCTCTAGTCCTATTATCCTTTGGACATCTTCAGGGATAATGGTCATCTCGCCAAAATTAAAATGCATGGTGTCGGTTTCACCATAAAACCTCTCCAAAAAGCAGTTTGCAGTGACGGTATCGGTGGCCACATAATTTTCTATCGCATGATACAACCTGGATGCTCGACTATTTGTTGAACAGCCGGACACTCATCCTCCAAAGGCCACACATCCGATTGTTGATGGCGGCTAACACGCCAGGCTTTCCTGTGGTCCTATAAAAACACAACAAACTTAATTAAATTGATCACAAGAAAATAATATAATAATAAGATACAAACGTCTTACATAAGTTTGATAGATCCAACGAGCCCAAGAGTCTTTATACGAAAATAAAAGTTGCGGGTTTATCGGTTGACCCCAATGTTTGCCATCATTGCGGACGGGAATCAACTCTAACTTATCGGGGAAGTGAAGAGGGGGTGCCTTTTCATCATCGGTTTGTCCTAAACCACCCCTTGTGAGGATGAGCCACCGCTAACACCGGTTCTGGTGGAGTTTCCCACTCATCATCATCATCGGTGCTTGTTGAGTCGCTTATAGGATCCCCCGAATTGTGACCTTAGCAAAGAGCCGGATTTTGACGTTTACGTCGAGAAGACTTACGCTTTGATTCTTCAACGACTTTTCCTTTTCCTTTGTCCTTTCTTGGTGCGTGAGACCTATGTTCCAACACGTTAAATTGAGTTACATACTACATGTCGGCATACAAAAGGAACATACTTAAAACCGGCGAAAGATAAATAGACATATAAGAAATGCGGAACTGATACCGCATCTTAAAGAATATAACGGAGAATGCCGGTTTTGGTTGAATTGTATCCGAGGATTCACAAATATTAGGGACCGAAAACCGGCATATCAAAACAAAATACGACAATGCTGGTATAACTTCCGGCATTCCTAGAAAAAAACTACTATGCCGGTTATATTGAATTATATGTAGAAAATTCTAAGTAGTATGAAAAACAAACCGGTATAATTTGTTACCATACATTAAGTGCCGGAAAATATACCGGCATATACAATATTAATACGTTCAATGCCGGTTTTGGTTGAATTGTATCCGAGGATTCACAATTTTTAGGGACCGAAAAACCGGCATATCAAAATAACATACGACAATGCCTTGAATTGTATAACTTCCGGCATTACTTAAAAAAAAATACTACTATGCTACTATGCCGGTATATTGAATTATATGTAGAAAATTCTAAGCCGTATGAAAAACAAACCGGTATAAATTGTTACCATACATTAAGTGCGGAACGATTCTGCGGCATATCCAATATTAATACGTTGAATGCTTGGTTTTGGTTGAATTGTATCCGAGGATTCACAATTTTTAGGGACCGAAAACCTAAGCATCGAAAAATAAAATCGAGATAGTGCTTTGGTGGAATTTCCGGCATTCTTAAATGGCAATACATCTATGCCGGTTTTCTGTAAATTTTTACAGAGTTCTTAGTGTTTTTGGGTTTTTGATTTTCAAACTCAATTCAATTGACTAGAATTGAATTTCATCTTACTAGAATTCAATTTCAAAACCCTAATCAGAATTTTCAATCCGTCATGAACCCTAGCATGTTTGACTTTGTGTTATATATTATTGGGTAAACCCTAAAAGTACTTCAATTCAAAAGGAGACTTTGTGTTATACATCACTTACCGAATCAAATCTGTTACGTCCGCTTCACCAGGAGACTCTTGAGGACTTTTTTGCGCATCAGGTATTTCTGGATTGGGTTTAAAGTTTGTAATCCAATGTAGTCGATTACTTCAGAACGAAATAAAAGAGAATTTGAAATGAATTAATCAAGGTGCCGGCATTGTGGAAATCAGATCGAGCAAACCGGTTTTATGTCAACTCTAAAAGATAATTTGGAAATCTAACATACCGGCATTGTCAAAATGAATCTTACAATGCCGGTTTTCTATCACATTTTTTAAGTATATA
This sequence comes from Papaver armeniacum, assembly GCA_023531295.1. Classification (NCBI taxonomy): domain Eukaryota; kingdom Viridiplantae; phylum Streptophyta; class Magnoliopsida; order Ranunculales; family Papaveraceae; genus Papaver; species Papaver armeniacum. The sequence continues at coordinate 64,658 of JAJJWW010006591.1, read as the reverse complement.
GATATTTGCAATCTGAAGGCATTAAATCTAAGCAAACGTAACAATACCGGTACATGTCTGTTTCTATCCCAGGAACCAAATAATTTAACTGATTGTTCCGGCACCAAAATTTCTATCACGGGACTAGGTTCCGCCAAGATGTTTTGAGCATGTCGGATATGCCGGTATGTGTACATATATTCTAAACTGACCTCTACTACGACGGAACATTTTAACTTGCAAACTACAAATCTTAACATGTTCAACATAAACCAAAGAACTAAACAAGTTAACCCACAAGACAAACCAAAACAAGTTTGAAATTGTTTTTGACGTAACCAAACTCCTAAAAAGTTAACCATCAAACATTGGCATCAATTCTCTCAAACTAAATTAGTCTTTTGTTTCTTTTGTGTCGGCGCCTTCCTTGTTTCCCCGTACATAGCTCCTCGACGGTAGGGTGGGTCTCTTCAATTCTATGAAGCTTTTCCTCTAGTTCCTTGATTTCTTGAAGAGATAGCACCACCCCCGTCATTATGCTTGCAACCTAACATCTTCGTAACCTTGCCAAGCCGACGTCGCTATATTAATACATCAAACACATATTAAGTACATATGTTAATATATGATTATGTTTAAATTTAATAAATATAAGCAATTAAGAAAACTTACCACCATTGCAAAAGTCCTAAGAAGGTTGGCCATCGTAGGTTGTGGAGGTGGAGTAATTTCAACAGGAGGGTTTTCTTGGTGTGGAGCTTCGACGGAGGGAGGACGTACGACATAAGGATGTGACCATTCCGGTAATCCCTCATGTAGGCTCATCAACTTCATAACCATTTTCCGCACTCTCCCACTTACTAATATCAACCAAACGACGTGGCTCTCTATCCCTCCAATGTGTTGGTTCCTTCGGATCATACACTACATGCAACTTGTTGGGAGTTGAATTGCACCGAGAAAAGTAAAGATGATAATTATCATCAGAGTTCGACCAATGACGGGATAATTGCTTAAATCCATGTTGGCGCATCACACGGCATGGATCGACCATGATGTATCCTTTTGGGTGGTACAACGGCCCATGGTAAAATGCAACATCTCTTGGAATTGACGGTACCCTCTAATCTCCTTATAGGTGTCGAACACAACGTCTTCCTTCCTCATAGCATCCAGAGCCAATCTCATATTGATGACTCGACCTTTGTTACCGGGCCGGATTACTGTTAAACTCAAACCTCTGAGCTCTAGGGGTATCGGGTTCGGGAAGGTCTTTGATCTTCAAGAATTGGCGAGTCCTTGAATAAGGTTGGGAAGTGTTCATAACACCACACCTAATCCAATTTGAACAATATACATGTGAACATAAGTAAAAAAAATACATCTCAACAATAGATTAAAGAAATTTGTACACGGAGTAGAGTGAAATTCCCGACAAATTGGTTTGTTTTAGCCAATGAAGCCCTTCTCATCTCCGCCATCAAATGTGCCATGACACGGTGCCCCAAGAATAGCCATGGACACCTTCCAACGGGTCAAGGTACTGGAGAAAGTTTGCACTTACCCCTGTTGCCGTTAGTGTCGTGGAATGCCCTAGTGCCCAAAATGTATAACAGGTATGCGGCGGTCGTATACCGAATCACGTGCGAGTCCCATCCATCCTTCGAGCTTCTAGCCTTTGTATTTTCAAACATCTTCTTAAGCATCTTCAACTTGAATGTCTTCGTCTTACTTCCGTTCGATGCTACATAAAAGCTATCCGAAGAAGTTTTGAAGTCCCAACCAAACAACTTTTGGGTCAAATCGTGCAACTTCGACCATTCTAGGTCCCAATACTCAACTCCTCTCAAATTGATTTGCCGATAACATTCAAGCCTAGAATGTTATGAGCATCTTCAGAATCAAGGTCATCTCACCAAACGGAAGTGCATTGTATCTGTTTCACCATGGTACCTCTCAACGAAGCAATTGACGGTCACGATGATCCTGGATTCACGTAATTTTCAACCAAAGAATACGAGACCGAGTTCTTTACTAATGTTTGGACATCTTCATGCTCCAACGACAAATCCCAATGAGCCGCGGCTTGGTTTCGCAAACACGCACAGCCTTAGTATGATCCTACAAATACGAGATAATACGATTAAGAGATGATGTAAAAGATAAAACAACGTACATGCACAAAATAAAAAAATGCTTACATAAGTTTGAAAGATAGTACGAGCCCAAGAGTGCTTGTATCCAAAGAGTACTTTCGGTTCCTGAGCTTGTCCCCAAATTTTACCATCATCGCGGTCGGGTAACATGTCATCAAGGTGAGGAAGGTGACAACCTTTAACTTTCGGTTTTCGGCTGCCCTTGCCCTTACCTTGTGTTGGTTGTTGACTAGTCCCACCAACTTCGCTTTGGCCTCGCTAATTGACTTGGGGGAACCTCATCATCTTCCTCCTCACTTTCCACTCCATCATGCTCATCGCCCTCATGTGTTCCAGACGTTCACGGATTGCAAGTGCACCTACGTTCACCACCACTCTCCCAAATTGACCCTCTTGTTTCAAACCCCAAACGTTTCTTGCGACCCGCATCTTTCCCCGTGGAGGCGAGGACCGAGGAGTATCAAGACCGTCCTTCCTCCTTCTCTTAGTGAGGATAGGACCTTTATCTTTCCTCGCTTCTTTGGCTCTTGACCTATAACATAAACAAACATTAGAAAAGGCATGGCGGTTTAGGAACCGGCATACCAATTCCTAAACAAACCAATACCGAAACATGAACCTAAGAAAGACACCATAAATATCGATCATGCCGGTATCGTTGAACCTAAGCATTGTCCGAAACTAAATTAAATGCCTAGATTAAGCACCATTTCAAGTGATGTTCTGTATGTTTTAAGTGTAATACCTAAGATTGACGAACCGAACTAACATATGCTTTTGTTTTAAAATACCTAAATCACGAAACCTAGATATAATGCCTAGGACATCTAATTAAGTTCTGTGTGTTTTTAGTTGCAAACCGGTATGGTAATCGACCCAAATTCTATGCCTAAGTATAAAACATTCGATTTCGGAATGAAAACCCGTATGGTATTCGACCCAAATTCTATCTTGGGTATAAAAATTCGATTTCGAGAATGCAAACCGGTATGGTATTCGAGCCAAATTTTATGCGGTAGCTAAACCTATTGGTATTCAAACCAAGATCCAATGCCGGTTTTCTTGAACTCATCGGGTTTCGGCTATTGTGGGCGATTCTAACCTAAACCCATGGCTACAAATCGAGTAAAACAATCATAAATGAGTTCAAAAATCACTTACCTTCTCGGAGAAGCCATGAGTGTTTGATCATCCTAGATGCGCTCTTTGCGTCGTCTTCTAGTTGTTGAGCAATATTCTCGATTCTTTGTTCATGTGTTTGTTGAGCAGCCGTTTTGGTTCTCGATTTTGCTTTCGATTTGGTTCTTGGAGGCATGGTTATGTTATGTTAATCGACGAAGAAATTTTTGATTCAACGATTAATCGTCGATGAAGAATGAACGATGAGGAAGAAGATGAAGAATTTTTTTTTTTTTCCTAAACAAAAGCTATGCCTATTTCGGAATTGAATTGGGGGATATATGATTTTGGTTATTTGATTTTATGTTTTAGTTGAAAGGGTATAACAGATCTTCATAATATTTTTAATTAATCTAAGGGTGTTTTAGTATTTTCGCCTCCAAAAAACACCCCTTAACAGCCACCTATGGTTGGGGGAAGTAATTCATATCCCCCAATTAGATTATATATCCCCCAATTGCGCGTTCTTTTTTTATGACACATGATTTTAGACCTTCATTTACATTAAATTCATCTCCAACAGTGGGTCCTATTAAGTAGGAAGGGTGTCAAAATAAATATGAAGGTCTTGGAGAAGGTCTTATTTAGACCTTGGGAATGACCTCCACGTCATCTTTTTAACCATTTTTAAAATTTTTACTTTTAAATAATTTTTTCTGAACCAATAAGAAAGAGGGAATCAATTTTATCATTATCCAAAAAAACAAATCCTCAAAATAAGACCCTCACCACGGGAGATAGTCTAAGACAAAAGCGTTGTTATTTTGCCACATACATATGACCCCATGAATAAGTATCTAAATAAAAACTCCACGTAGGATTTTTAGCACCCACCGTTGGAGATGCTCTTATCAATCCAACAAACAATATCAAAATAACACACAAAGGCACCGATCACTACCGGATCTAACGGTCTAGAATCCTAGCTTCATTTACCAAAACGATTTCCCACATATAAAGTTCTCTGAATCCTCATCTCAAATTCTCAGCCAATCAAACTTCAAGAATTTCTAATCCAACGACCATAAAAAAAACACAACCTTCATACGGATTCATAATCTAACGGAAGTTATCAAACCAAAGAAACACAAAACCTCATGCCTTCCCTTAATCCGTAACCTATTATATAAACCAATCAAATTCGAGTATTTCTAGTCCAACGACCGAAATAGAAAACACATCATTCATACGGATCAAGCGCTAATCTAACAGACACAATCAAACCAAACAAATTATAAATAAATATCTGTTCACCTCCTCCAATACAAAGAAATCAAATCGAAAATCAATTTTCAAAATTGATTAGAGAAAGAGAGAAATTAGAAAGAGAGAAAATGTCAGGAAGAGGAAAAGGAGGAAAGGGTTTGGGAAAGGGAGGAGCAAAGAGACACAGGAAGGTATTGAGAGATAACATTCAAGGTATCACAAAACCAGCAATCAGAAGATTAGCAAGGAGAGGTGGTGTGAAACGTATCAGTGGATTGATTTATGAAGAGACTCGTGGTGTTCTTAAGATCTTCTTGGAGAATGTAATTCGTGATGCTGTTACTTACACTGAACATGCTAGGAGGAAGACTGTCACTGCTATGGATGTCGTCTATGCTCTCAAGAGGCAAGGAAGAACTCTCTACGGATTTGGGGGTTAGGGTTTCTCTAATTTGTAAAGAAAGTTTAGATCTGGGTTTCAATTTGTTTGTTTTATTTTTGGTTTCACATGATGTACCAACCATGAAATTAACACGATGAATGTGAAATGTTTTGAGAATCAGTAATCTGTTTCTGTTTCATTACTTGTCAAATTTAAATGTTCTTTATCTTGTTTTTCGGAATCTGAATGTTTTCAAGCAAAATTGAACCTTATGATTTGAATTCGAGTTGCAACATTAGCTTAGCTAGGTGTGTTTGCTGAATTTGATTTACAAGTGGTGTTCTAAATGAATTACTGGTATGAGCTTAAAGTCATGTTTATGTTTCTAACATCTCTTCTTCCTTGAAGATTTGGGGTATTATCAAATACTGATTTTATTTTCAAATTCTACATCTACAAATCTAATATCAGCTAATGTTATTTAACCAAACTAATACCAACTATGAAATTGATTTCAATAAGTATTCTTATGCAATTAGATCTTGATATTTGTTTTTGTTGATAACACCGTTGTCTATAGTTCGTCCTGATTTTTATACTTCTTTGTTGTTGTTTTAAAAGCTCGGACATAGATGACGGAAAGAATGCACATTGTTGGGTTTTGCTTAGATTTGTCTGTAGATGCTTCTTTGATTCATATGTAGTATTCTAAAATTTGCTTTGTGAGTGATGCTGTAAAGTGTTTTGATGATTAAGGGTTCTTGGAATGCAATGATATCTGGGTTTTGTCAAGATTGGAATGCATGTATAAGCTTTGGGTGTCCTTGGAGAGATGAGAATGGAAGGAGTTAAATTGGAATAGCATGACTGTCTTGAATTTACTCACTGCTTGTACTCCACTTGGTGAAGAATTGAAGGGGATTTTGATTCATGTGTATGTGCTCTTCCTCTTATTGTGGTGATGTCTTTTCTGTGCTTCCTTTTAACATTCATGACCAAATTTGTATCTTATCTATCACAAACAGGTGAAGGGTGGGAAGCGTTCCGCGTTACTCAACTTTGGATCACCAATGGAAGCATCCAGCTATATCAGGTACTCCATACTGATCCATATTCTCATCAGAAGAAACATTTGCACGCAGAGGTGCACTTGGAACATGCTGCTCAGGTTTTGTTTCTTTAGTCATACATACATACATACAAAAAGAGAGAGAGTAGCTTAGTGCATATTCTCGGTATTGTTTACTGCTCTGGAACTTATCCTGAGCTGAATAGATAGACCTCACCTTGTGTAGGTTTCTTAAATGTTAAATGGCCTAATGTAGACTCATGGGCATGCTGATAAGTAAATGGCTAGCCCATTGTTTACAGTTAGTGTTGATTTTGTTAACTGATTTTAATTTTCGAAAGCTTGGCCGTTCTCCCAGAGTTTCATGTAGACCTATGAGGCAGGATGTTTTTTCTACCACAAGTTCCATGACTACCTGTTGCTGTCTCACTGGAATACCCTAAAATAATATAAGGTTCTTGCTACATGCTACAAACCGACACCACCTGATACACAACTGCTTTTTTCACCCTTCGCCACTATGTGGAAAAGATAATCTATAGAGTCACAAGACCCAAAACATGAAGTGCCTTCACTGTGAGTGATGCTGTAAAGTGTTTGATGAATAAGGGTTCTTGAAATGCAATGATATCTGGGTTTTTCCAAATAGGAATGCAGTAGAAGCTTTGGGTGTTTGATGTAATATGCCCCTGACCAATTTATATTTAGTTGAAGTCTTACCAATTTATATTTGGTTGCCGTTTATGTCTCTGCAGCCCCATAAAGAAGGATGGTTAGCATAAAGTACTAGTTGTAGTTTTCAAGATTGTTTTGATTATGGGGATTCAGTTTGTACTCTCTATGAGTTGTGTCGTCATGCTGCATGATTATTTCATCTTCTTTATGTGGTGAAGTTCTCATCCAGAATGTGCAGGATTATATTTAGGTAGAATTTTCCTTTGTCATTTTGTTGATAAATGTTAAGTGTGTTATACCTGCTTCAGTCAAAAACCCAAATCCAAGAGTTGGATACCTTGGTTCATGATGCACGACGTAAATTTGGTATATTCTCCAGGTTGTGGCTCCAAGTATGCGTATAAATCATACAGATATTGCGTATGTACCAAAATCAGCAGCAGTCTAACATATGTGGTGTTACAGGCTTTACATTAGTTTATTCATTCCTTCTTTTTCTTTTGGTTTATGTATGATAAAATCCTTATGTCCAATCGGTACAACAAGCTTTCTATTGTCTGGGGAAAGCCGTTGAACATGCATACATATGTGGCGCTCTGTATTTTTGCATGTCCTAGTCACGATATTAAGCTTTCATATCGTTACACCCTAATAGCATGTCCTAGCGTAGATGGCTGTGTCCTAGTTGCATCCAGGTGCTCTACATCTTCTAGGTGAGGTGCATTTGACTGGGGACTGTGTGAAGCAAGATATGGCGTCAGCCTTTTGGTGTTTCAATAGAGCTTCAGAAAAGGTAATAAAATCTTGTTTTTGCATTGTTCTTACATATAATGAGAAGCCTTTCTATTTCGTCTCTGGTAATTTTCCATGGGTTTTTCTGAACATGAATCGTTCCTAGGAAGTACAAATGATAGTTAGAGAGTAGAATTTGGGGGAACTGATTTTTTCATTTATATTCTAAAGAATTTCTTATTTAAGAGAGTATATATATTACTGCCAATCTTGTCTCAAGTCTTTTGCCCGGAAAAAAATGTTTGTAAAAGATTGTTTACTATATGAACAAATGACTTACGTTACATATTACCATCAAATTTTGCAGGGGCATGCTGGTGCAGCAACAGGGTATGGATCACTTGTCAAGCTTGCTTGATCCAGTCATTTACGTAGCACTGTATATCATTGTGTTGTTAGGTGCTAAAGAACCAGAAGCTATAACAAAGTTGATTGTTGTGTTGTTAGGTGCTGAAGTACCAGAAGCTGTAACAAACAATAGCTATGACAAAGTATAGTAAATAAGAAAGATCGTTCCCTATGACTACTACCCTATGGAGTTGGCAAAAGAACTTTTGGAAATCACAGCGAAAGCGGGATCCGTTCTCATGATGGAATGGTTGAAAATACTCGAAATGAAGAGAAGCTTTAACCAGCTCATACTGTATCACGTAGATTTCTGGATGGCATCCTGAAGGACCTGAACGGAAGTTATGTTCTTCATTTCTTTGTATGTGTTTTACAAAATTCAATACTACATAGAATCAAATCCTGACATGGACAGTAAATCCTGTATTGGCCTCAGAATAACGATTAGCCACCAGTTTCCATCCCATCTTAACAAGGATTTACAAGTACTAATAATCGCCAAATGTGTCAGAATTGGTGTATTTCTTCCAAGAAAACACTGAACCTTTAATCTTCAATTAGATTTTTGTGCCTTTACACCTTCAGTTAGATTTATACCTCCCATATACACCACTGCAGCAGGGTCCTCATACATTCGTTGAAGAACTCACTTGGCAGCATCCAGAAGAGACGGAAGGCTAGAAGTAGAGCTGGATTGATTAGCAGCGTTAATGTATTGCAGGTTTATGGTTGTTTTTCCCCTAACTAGTTGTCAGAGACTCAGAGCTAAAACTCAATGCTGCAGATTATCAAAAGTTGGAAGGTGCCCTAAGAATAAGCTAAGGCCACATAATACGAACAACAAGCTCAAAGCCACTAGTCCATAACAGAAATTCCAACCAACGAAGCCTGTGATATCCATGGTTTCTGTAGTTTTACATATGAAAATGTAGTAAATGCAATTCAGGATTCAGATCAACTTACACATGGAAATGTCAAAATGGCCTTTGATTTCCAAAATTACGACATCTGATTTCACTTGATTTGAAATTGATTACATTCAGAAAACTTGTACTTACATTCATTAAACCATAGTCCCCAGACTGAAACCCCCCCAATTAAGAAGAAATAAGAAACCCCAAATTTCTAAAACAAAAACTGAAAGAAAAAACAAAAACTTCTACTTACATTTCCCAGACTGAAAACCCCAATTAAGAAGAAATAAGAAACCCCTAATTTCTAAAAACTGAAACAGCGATTGATTAAGAACTTGTAAATTTGGTAACAGCTTTAGTACCCTCGGAAACAGCATGTTTAGCCAATTCACCAGGAAGAACAAGACGAACAGCAGTTTGAATCTCCCTTGAAGTAATAGTTGGTTTCTTGTTATACCTTGCTAATCTGGATGATTCAGCAGCAAGTTTCTCAAAGATATCATTAACGAAACTGTTCATGATACCCATAGCTTTGCTTGAAATACCAATATCAGGATGAACTTGTTTCAAAACTTTGAAGATGTAGATCTTGTATGTCTCTACTGATTTCTTTGATTTCTTCTTCTTCTTATCTGTTGATGAAGCATCCTTGCTTGGCAATTTCTTCTCAGCTCTGGGTTTCTTCTCTGCTGGTGCTTTTTCAGCTTTCTTTTCTTCCGCGGGTTTCTTCTCTGCTGGTTTCTTCTCTGCCGGTTTCTTCTCTGCTTTCGGAGCCATCAAACGGAAAATTGATCGGAAACTGAAATGTTAAGAAGGAGAGTGAAGGTGGTGTTTGTTTTGATATTGGACGGAGAGAGATAGGTGGTGTATTTATACAGAGTAGTTGGTGGAGTATGATTGGTGCATTTCGTGTCATACAGATCAACAAGATGCACCGTTGATTGTATTAAAGGGAATGAAAGGTTAAGATACTTCTCAGATTAACTAAGAAGAGCGGGAAGATTTGGTTTTAGTGGGATGTTTTGAAATTTGGGGTAGGATAATTTCACCCCACCGGTTTTGTAGCTGTTTGACAGCTCGTTTTTAAGGTGGATTCTTTCATCACGGCGGTTCATTTTCTGCCCAAGCTTTTGTTATGGTAGTTCATCCTTGAAAAACATTTGTATATATTGTTACAATTATTTTTCCAAATGAATTTTTTCCATGACAGTTCATAATCCGGAAATTAGTCTCTATTATGGCAGTCGGTTTTCTAGGGTGAACTCTCTTGCATGTTATTTCATGTTAAATGATAAATTTTTATTTGGTTTTCTAAACTTGAAAACTCATTATTTGTAAAGACAATATTTTCATGTGAAATTTAATCTGAAATGTTAATCTCGACTCTTTTATCTGAAACTTCAAGCTTTGGAATGACAATATCAGGAAAACTAGTGAAGTAAATAACACTCACTTGGAGCTTTTATCGACGAGGTTTTTTTTATCTACATCTGTGAATTGACGATATTGTTAGGAAAACTGGAAAATTGAATAACACTCGCTAAAGCTTTTATTTACGATTTTATATCTACAACTTCGAAATGACAATGTCGGGAAATCTGGTGAAGTGACTAACATTATATCTCAATCTGAAAACATAAAACCCAGCTAGAACTAACAATGTCTAGATATCTGGCGGAGTAACCAAATGCTTAGCAAAAAGTTCTAAAATCTTTATTCTCGAAATGTTGGTTGTAAAGGCATATCTTGTCGTGGTCGTATGGTTACATAAAGCCAAAGACATACTATAAAGAGCAAAAGAGTAAATGACCTATCATGGTGGAGAGCATTCCGACATTAAGACCAATTAATAAGCTTCTCAGACGATTCTAGTCGGTACATAATCATATCCCTAGACAAGTACCTCGAAATAAGACATGACAAGCATCACTATAATGATGCAGCATACATCACTAGTGGTTAGGTAATTACCTCATAGCACACATTATTTTATCGACGATAGGAGATATAAAGATAAGCGAACTTAATTACCCATTTGAGCAGCAACCTAAGCTATCTTAACTATTTAAGCTATGTTTGAAATATCCGGCTCGAGTATCTAAAATAAAGGTCAGATCTAAGACCACAAGAAAACCTAAGAAACTATTCATGTCGATAAAATATTTAACTGTCAAAAGACAAGGAATAAAATAAACTAAGTCAAAAAGCACATACTAGAGGACTAAAGTCCAATTAAGCAGGTCGAAAGACTAAAGTTGAATAACCCAGGTCGAGAGACTAAAAAGCCAAACAACATAGACTAAAAGACTAAAAACAAATTTTAGGTCAAGCGAGACCAAACTCAAACTCATAGAAGTCAAGTGACTAACCTGTATCTCAAGAAATTAAAGTTGTTAGAGCACTGCTCGGTCGAACTCGCATGCGTTGCTATCTCAAGCATGTTTGTCAATGTACTATAAGTCTTGATTTTTAGCCTATTTATAGATGTCTCGGACAAGGACATAGATTGTGTAGTTGAGTTTAGACTTCACGGCGTTCATCATTTGAAGACGAAGAACTACTAAGGGGAGCTTGTGGAACTTCATCGACAAAAGGTTGGTGGAGACTAAAACTCATCTATCACTTGGAAAGTCTATTTCTACTCTATCTCCTATATTGAGACATAAGTCGTATTACGATATAGTTTTCTATATACACATTTGAAATTTCGAGCTGAGTTTATCTCTCTTACATATTTCTCGAAATATGTGTTGGCAAGCTTTCGCTTCGACCAAGTTCATCTTATATCATGTGAAAATTGCCGAGTAACATCTTACATGGTTTGTGTGATACAATCATTTGGTGTAGTCTTGGAATGTTTCGTTATGATTATTTCAATAACTTGAAAATTGCTTTGATGCTAATAGTATGTGAAAACGACTATTGTCATCCTCTAAGAAAGTTTCAATGATTGAAATAAGAGTTTAGAACACTTAACCATTATTGGATATGTCATGTTGTGCACTCTTGCACATATGTAATCCATGTCCGGGAACCATAGTATGCGCACCCGTTTGCGTACCTGTTGGTTTGAGAAATCCGGAAACCTAAGTATGCGTACTCGTTTGCATACTAGCATACAGGTTCTTGTCCGAGAATTTTTGCTGGGATTGAAAGTTCGCGTACCCGTTTGCGTACTGGCAAAACCCAATCTTAGTCCGGGTATTTCAAGTATGCGTACATGTTTGCATACATGAAGGTTAAAGTTCTAAAATAGGTTATGAACATAACATAAACATTTATATAATAAGGAATGCAATCTTTGCAAACCGTGGCTATAATGTTCATGATTGATTCGAGTGAATCAAACCGATTTTGCTTCAATTGTGTTCTTGTATAATTCTATAATAATATAGCAATTGAACAACTCTTTAACTAGTTTCATTTGAGTCATTTGAACTAGTCATGGTTAAGATGAATAAGGTTGATATGAGAGTAATCATATGGCTAACCTCGGTTAACTATTTGTGTATCAACATGGTGTACAAGTTTGGGTACGGTTACATAAACCTAAATGAGGGTACATTTCATTTGTGTGTAACAAGCTAAGTTCGATCTAACGGTTGAAAGATATTAGCTTGGTTGTATCAGGTTTTTCATCTAACAACGAATATTGAATGCTTTGTTACCAAGGTAACTTGGATTGCAAACCCTGATTTGAAAACTATATAAAGGAGAACTCTAGCAACCGGGAAAACTAATCTCCACACATCTTGTGTGTTACTAGTTGCATAAACTAGAGTCGATTCTCCTTTAACCTTGGGTTTCTAACGAGACCCTGTAGGTTAACGACTTGAAAGACTTCATTGGGATTGTGAAGCCAGTACCAACTATTTTCTTTGTAGTTGCGTGTTCTGATCTTGCCCGATTCTATCGTATTGAGTACAATTGAAATAATTGACTCGAGATTAATTTCTCCGATAGGTAAGATAAAAGTAATAACAAACATCTTCGTCCTCATTGTTTGTGATTCCACAATTTCTTGTTTCGCTATTCGATTAAGATTATTGTGAGGTGATTGATGATACTAGGCTGTTCTTCGGGAATATAAGTTCGGTTTATCAATTGGTTCCTGTTCACCTTGATTTATTAAAAGACAGAACAAAAACTCTTGGGTATTTCTGTAGGAGACAGATTTATTCAATCTACGGACTTTTCTGTGCGAGACAGATTTGTTTATCAAGTCTTCGACTTTGGGTCGTAGCAACTCTTGGTTGTGGGTAAGATCAACTAAGGGAATCAAGTGCGTAGTATCTTGCTGGGATCAGAGACGTAAGGAACACAACTGTACCTTGAATCTGTGTGAGATTGATTAGGTTCAACTACACCCATTCTGAAGTTAATTGGTAGTAGGCTAGAGTCTCAGAGCAGCCTAACACAAGATATGGTGTTCAAACTGGACTAGGTCCCGGGTTTTTCTCGCATTTGCGATTTTCCTCGTTAACAAAATTCTCGTGTCCGTGTTATTTCTTTTCCGCATTATATTTTTTTATATAATTAAAATATCACAAAGTTGTGCGTTAAACACTCCCCATGAGTTGTGGTACGGTAAGAAAAACCCAACTTACACTATCTCATAGTGTTCGGCGGAAGTGCTACATTCTAAGGGATCGTGAATGTAAAAGGAAATTTGATTCAAAAAGCGATGAAGGTATTTTTCTTGGCTATGCATTCGATAAATCGTGGTTTCCGAGTCTATAATCTCGTAACCCAAGTCATGATGGAATCGGCAAATATTATCATTGATGATCTAAGTAATTTTCGTCATGATGACTCTCTCCGCCGAATTGCCTCCAACCGAGACAATTGAGAAAATCAAAGAAACTTTAATCGAAGAAGTTGTCCCAACGGTTGCTGATCCTGATGTATCTAGTGATGGGGAGAAAAGCTCTAGTTATGTTATTCTTTTTGAACAAGAACGTGTCCCTCCACGATACCTTTGGGTTCAAAGGAATCATGATACTAACAATTATATTGGAGGTATGGATTTTACTGCTAAGACGAGAGGTCAACTTCAAAATATTTGCAATTTTGGCTGTTATCCATCGCAAGTGGAGCCTAGGAATATTGATGAAGCTCTTAGTGATCCTTTTTGGGTAAATGCAATGCATGAAGAGTTAAAATCAATTTCAAAGACAAGATGTATGGAAACTCGTACCTTGTCCCCCCAATATAAATATTTTTGGTACCAAATGGATATTTAAGAACAAATCTGATGAATTTGGCACCATTGTTAGAAACATAGCTAGACTTGTCGCTCAGGGATATTCACAGATTGAAAAAATCGATTTCTACGAAACCTTTGCTCTTGTGGCACGCCTTGAGTCCATCCGATTATTATTAGCTCATAATTTTTTTCTTAAGGTTAAGCTATTTCAAATGGACATTAAATCCGCTTTCCTAAATGGAAACTTAAAAGAAGAAGTCTATGTCGCTCAACCTAAGGGATTTGAAAACCTTGATTTTCGCGATCATGTCATTAAGCTCAACAAGGCATTGTATGCGTTAAAACAAGCACCTCGTGCCTGGTTTGAAAAACTAAATACTTCCCTTCTTAGGAAAGGTTTTTCAAGAGGTGGAGCTGATAAAACATTGTTTACCAAATGGAGTGGAAAAGATGTTGTAATTGCTCAAGTTTATGTAGATGATATCATCTATGGATCAACATTAGAGAAACTTGCAAAAAAATTTCAAGTCTCTCTTGGTAAGGAGTTTGAAATGAGCAACGTTGGTGAATTAAAATTCTTTTTTGGTTTACAAATTCAACAACACAAGGATGGAATTTACTTATCTCAAGAAAAAATCTTGTTTACTTATATGCAAAAGATCTTGTTTTAAGATTCGGTCTTGATAAGTCAACTCCAAAACTTACTCCTATGCCTACCATGGGTAAACTACACAGAGATGAGAAAGGTGTAAATATGGATCAAAAACTTTATCGATCTATCATTGGAAGTCTTTTGTATCTCACTTTCACTAGACCTGATATTGTTTTTAGTGTTGGTTGATGTGCCAGGTTTCAGGCAAATCCAAAGAAATCTCATCTTGCAGCTGCAAAGAGGATCATACGTTACATCAATCACACTGCCGGGTATGGTCTTTCCTACACTTTTGATACTAACACTGACCTTACTGACTATTCAGATACTGATTGGGCAGGGTGTGTGGAAGACAGAAAAAATACATTATGGGGATTCTACTATGTAGGGATGAATCTTGTAGCTTGGCATAACAAGAAACTAAATTCATAATCTCTCTCAACATGTGAAGCAGAATACATTGCTACCGGTTCATGTTGTACTCAACTTCTATGGATGAAACAAATGCTTGTTGATTATGGAATTGATTCCGGAATAATGAAGATCTTTTGTGATAACTCAAGTGCGATTCGCATCACTGAGAATCCTGTTGAGCACTCACGGACTAAGCACATATACATAAGGTACCATTTTATTCGAGATCATTATGAAAATGGTATCATTATCATGGAATTTGTGCCTTCTGAACAAAAATTGGTTGATATTCTCACCAAACCATTAGACACTGCCACATTTCAACACCTACGACGATACTATTGGTGTTGTTTTAGTTCATTAGTTCTCCATAACTCTTGCCCTCGCTTTTATCTCAATCATTGGGCAATTGAGTTTGGAATTCCCAGAGTGGTGTTGCTTCATGTTTGCATTTGTTTCTAGTAGATGTATTTATGTTAAGTATCCTAGTGTTCTTTAGAAATCCTTCTTTTCTTGTAAAAGCAAGGTCGCCTTTGTTGTTCTTTCGGGAATAACATTTTATGGGGGAGAGTTCTTAGTTGAACTTGTGCTTAATTGCCAAATCTTTGTGGGGAGTGCGGATGTGGAATATTATAGGGGTTATCTTGTATCTTTATAAACTCCTTGATGAATGCATTTAGCTTCGGCTTTATGATTGCATCTAAATAAGTTGGTATGTTATTCTCTTTTGGTCATGAAGTATCTCTATGAAAATTTCATGAGGATCCCAATAGATTTCGTACCTTTGCCAATTTATATTGACAAAAAGGGGGAGAATTAATATGTAGTTTCATACTACAAATACATATGGTTTACGGATCATTATGTAAGGGGAGGTGATTTTCATGTTGAGATAAAGTATTGACTAAGGGGGAGTGATACATATCACCATAGTATTGTTGTCAAAGTTGTGATACAATTGAACTTTGATGCTGTGTAATAATACTATGACATTGTATAACAGTGATTGAGAGTATTTGTTTTCTCATTGTTATCGCTACAGATCTTCAACAACTATGATGCTCTGAGTTGAATACGTTTAGAATCATGGAGTACTTGGAAGTGACGAAGATTTCGAGTCGTGTTGAAGATGCCAGGGAGATCAAGCATTTGGATGAGAAGCTACAAAGTTTTATTTATTTTGTAATCCATATGCATTGATAGTTTTCTCACTAAAATTGACCAAGGGGGAGATTGTTAGAGCACTGCTCGGTCGAACTCGCATGTATTGCTATCTCAAGCATGTTTGTCAATATTAGTGATCCAAACTATAAGTCTTGATTTCTAGCCTATATATAGATGTCTCGGACTAGGACATAGATTGTGTAGTTGAGCTTAGACTTCACGGCGTTCATCATTTGAAGACGAAGAACTACTAAGGGGAGCTTGTGCAACTTCATCGACAAAAGGTATGTGGAGACTGAAACTCATCTATCACTTGGAAAGTCTATTTCTACTCTATCTCCTATATTGAGACATGAGTCGTATTACGATATAGTTTTCTATATACACATTTAAGATTTCGAGCTGAGTTTATCTCGCTTACAAGAAAGTTTCAATGATTGAAATAAGAGTTTAAAACACTTAACCATTATTGGACATCTCATGTTGTGCACTCTTGCACATATGTAATCCATGTTCGGGAACCATAGTATGCGCACCCGTTTGCATACCCGTTGGTTTGAGAAATCCGGGAACCTAAGTATGCGTACCCATTTGCGTATTGGCGTACAAGTTCATGTCCGAGAATTTATGCTGGGATTGAAAGTTCGCGTACCCATTTGCGTATTGGCGTACAAGTTCATGTCCGAGAATTTCTGCTGGGATTGAAAGTTCGCGTACCCGTTTGCGTACTGGCGAAACCCAATCGTAGTCCGGGTATTTCAAGTATGCATACCAGTTTGCATACTTGAAGGTTAAATATCTAAAATCGGTTATGAACATGAACATAAACATTTATATAATAAGGAATGCAATCTTTGCAAACCGTGGCTATAATGTTCATGATTGATTCGAGTGAATCAAACCGATTTTGCTTCAATTGTGTTATTGTATAATTCTACGAGAATATAACAATTGAATAACTCTTTAACTAGTTTCATTTGAGTCATTTGAACTAGTTATGGTTAAGATGAATAAGGTTGATATGAGAGTAATCATATGGCTAACCTCGGTTAACTATTTGTGAAACAACATGGTATACACGTTTGGGTACGGTTACATAAACCTAAATGAGGGTACATTTCATTTGTGTGTAACAAGCTAAGTTCGATCTAACGGTTGAAAGATATTAGCTTGGTTGAATCAGGTTTTTCATCTAATGGTGAATATTGAATGCTTTGTTACCAAGGTAACTTGGATTGCAAACCCTGATTTGAAAACTATATAAAGGAGAACTCTAACAACTGGGAAAGCTAATCCCCACACCTCATGTGTGTTACTAGTTGCATAAACTAAAGTCGATTATCCTTTAACCTTAGGTTTCTATCGAGACCCTATAGGTTGACAACTTGAAAGACTTCATTGGAATTGTGAAGCCAGACCCAACTATTTTCATTGGGATTGTGAAGCCAGACCCAACTATTTTACTATTTGCATAAGCCAGACCCAACTATTTTGTAGTTGTGTGTTCTGATCTTGCCCGATTCTATCGTATTGAGTACAATTGAAATAATAGAATCGAGATTAATTTCTCCGATAGGCAAGATAAAAGTACTCACAATCATCTTCGTCTCATCGTTTGTGATTCCACAATATCTTGTTTCGCTAGTCAATTAAGATTATTGTAAGGTGGTTGATAATACTAGGATGTTCTTCGGGAACATAAGGCTGGTTTATCAATTGGTTCCTGTTCAGCTTGATTTATCAAAAGACAGAACAAAAAATCTTGGGTATTTCTGTGGGAGACAGATTTATTCAATCTACAGACTTTTCTGTGTGAGACATATTTGTTTATCAAGTCTTCGACTTTGGGTCGTAGCAACTCTTGGTTGTGGGTGAGATCAACTAAGGGAATCAAGTGTGTAGTATCCTGCTGGGATCAGAGACGTAAGGAATGCAACTATACCATGAATCAGTGTGAGATTGATTAGGGTTCAACTACAGTCCAGTCTGAAGTTAATTGGTAGTAGGCTAGTTCAAACTGGACTAGGTCCCGGGGTTTTTCTGCATTTGCGGTTTTCCTCGTTAACAAAATTCTGGTGTCTGTGTTATTTCTTTTCCGCATTATATTTTGTTATATAATTAAAATATCACAGGTTGTGCGTTCAATTCAATCAATTAGAATATCCGACCTTGGGTTGTTGATTTAAATTGATTGACACTTGAACATTGGTCTTTGGTACCGTTCAAGTTACTCCTCTTATATTCAACCGGGCTCGCAAATTTCTATTTGGCAGATCATGGATTGAATTAAGAGTTAAAGATATTAAACTCTTTGATATACTTTTCTCTATATTGAGTCTGACTGTCTAGTTGATTCTCTAGAAAGTATATTGGAGTAAGTCCTCTCAGATTGTCAAACGAATTGTTGGGTGTGGTTGTTAGACCCCCGCATTTTCAAAATCAATTATAAATCGAGATGCCTGAAGTTAGGGATGGCAATGGGGCGGGTATGGGGCGGGGACCTTGAATCCCATCCCCTACCCCGTTCAAAAAAACCAAAACCCATCCCCTACCCGTTCCCCATAAGAATGGGGCGGGGACGGGTATGGGGAATCCCTGTAGGGTGCAAACAATGATGCTAACCTAAGCAGTGCATTTTAAAATTTTAAGTTTATAATAACCAAGTAAAACTGAAAAGTAAAGGAAACAATTGATCCACAATTAAGTATTATGGTTCCTTTTTACTTCTTAGTTCCTCACTATTAACCATCTTCCCTCATGTTAATCATCTCATCATGATCTTCTTCGTTATCTTCCAAAAAGTTCCTCGATCAAATATAATATGTTATGGTATGGGGCGGGTATAGGGTGGGGACCTTGAATCCCATCCCCACCCCATCCCCGTATCACTACTTTCGGGATTCCCTCGCACTCACTGCCGCGTTCCCCATTTATACGGGTAAAACCCTAACCCATAGGGGCGGATCCCCACGGGAATGGGTTTGGGTGGGGCAAATTGCCATCCCTACCTGGTTATCCCAGGTCGAGCATTTAAGCTAAAATATATGAACTAAAGCCTAAAATTTCAATTAAGGCACTGGATATCAAAAAGAAAAATTGGCAAAAGCTAAATATTATTGGCAATATGCATCTAAACTCTGAACATATTTTTGAATCAGAATCTCGAACTTTGAAATTTCCTTAAGTTATAAGGGGTAAGGGTGGGGGTAGCAAAGAGAGTACAAATGTCTTCTTTTTTTTTCTTTTTTTTTTTTTTTTTTAATTTTGACACGATCAGCAGGGAGAGTACAAATGTCAATATGAAATAAATATCAAAGTTGTACGAAGTACATTCAGAAGCCAAATTAGTGAAATTTTCATTAAAGTCAAAAGAGAGATCGTACAATTTAAAAATTAAAAATACAAGACCTCTTAATCAGGAAACTCTGATATTTGAGAAGCATCATTAGTTCGATGTGAACCCTCAACATCAACACCAATATTTACATTTGAAGCAGGGAGCCAGGGACATCAATATCAGCAACAAAAGTTGTAGTGACATCCTGATTGGAACTCTCCTCAATATCAAAAGAGTGAAATGGGAGAACCTCGGGAATGGGTAATTGATCCCTGGTATTCTTGAGGTCTTATTTCAATTGAGAAATCTTATCTTTGAGGATATTCTCACCCAGCCTATGTTTTTAATATACCAAGAACTCAAATCCCTGATTTCATCTTGACACTTCTTCAGGAGTCAAATGATCTCTGGTCGTTAGATTTCTCAAGATCAAGCTTAGATTTCAGTTGAGAACATGTGACCTTCAAAGGATGTATGAAGGATGTCTCGTCCGCTTTCAGTTTCAAACGCCGAGTTCGATAAACACCACTGGTGAATTCGTTCATCAATTGAAAAAGGATTCCAATGGTTGGAATTAATAGACAAAGTTTAATTAATCAGAACTAAATTTGTAAAGCTAATCAAAGTTAAAAATTATTATTACCGCAACAACTTTTGAAGCCATTTCATCTTCAACATTAGGAATTAAAACAGGTGCTAAGAGCACGAGATCGACATGCCCACAAGCATTTAGTATAAACTCAAGTGCATAAGCACTATCTTACTCTATTGTTTATACTCGAGTTTCATGACCACTCCAAAATTGGAGGTCATGACTCATGAGTACCAGTCGCCAATATACCAAAGAACATACTGCGAAAAAGACTAGAAATAAAGTTCAATTGCCCTAGATTATACATCGAGAAAAAAAAAAGTGATTTTGCAATATTACATGTGTTTGTTTGCAATTTTTGAATAAATTGGTATTACATGTGATACTCAACGTGTAGCTGAAAGGTGGAAAGAGTGATCTTCATGAATAAATTGGTAGTGAAATGTTTGAAATTTCATGAATCCGCGAAACAAGCCACGTAACCTGAAATTATCTATCAATATATTATCATCATCAATGTTTAGAGACTTATCCGGAAATGATGGTTATTTTCAATGATGTTGTAGTAAGAAAGTGGTAGTAAGGTTGTCGTTCACTCGGACTCGTTGAGGTTTGATTTAAGACTTAAAAATAAAAACAAAGAAATATATACAAGGTTGTCACAAATATCGAGAGAATACTGGGACTTAGGATTCCACTAATTCTCGTATTCATGTGGTTCATCTATTAATTCCATACAATTCTAGCTCTTAAAATCACAAACATCGACTCTTTATTCTTTGCCAAAGTAGATTTTATAAAGTATTAGATGTAAATCACAAGCATGATGCATCAAAAGTTCTTAGACTAAGCATACACCATCAAACGAAATCACAAATAATCAAGAAAAATCATAAATCAATTTAGAATAGTGCAAAAGTCATAAAAGAATTAAATAGAATTACCACATGCGTAAAGAATGGCTTCATCCGTCATCCCAAAGTGTCGGGTTTAGCTCTCATATCAAAAACACGATCAAAATATTTGTTCATGGCTCAAACGGTGTTTTTATTGAAGAAATATTGGAAAAAGAATAGAAGCAAAACAACCGCAACGTTAATAATTGTTACGGATTGAGTGTTACAAAGGGAAACAAAAATTTAAGACTGCATTGGGAAACGACAGTTATGTCCGTGTAGTTGATCTCATGACAAATTTCGCGACCGACACAGACGTCCAATGTTCTTCGTCTCCTTCTTCTTCAGCAGCAGCAGAGAACTCCTTTGCAACTCTTCTTTCTTCGATTCTATGGCCTCTGACCGGACCCCTAACTCCCGATAACCCTTCTATGAACCACAAATATCTTTATATAGCCACATCAACCAAAATATCTTCACCATAACTCGAGAATAACTGCTTTTAATGAGTTTATTTTCCACGGAAGTTCACGGAAATATTTACCATTCTCAACTCCATAACGCGTCTGGTGGAAGCCCGCACACCCAAACACGTTTATTCCTTATCTCAGTTGATGTTAATCTCGCGCAGACATACACCAATCGTCTATTTCACACATGAAATCCCGTGAATATCTCATTCAAATATACTTCCCTGTTTTGCCGAAAATCCACGTACCAATCCAGTTTGTTTGATTCTAACGGATTTACCAACCCTGTTTAATTGTAACAGGTGGTATAAACTCATTGGGGCGATTAAATCTCCTCACAAATCTCCAAAAAGCAGATCAGAAATTCTCGCTGCTAACAAAATTTGAACCTGCACTTTTCCCGCCAATTTCTGTGGAAGAGAAAGGTTAGCCCTTAACCACTGCTGGGGTGTAAATAGCAAGTATCCAATTGAGGTGCCCCTTATAAATTGAGGTGCCCTTTATCCAAAGCAGGGGTCCGTTTAGCAAATGTCCTCCGGGATGCCTTTAACAACTTTTCGAGCTGATTCTTCCAAAAATACCTACAAACACACACAAAACCAAAATTAGTACAAAATCGAGTGCCAACAATATATAGTATTGAGATCAAATTAGACACGAAAATGTGCCTATCAAATACCCCCAAACTTATTATTTGCTAGTCCCGAGCAAACCTAATCTAGAAAATAAAATGACTACACTTAGCACGTGCAAAGAAGCCGTTAAACCGTTAGGTGGCCCTAGCGGCGAGTGTTGTCTCCTGAGGGTTTACAAGAGGTGTACCCACAAAAACCTTTATATTCCAGACCTAGCTATCTACGCAGAACCTTGGAAGGCACTAAAGAATCTCCTTGGTTGGCATACTTATTGACTACAGGAGGAAGTACCCTGATGCGAAATTCCAATTGTTGTACACGAGTTTGCACTCAAGCATACTAAAATTCATATAAAGTGACAGAGCTTTACTCAGATAGTTTCTGGACATCATAAATCGGAGTCAACCAATCACATGGAAAGATTAAGAAGATGGATGTAGAGAAAAACATAGATGTTGACTAAGGTGAACCTATCCTAATGGACTGAGATACCGGTCTGACTAATATCAACACAACCGGCATATACAAGGGAACCAAAGGGTCGATAATCCTAACTCTAGGTCAACTCACTGGCATATACAAGGGTACCAAATGGTCGACTTTATTGAATTTATTCCTATTGGTCTAATGGTTTGGTCTCATTTTTTTTTTTTTTTTTTTTTTTTTTTTTTTGTAACTCAAATTCTCTATTTCACCCTAGCAATGGTAAAAAGAAAAAAAGAAGAAGTGATCGGGGATTCTTTCGATGTTTCCATCACTAGATATGGCGAAACTACCATGTTTTTTTAATTCTAACACCCGAGCTCGTGCTTTTATGAATAGACTCTTCTAGATGTTTCCATCTTATCAGATTGGTTCCTCAACTCCTACGACCAAAATGTTTCCATCCACTTAGATTAGTTAGTGCCAACCTTAATAAGCATAAATTTCTAGTCTCTGGAGTTTATTTATTGCAACTAAAAAGTTTCTCCCACACCCCAAACTTAAATCTAACATTGTCCTCAATGTTCTAAAGATGAAATGAAAAACATGAACAAGGAGAAATCATACCATTTGAAGCAAAAGAGATAAGGAAAGATATTACCGTGTCGCATGAATATTGGGTTACCTCCCAAGAAGTGCTAAGTGTAAAGTCTTGACCAGACAATGGAAGAGATTAGTCACCTCGAAGAATCATATAGCAGCAAGGAATAATAATCGCGGTCATCTCGATCAAAAAGTGCTAACCACAAGAAGAGGAAACTGCAATGACTCAGAAGATATCTAACACACCCTTATCTATTTTTTTGTTTAAGACAACTACATCTAGTTGTGGTTCGGGTTCGTGCTCTATAAAAGGGTCTAGATAAAAAGTTTTCATCGGCTGGATTTCCTCAAAGGCGATCCTCGAAGATCGGGTTCTAGAGTCCTGAAATACTCAATTAAGAACTTAGAAGCACATAACAATAACCTGAATAACTAGGGATCCTCTAAGTCAATCAGACTCGACTCACACAGCTGACCACAATGAAAGAGGTGGTCAATTTTAAGCAAATGTGTCGATTCTATTCTCCTAAAGTACTTAGGTTTAGTCTCAGAACTTAATAACAGGCACATTTGAAACTTATACGTTCCCACATCTGGAAGAAAATATTTGGTGGGAAAACAAAATCAATCTTGGTATCATAACTCAAGTTAACCACATCAACAAGAGGATGGGTTTCTAACAAACCGAACTTCTTTATGGACACAACTAGGTTCAGAAAAAAGTGTATGAAGATAATCTTGTAAAATGGTTGAGGCACGGATGTCCAATCCTAAGTGAGGGGACTTTATGAGAGTTAAAGCACATGGAGAATGATAATCACCCCCAAACTTAGAGTTTTCAGTGTTTCTAGAAAGACTAGTCACAACTTCCATAATTTCAAGGTCATCTCGATTCTCGAAAATGGTCAATTGATTCTTCTAAGTTACAATCAACATCCCCACTTATCTCTACGAGTCTATCTTCATCTAAGACTAGCATTTTTAACTTACTAGACTCTAAAACAGTATTCACAGGGTAAACTCTTTCCTCTAAACCATCATCACAATCATATAAAGGATTATCAGCGAAAGTTTCTAGTAAAGGCTCATTAACTAAGGTGTTAATCATAGTTACTTCCTCCGATTCACTTATAGGCACATCAAATAATGGATTATCCAACATATTGCAAAGCAAAGGATCATGAACTACATTGTCTAAAACGGTGGCATCTCTAGTCAAATCCTCATCCTTTTGAATAGGTGAATAATCATTAAAATTATTGGGATTTGAAACAGAAATAGTACTATCATTATAAAGCTCAACTGGAGTTACAATTTCCTTATCACTATGCCTACATATGTATAATTCTTCATTAACACTATCCTCATAATTATAATAATATGAAAATGGTTGAACCTCATCTAAAATAGTGTCTCCAATTCTATCCTCGTCATCTTGATTAGGTGAATAGTAACTATCCTCATTTTCAAGGGTGAAACTGGGAACACTGTGTTGGAAATTCAGATTATTTCGAGCAATTCTTTTGTTCGTCTCAGCTATCCGCTTGAGGGTATCTTCTAAAGAAGATTCACTCATTATTGTAGTTCTTTCGTCCATAACTATACCATTCATCTCAGCTAACTTACGTGTTGACTCAGTTAACTTCCTGAGGACTCTTCTAAAGGAGGAATAAGAACAGAGGGATCATAAAAAGGACTACTTTTCAATAATTTGATTGTATCCTCTAGAGACGAAGAACTAGTGTTATAATTTTCTTGCTCGTAAGACTGATGCACATGTGGATAGTAATTGGGCTCACCATGGTATGACCCATAACCTTCAAAAGGTTGGCGTTCCCAACCACTATTCACACTATGGTCATAATAAGAGTAATGTCCATATTGTTCAGTTGGATATTCATATTCATTGTGATGGCTATTATAATACCAGTTGACATCCTAACTGCAAGGGAATTCTACACAAGCACAAACAAGGCTGACTCGACCACAACAAACCTACTGATTTCTAGCAAACAAAAAGCATGATGGCTCCACTTAGATTGTTTCTAGACCAGCTTCTAATCCTTCGAAAGGGAATTCGTTACAATTTAAATAGACCCCTCTGGAATCAATCCGAGTTGAAGTAAGTTGAATAGAGGCGAGGGAAGTCATGTGGAGCTTTGATACCCAAGGCCTCACCGCATTACAAGGCGCAATCACGCATTCAACTCACGAAACCATCATGAACTTCAAGTATGCTTAAAGAGTAACCAATATTTTTCGAATGACTTTCCTATTAAGCTCGTTACCCTATAGGTCTCGTTTCTAGTCGTATTTTAAGCTTAGGTTCGCGTTTGGTATCATTTTCCTAAGGCGAGCAAGAAGAGAACTGTGATGAAATCCGAACCCTTATCTTGTATGGCCAGGCCTTGCCCTTTACTAGGAAATTAAAGCAGCCGTATTCAAGACCTCAACATATATGCATACAAAATCATCCAAGAAACCCACTGATGGGGATTCGCGGGTGTTTAGAATTCTTACCTCCCGCCCAGACGGGGGATGTTGAAGTCGACTCGGGCCACCGACTCCTATGTCGGTGTACGAACCCGAGGGGCCGAGGCAAGATCGTAAATCGTCGCCCTTCCCCCTGCGTGCAGCTTTATATTTAAACTAACCCTTCCTTAGGGTTTTAAAAATAATAATGTCCAAAAGTCCAAAAATAAAGTCCAAAAATTAAGAAGTCCAAAAATAAAAATTACAAAAATAATTACCTAATTACAGTTTCTAAAAAAAAAAAAAAAAATAACTCTATATACAAAATTTTCTTCTTCACTCCGTACGGATCTCTCTTTTTCTTTCCTATTTTGGCTTTGCTTTTCTTTTCAAAGACATTCTCTTTAAATTTCGCTCCACTCCAAATCTGGAAGCAAACAGAAATACCAAAACGCGGAAAAAAGAACAAAAATAATAATAATAAAAAAAAAAACCTAAAAACAAATCTATACACAAGTCCGCGTCGGCGGGGCCAAAAATTGATGGTTATTTTCAATGATGTTGTAGTAAGAAAGTGGTAGTAAGGTTGTCGTTCACTCGGACTCGTTGAGGTTTGATTTAAGACTTAAAAATAAAAACAAAGAAATATATACAAGGTTGTCACAAATATCGAGAGAATACTGGGACTCAGGATTCCACTAATTCTCGTATTCATGTGGTTCATCTATTAATTCCATACAATTCTAGCTCTTAAAATAACAAACATCGACTCTTTATTCTTTGCCAAAGTAGATTTTATAAAGTATTAGATGTAAATCACAAGCATGATGCATCAAAAGTTCTTATACTAAGCATACACCATCAAACGAAATCACAAATAATCAAGAAAATCATAAATCAATTTAGAATAGTGCAAAAGTCATAAAAGAATTAAATAGAATTACCACATGCGTAAAGAATGGCTTCATCCGTCATCCCAGTGTTGGGGTTTAGCTCCTCATATCAAAAACACGATCAAAATATTTGTTCATGGCTCAAACGGTGTTTTTATTGAAGAAATATTGGAAAAAGAATAGAAGCAGCTCAACTGCAACGTTTATAATTGTTACAGATTGAGTGTTACAGTGGAAACAGAAAATATAAGACTGCTGGGGAAACGACGGTTGTCTGTGTAGTTGATCTGCGACAAATTTCTGCGACTGACACAAGACGTCCAATGTTCTTCGTCTCCTTCTTCTTCAGCAGCAGCAGAGAACTCCTCTGCAACTCTTCTTTCTTCGATTCTATGGCCTCCGACCGGACCCCTAACTCCCGATAACCCTTCTATGAACCAGAAATATCTTTATATAGCCACAACAACCAAAATATCTTCACCATAACTCGAGAATAATCTGTTTTTAATGAGTTTATTTTCAACGGAAGTTCACGGGAAATATTTACCATTCTCAACTCCATCACGCGTCTGCTGAAGCCTGCACACTCCAAACACGTTTATTCCTTATCTCAGTTGATGTTAAACTCGTGCAGACATACACCAATCGTCTATTTCACACATGAAATCCCGTGAATATCTCATTCAAATATACTTCCCTGTTTTGCCGAAAATCCACGTACCAATCCTGTTTGTTTGATTCTAACGGATTTACCAACCCTGTTTAATTGTAACAGGGTGGTATAAACTCATTGGGGCGATTAAATCTCCTCACAAATCTCCAAAAAGCAGATCAGAAATTCTCGCTGCTAACAAAATTTGAACTTGCACTTTTCCCGCCAATTTCAGTGGAAGAGAAAGGTTAGCCCTTAACCACCGCTGGGGTGTAAATAACAGGTGTCCAATTGAGGTGCCCCTTATAAATTGAGGTGCCCCTTATCCAAAGCAGGGGTCCGTTTAGCAAATGTCCTCCGGGATGCCTTTAACAACTTTTCGAGTTGATTCTTCCAAAAATGTTTATTGGCCAAAAATACCTACAAACACACACAAAACCAAAATTAGTACAAAATCGAGTGCCAACAATATATAGTATTGAGATCAAATTAGACACAAAAATGTGCCTATCAGGAAACATCTTTACTGATTGTGGAGTTGCTAACTGATTTGGATATGTTACTTTTCATCAAAACATGGCCATGTAAAATTGCCTTGTTCGTTAGAAATTTGTATGATATGTGAAAAAGTGGGGGTCTGACAACCACACCCAATATTTCGCTTCGCAATATGTATGGACTAACTCCAATATACTTTCAAGAGAATCAACTAGACAGTCTACTCAATCTATAGAAAAGTATATCAAAGAGTTATATCTCAATTTCTCAATTCAATCAGCAAATAGGAAATTGCGTCCGTGAACTATGATTGTCTCATATATGTCAAAATTTAAATCTATTATGTCATTAGAATTTAAATAAATAAATCTAAAAACATTGCAGGATGAAAATCGTTGGCAATAACTATGTGTAATCACAATATATGCTATTCCAAACCCTAGTTATCCTTCATTATTTTTTATCTTCATTATTTTATTTATGATGATGAACTCAAAAGCTATGAATAGCTAAACAAATAATATTGGTTACGGGATAAAGTTGATTTCTCGAATATGATATTTGCATCTATGAGTTAGTTTTGTCTCAATAATTTATTTTTATTGATTCACAATTAATAGTGTTATATAGTTTGAATGCTTGTTTAGTCGAGTCCGGAATTGATTGAGTTTGCGTTCATCCTTATTGCTAGATTAGGGTTTTCAATACGTAAAAGTTGAGTAATTTCGGATCATAAGTAGCATAATTGTGGGTATTGCTTGTAGTGATATATCCTACTAATCATAAGTGAATCATAACCTTGGTTAAATCGAATCAGTGCCTTTACACGTTTGATTGCCTTGATTAGTCTTATTCAATAGAACTTAGTGCTTTTAGGGAGTTAAACTTAATTGTGCTTTTATACTTTAGGTTGCTTTCTAGGAAAAATTCACATATACATCTTTTAATGTGGTTGTGATGAAATCAGGGAATTAGCAGGATATACTTGCGATCAAGGTATCCTACGACTTTTAGTAAATGAGATATTAAAATATCAATAGTCATTGGTGGAAATACATGTTTGTGAATGATACTATCCCGTGACCAATATCTTCTCCTTATTGATTATTCCAATTATTACTTTGCTTTGATTTACTTTTATTTGCTTTGATAAAATCGAAATCCCCCCTTGGTTACTAAGAAACTGAAAAGTGCATAACAACAATTGCCTCTCTGTGGATACAAACTCTTTCTTACCACATATTTCATTTAAATTTAGTTGAGTGAGAAAGTGAAATTATTTTTGACGCATACGACAACGATCACGTACCCGTTTGCAAACTGCCGGCTCGTGACCAATGTCCGGAACTTAAGTTTGCGTACCCGTTTGCAAACTTAAGTGGTTCAAGTTCTAAAATCGGTTAAGCATTATTTCATACTTATGAACAAATACATTTATATATTAAGGAATGCAATCTTTGCAAACCGTGGCTAAAATGTTCATAAACTGATTCTTTTGAATCATTCCGATTTTGCTTCAATTGTGTCTTGTATACTTTTATGAGAATATAAACAATTGAACAACTCTATAAGTAACACAATTAGATTCACTTGATTATCAACTCGATCTAGATCTGTTAAGACAAACATGGTTAATACAAAAGTGTTTATATGGCTAAATTCGGTTAATCAAGTTATTGAGCCAACTCAATATACACGTTTAGGTACAGTTACCCATATCTAAATGAAGGTATATTTAATTTGTGTGTAACAAGCTAAGACCATCTAACGGTGGAAAGATATTAGCTTGAATCTTGAATCAGGTTTCATCTAACTATGAATATTGATTGCTTTGTTCAAAAGTTATCAAACCCCGATTTTTGAAGACTATATAAGGGAGAACTCTAGCAACCGGGAAACCTAATCCCCGCACCTCCCGTGTGATACTAGTTGCGACTAGAGTCGATTCTCCTTTAACCTAGGTTTTTCCTAAAACCATTATAGGTTAACGATCGAAAGACTTCATTAAGATTCTCGAAGCCGACCCAACTATTTTCTCTCGTAGTTACATGTTCTAATCTTACTTGTTCAATCGTATTGAATATTATATTCTCTAAGATTTTCTCGAGATTTATCTTCGATATGTAAGATATAAAAAGTATTCACAAAGCTCTTCATCTCATTCTTTGTGATTCCACAATAACTTGTTCTACTACCATATAGTTAAGTTATTGTGAGGTGATTGATATTTCTAAGATGTTCTTAGGGAATATAACCGGATTATCAATTGGTTGATGTTCACCTTGATTTATCAAAAGACGAAACAAAAACTTCGTAGGTATTCTGTGGGTGGCAGATTTATCTATTAGAATAGACTTTTCTGTGGAAGACAAATTTGTTTATCAAGTCTTCGACTTTGGGTCGTAGCAACTCTTAGTTTTGGGTGAGATCAGCTAAGGGAATCAAGTGCTTAGAGTCATGCTGGGATTCAGATGCGTAAGGAACACGACTGTACCTTATTCAGTGTAAGATTGATTAGGGCTCAACTACATTCCACTCTGAAGTTAACTTGTATTAGGCTAGAGTCTCTAGCGGATTAATACAACATGGTGTTCAAATCTGCATTTGTTGTTTCCTCGTTAACAAAACTTCTGGTGTATGTATTATTTCTTTTCCGGATTATATTCGTTTATATAATTGAAATATCACAAGTTGTTCGTATTTCAATCAATTTCAACCTTTGATTGTTGATTGAAATTGATTGACACTTGAAAACTGGTCTTTGGTACCGTTCAAGTTGTTTCTCATAATAATCAGGCTCGCGGATTTCTATCTGTTTGATTTGCTGATTACATTGAGAAACAGAAATATAACTCTTGGATATATTTTCCTTGATTGAGTTTGACTGTCTAGTTGATTCTCTTGGAATTATATTGGAGTTAGTCCATACATATTTCCTAAACGAAATATTGGGTGTGGTTGTTAGACCCCCGCTTTTTCAATTGGTATCAGAGAGGGAAAACACGATAAACTTAATAAGTTTGTGTTTATTTGATCCTAGAGACTGTCCCTATGGGAAATCACTTTACGAAACTTTTTATGTGCACTTGTAACGCATACCAGAAATCCTCAAAGATTTTTCAGAGTTTATTCTTCTCAAGACCCCTGGTCTCTAAAAATAATCTCACATCATCTGAGATGTTAGAAATCCTAGATGATGGAAAACAATCCAAAGGAAACATTAAGTATTCCTTTAAAAGGGTTCGTTGCAAGAAATGTGTGAATAAAAGCTCGAGGATATGGAACCTCACTAGACTACTTATTAATCTTTTTGAGGAATACTATCGTGATGGATCAATTGACAATGATCTATTTATGGCTTTTGAAAACGTTTTTAAATCTATAGAACGACTAGTCTTCATTAAGGAAAAGGGTTGTACTGGCAAAAATTATGATTATGTCATTCTTTACATACATTCGAGTTTTGGCAACAACTCGGTCAAAATCGATAAAAAGATTTTTACTGATGGTTTCGCGAGTTCCAGTTGTTGGAAAACTCCTTCCTTTAATCATAAGAAAAAGGAATCAAAATTTTCAAATAACCCTGAGTATCATCATTACTATGATTATACTTGTGGTACATTTTACAAATATCGATCGGAAAAGGTGCATGAGGATTCCTCTGCTCACCTAACCTCTTGGTAACAAGATTAGCTCAACCCCATTTGTATATAACTTGAAATGGGGCAAGTAACGGTCTGATTAGTTTTGTGTCTTTGTATTATGGGTTAGTTTTATTTTTCTTTGAGGAAAAATTATCTTAACATATTCTTTTCTGACCACTCGAGGTTTATTGATGTTTTGTAGATTTGCCCTACGTTCTTCATCACACTGTTTTAACTCTTCTCAATGTGAAAACTTTTAGAAAGGTATTTCTGTTTCCCTTTATGGGTTACCGAACCAGTATGGGTCCAAGCCCACTACTAGGTTCTTTTAAGGGTTCTCGTACGCGTACCCTTAATCTTCTTATCCTTGTCCGCGTTCGTGAACAAGGGAGTTTCTAGGGTTCTCGTACCATCTCCATTAATTTTGTTTTGGAGGTCAAAAAGGAACAAAGGCTTGTCATCATTTCAAGGAGCATATCAATTAAGGTTTTCTCCTTCTTGTTACTCTCAATTTTTAGGGTTAATGGGAAAAATCAATAATGGTGATAAGATTTCAAAGAAGATGACAAACAATAATAATTCTTTTTTTATGTGTATGAAAATACCGACCAAGATTCTATTAGAATTAGATTTATCAATGATTCTAGTAGTAATATCTTTGAAAAGATTTCTTGCTTTGAGAAATATAATCTTGGTATTATCTTTAATGGTCTTGGTGAAGGTTTTGACACTCTCACAAGAATCTATTATGCTATCATCCATGATGTTAATCTTGTTGACTTAGAATTAAAGACTATGATAAGTAGAAAAATAATTTTTGTTGATAGAGAGTTGATTTCAAGGATTACTCAAATTCTATTGGGTAATTTTTGCCTTCCTAGACCAAGAGGAGAAAGACCA
This sequence comes from Papaver armeniacum, assembly GCA_023531295.1. Lineage (NCBI taxonomy): Eukaryota > Viridiplantae > Streptophyta > Magnoliopsida > Ranunculales > Papaveraceae > Papaver > Papaver armeniacum. Next base: position 32,507 of record JAJJWW010006591.1, on the reverse strand, counting down.
TCATATGAAATCATCTTTAATGGCCTTTGTGGTAAGAATGTTGATTTGTTTGAAGGGAAACTTCCTACCAATGATCTTGGTCTTGCTTTAATGATTTTTGGAAAGCTTGGAATTTCTAATCTTTGTCCCTCCACGGTTGAGAAGTCTCGGTGGAGTCGTGATTTTGCGGAGTTAGTCTATTTCCTTGAATTGGGTGCTCAAGGTCTTGATATTTGTGGATTTATCATTCATCAAATGATCTCGATGACATCATCCAACAAGAAGTTAGGCTTTTCATGCTTAATTGAGCAAATATGTTGTGCACATTCCATTGCTCCCATTGGAAATTCTATTGGAACTCCCCAAATTGTTCGTTCGGTTACTTTCAAACGAATGCTTGCAAGAGACAAATATGTGATTCCCTTGACGATTCTTATGATCTTACCACCTTGAGTCTTCTTCATCAAATTCGCAAGGGTGTGCATAAGATCAATTCCAAGGTAAAATGTGTGCAAGAACAATTACATGTGATTGCTACAAAGTTTCCCGAAATCAAGGAAGAAATGGAAAAAGTTCAAGCCTCTTGGATGGATTCCGATGATGAAGATGGTGATTAGCTTTTCTATCTCTTATCATGTTTCTAGGAAACTTCTTATGAGAATTTATTCTTATGTTTTAAGAAGGATAACTAGGGTTTGGAATAGCATATATTATGATTACACATAGCTATTGCCAACGATTTTCATCCTGCAATGTTTTTAAATTTATTTATTTAAATTGCCAACTGTTCATCTAGGCGTGCTTCCCAGTTATACACAGTTTTATATGAAGGAGAAGACATGAGAGTTTCTCAGGAAAAACAAGACTCTGGACCAAGTTAGAATGTTTCTGAACTGGTGATACGTTGTCAGAGATATTATCGTCCATATTCAAATGACTCAAATGAAACTAGTTCTAGAGTTGTTTATTGTTTATATTCTCATAAAAGTATACAAGACACAATTGAAGCAAAATCGATTTTGATTCACTCGAATCAACTCATGAACATTATAGCCACGATTTGCAAAGATTGCATTCCTTAATATATAAATGTATTAATTCATGAACAAACCGATTTTAGAACATAACCTACTCAAGTATGCAAGCGGATAAGCATACCTAAGTGGCCGGACTAAGTTTGGGTTCACCAAAGACGCGAACATGTACGCATACCACCAAACGCAGCTTAAGTCCCTAACTTGAACCTCTCGCCAAAGACGCTGCATCGGTATGCGGACTTAGTCCCGGACCTCTACTAAACCAATCAAGACGCATACGTGTATGCATACCATGGTTCCCAAACTTGAATAACTTGCAAAGCTTAGCATACAAGTACGCATACTGTGCTATATCCAATCATGGTTAATTGTTCTAAACTCCCAATTCAATCATTGAAACATTCTTGGAAGACGGGAATTGCTGTCTCACACAAACTATTAGCTTCAAAGCAATTTTCAAGTGATCGAATGATTAATACGAAACATTCCGAGTCTACATCAAATGACTGTCTCACACAAGTCATGTAAGATGTTATCAGGCGATTTTCAAATGATCATCTTTTTATGACTTTCGTCAAGAATATACGATGAACTTGGTTAAAGCGAAAGCTTACCAACACATATTTCGGGAAATATGTAAGCGAGTTAAACTTAGCTCGAAATATCAAATGTTTATAATCGAAGTTTATATAGCTATACGAATTTTGTCTCAAATAGAAGATATAGTAGATAGACTTTTGAGTGATAGATGAGTTCAAGTCTCCATATACCTTTTGTTGATGAAGTTCCACAAGCTCCCCTTAGTAGTTCTTAGTCTTCAATTGATGAATGCCATGAAGTCTAATGCTCAACTACACTTACTATCCTAATCCAAGACATAGTTATAAGTAGACTAGAAATAAAGACTTATAGTTTTGACAACTAAACTTGAAAAACAAGCTTGAGATAGAAACGCTATGCAGTTCGACCGAGCAAAGTGCTATAACAATCTCCCCTTTGTCAATTTTAGTGACAAAACTATCAATACATATGGAATAAAAAATAAATAAACTTTGTAGCTTCTCATCCAAATGCTTGATTTCCATGGTTCTTCAACATTACTCAAATCTTTGTCACTTCTAAGTACTCCAAAGGATTCTAATGTGTTCAACTAAGCATCATAGTTGTTGAAGATCCGTAGCTATAACAATGAGAAAACAGTTGCTCTCGATCATTGTTATACAATGTCATAGTATTATTACATAACATCAAAGTCCAATTGTATCACAACTTTGACAACAATACTATGGTGATATGTATCAGTTCCCCTTAGTCAATACTTCATCTCACATGAAAACTACTCCCCCTTACATAATGATCCGTAAAACCATATGTATTTGTAGTGTGAACTACACATTAATTCTCCCCATTTTGTCAATATAAGTTGGAAAAGGTACGAAAACTAGTGGGATCATAATGAAATTCTCATGGAGATACTTCATGACCAAAAGAAAACATATCAACTTTGTTTAGATGCAATCATATAGTCGAAACTAAATGCATTCATCAAGGAGTTAATAAAGAACGCGCAATTGGGGGATATATAATCTAATTGGGGGATATGAATTACTTCCCCCAACCAAAGGTGGCTGTTAAGGGGTGTTTTTTGGAGGCGAAAATACTAAAACACCCTTAGATTAATTAAAAATATTATGAAAAGACTGTTATACCCTTTCAACTAAAACATAAAATCAAATAACCCAAATCATATATCCCCCAATTCAATTCCGAACCGGCATAGGTCTGTTTTTGAGAAAAAAAAAATTTCTTCATCTTCTTCTTCATCGTTCATTCTTCATCGACGATTAATCGTTGAATCAAAAATTTCTTCGTCGATTAGCATAACATAACCATGCCTCCAAGAACCAAATCGAAAGCAAAACCGAGAACCAAAACGGCTGCTCAACAAACACATGAACAAAGAATCGAGAACATTGCTCAACAACTAGAAGAGGACGCATCAGCGTACCCGGATGATCAAACACTCATGGATTCTCTGAGAAGGTAAGTGATTTTTGAACTCATTTATGATTGTTTTACTCGATTTGTAGCCATGGGTTTAGGTTAGAATCGCCAACAATAGCTGAAACCTGTCGAGTTACGAGAAACCGGCATTGGATCTTGGTTTGAATACCAAGTTTTTTAGGTACCGGCATAGAATTTGGGTCGAATACCATACCGGTTTGCATTCCTGAAATCGATTTTTTTTTACCGGCATAGAATTTGGGTCGAATACTATACCGGTTTGCAACTAAAAACACACAGGAACTTAATTGTGTGTACCGGCATTATATCTAGGTTTCGTGAATGCCGGTATTTTAAAACCGGCATATGTTAGTTCGGTTCACAATGCTTCTGTATTACACTTAAAACATACAGAACATCATTGAAATGGTGCTCAATACCGGCACATAATTTAGTTTCAAGACAATGCCGGTTCAACGATACCTAGCATGCTCGATATTTATGGTATGGTGCCGGTTCATGTTACCGGTATTGGTTTGTTTAGGAAATAGTATGTCGGTTCCTAAACTGCCATGCCTTTTCTAATGTTTTTTTGTTTGCTTATGTTATAGGTCAAGAGCCAAAGAAGCGAAGAAAGATAAAGGTCTTATCCTCACTAAGAGAAGGAGGAAGGACGGTCTTGATACTCCTCAGTCCCTGCCTCCACGGGGGGAAAGATGCGGGTCGCAAGAAACGTTTGGGGTTTGAAACAAGAGGGTCAATTTGGGAGAGTGGTGGTGAACGTAGTGCACTTGCAATCCGTGAAGGTACCGGAACACATGAGGGCGATGAGCATGATGGAGTGGAAAGTGAGGAGGAATATGATGAGGTTCCCCAAGTCAATTAGCAAGCCAAAGCGGTTGGTGGGACTAGTCAACAAGGCAAGGTCAAGGGCAGCCAAAACAGAAAGTTAAAGGTTGTCACCTTCCTCACCTTGATGACATGTTACCCGACCGCGATGATGGTAAAATTTGGGGTCAAGCTCCTAACCGAAAGTGCTCTTTGGATACAAGCACTCTTGGGCTCGTACTATCTTTCAAACTTATGTAAGCATTTTTTATTTTGTGCATGTGCGTTGTTTTATCTTTTACATCATCTCTTAATCGTATTATCTCGTATTTGTAGGATCATACTAAGGCTGTGCGTGTTTGCCGAAACCAAGCCGCGGCTCATTGGGATTTGTCGTTGGAGCATGAAGATGTCCAAACATTAGTAAAGAACTCGGTCTCGTATTCTTTGGTTGAAAATTACGTGAATCCGTATATCGTGACCGTCAATTGCTTCGTTGAGAGGTACCATGGTGAAACCGATACAATGCACTTCCCATTTGGTGAGATGACCTTGATTCCTCGAAGATGCTCATAACATTCTAGGCTTGAATGTTATCGGCAAATCAATTTCGAGAGGGAGTTGAGTCTCGGGACCTAGAATGGTTGAAGTTGCAATGATTTGACCAAAAAGTTGTTTGGTTGGGACTTCAAAACTTCTTCTGATAGCTTTTATGTAGCATCGAACGAAGTAAGACGAAGACATTCAAGATGACGATGCTTAAGAAGATGTTTGAAAATACAAAGGCTAGAAGCTCGAAGGATGGATGGGACCCGCACAGATTCGGTATACAACCGCCGTGCACTGCTATACATTTTGGGCACTAGGGCATTCCCCGACACTAACGGCAACAGGGTAAGTGCAAACTTTCTCCAAGTACCTTGACCCGTTGGAAGGTGTCCATGGCTATTCTTGGGGCACCGCGGTCATGGCACATTTGATGGCGGAGATGAGAAGGGCTTCATTGGCTAAAACAAACCAATTTGTCGGGAATTTCACTCTACCTGTGCACAAATTTCTTTAATCTAGTGTTGAGATGTATTTTTTTTACTTATGTTCACATGTATATTGTTCAAATTGGATTAGGTGTGGTGTTATGAACACTTCCCAACCTTATTCAAGGACTGCCAATTCTTGAAGATCAAAGACCTTACTGAACCCGATACCCCTATAGCTCGGAGGTTGAGTTTAACAAGAATCCGGCCTTAACAAAGGTCGAGTCATCAATATGAGATTGGCTCTGGATGCTATGATGAAGGAAGACGTTGTGTTCGACACTTATAAGGAGATTAGAGGGTACCGTCCAATTCCAAGAGATGTTGCATTTTACCATGGGCCGTTGTACCACCCAAAAGGATACATCATGGCCGATCCATGCCGTGTGATGCGCCAACATGGATTTAAGCAATTATCCCGTCATTGGTCGAACTCTGATGATAATTATCATCTTTACTTTTCTCGGTGCAATTCAACTCCCAACAAGTTGCATGTAGTGTATGATCCAGAACCGGAACCAACACATTGGAGGGATAGAGAGCCACGTCGTTTGGTTGATATTAGTAAGTGGGAGTGCGGAAAATGGTTATGAAGTTGATGACAGCTACATGAGGGATTACCTGGAATGGTCACATCCTTATGTCGTGCGTCCTCCCTCCGTCGAAGCTCCACACCAAGAAAACCCTCCTGTTGAAATTACTCCACCTCCACAACCTACGATGGCCAACCTTCTTAGGACTTTAGGAATGGTGGTAAGTTTTCTTAATTGCTTATATTCATTAAATGTAAACATAATCATATATTAACATATATACTGAATATGTGTTTGATGTATTAATATAGCGACGTCGGCTTGGCAAGGTTACGAAGATGTTAGGTTGCAAGCATAATGACGGGGTGGTGCTATCTCTTCAAGAAATCAAGGAACTAGAGGAAAAGCTTCATAGAATTGAAGAAACCCACCCTACCGTCGAGCTATGTACGGGGAAACAAGGAAGGCGCCACCCAAAAGAAACAAAAGACTAATTTAGTTTGAGAGAATTGATGCCAATGTTTGATGGTTAACTTTTTACGAGTTTGGTTACGTCAAAAACAATTTCAAACTTGTTTTGGTTTGTACTTGTGGGTTAACTGTTTAGTTCTTTGGTTTATGTTGAACATGTTAAGATTTGTAGTTTGCAAGTTAAAATGTTCCTACGTAGTAGAGGTCGGTTTTAGAAATATATGTACACATACCGCATATCCGGCATGCTCAAAACATCTTGCGGAACCTAGTCCCGGCATAGAAATTTTGGTGCCGGAACAATCAGGTTAAATTATTTGGTTCCCGTGATAGAAACCGACATGTACCCGGTATTGTTACGTTTGCTAAGGCGAAATGCCGTATTGCAAATATCCAAATACTCTTGAAAATATGATAGAAAACCGGCATTGTAAGATTCATTTTGACAATGCCGGTATGTTAGATTTCCAAATTATCTTTTAGAGTTGACATAAAACCGCATGCTCGATCCGATTTCCACAATGCCGGCACCTTGATTAATTCATTTCAAATTCTCTTTATTTCGTTCTGAAGTAATCGATTACATTGGATTAGAAACTTTAAATTAAAAAAACAGTGAATGGATTGCACTGAGTAAAAGATAATCTATTTCCATCCCTTTTCAACAATTGCAGAGCCTTTGAGCAATTCCCTAATCTGTTCAAAGACATCGTCCTGGAATGGGGTGTCAAGGATCATCCTCATTGGCTCTTCTTCTTTTTCAACGTATTCCTTTCCTTCATATAACACCCATCACACCCATCGATAGGCTTACAATGGACCTTGTGGTTTTCTCTTGACTCGCTAGTTCAACCGCTTTGTCAAACCATTGAAACTCATCGCACTTTGGGTGATTCAAACACCTCGAAACATTCTTCCATTTTCAAGCATCATCAGTTTTTGCAATCCAAAACCGGCGTGTCCCATCACAGCTTCTACACTTTGAATAAATAAATGGACAGTCCATGGCTAGGTGAGAAGGTGACTTGCAAATTTGACACTTGCAATGATGATTCTGTAATAAAAAATTGTATTAGTTTTCCGTCATAGTATTGAAGAGCATGTTGTTAGGAAATATACTTACTTTGCAGATAGAGGTAGATGATGAATCCCCCATTCTTTGAGCCGTGCTTGCTTACTTGAGAGAATGATTTTTTTTAGTGTTGCAAATAGAGGTAGATGTTATTTGGTGCTTGATTTGTGTAGTTTTTGCCAAAGGAATGGGTGATGTTATATAGAAATGATGCTCAACGGTCATATTTTTCAAAAAAGTAGCCGTTTTTTTTCAAATTTTGCCGAGCTCCGGATAGATGTTACTAAACAAAGAATGCCGGTATTATATGCATATTTTGGTAGTTTCCTCAGTAAAGATTTTACGCATTACCGGCATCATCGTGTTATACCATGCAAAGGTCTTGATCATAATACCGGCATAGATTTAGTTCCACCTAGTTATGCCGGTTTCGAAATTGAATGCCTAACGGCTAGTTTTTTAAACAATACACTTGAAAACAATAGTTCCTGTGGGATCTAAGTTACTTAGAGTGCCGTCACTAAAGTGGAAAAGATCCGTTATGTCCACATCTATTTAAAGGAATGGATACACCCATTGCGGTTGATACCGCACGTATATATCTCCAATGGATTATCAATCACCAACGACAAGTTCATCAATTCCCGGAGAAAGAAAAACACATGAGGAAAATATTGTCAACCCCAACAGAAATCAATCATCAACCACGACCAACTCCGTTGCCACAATACTAGAAAAACTAAGAAGGAAAGAAGAAACCACCAAGTCAATTGCCGCAATGGAAGAAGAGATAATTAAGAGAAAAAGAGAAGAAGAAGAGGAAGCAAAGCTTGAACGTTATTGTCAAAAATTAGATAAGATAAAAGCGGAAGCTGAGGAAGAGGTTAAACGTCAAAAAGAAGCTAAGATAGAAGCAGATGTTCAGGAGGAAACAGAGTGGATTAGAAATTACTACATAGTATCGGATTTGCTCACCTTGTTGGTACCTTCGGCGGCCTACTCCTTTTCTTTTGAACCTCGGATACATCAACTATTGGTGTAGGTTCGGAATGCTCACCTGGTTGCCCTTGGTTGCTTAAAGTTGGTACCTTCGGCGCCTTCCCTTTTCCTTTGAACCGCGGATACATCGATTGTTGGTGTAGGTTCGGAATGCTCACCTTGTTGCCCTTGGTTGCTTAAAGTTGGTACCTTCGGCGGCCTTCCCCTTTTCCTTTGAACCGCGGATACATCGATCACAGGTGTAGGTTCTAATGCTCACCTTGTTGCCCTTGGTTGCTTAATGTTGGTAAATTCGGCGGCCTTCCCATTTTCTTTTGAACCGCGGATACATCGACGATTGGTGTTGGTTCGGAATGCTCACCTTGTTGTCCTTTGTAGCTTAATGTTGGTACCTTCGGCGGCCTTCCCCTTTTTTTTTTGAAGCTCGGATACATCAACTATTGGTGTAGGTTCGGAATGCTCACCTTGTTGTCCTTGGTTGCTTAATGTTGGTACATTCGGCGGCCTTCCCCTTTTTTTTTTTGAAGCTCGGATACATCAACTATTGGTGTAGGTTCGGAATGCTCACCTTGTTGTCCTTGGTTGCTTAATGTTGGTACATTCGGCGGCCTTCCCCTTTTTTTTTGAAGCTCGGATACATCAACTATTGGTGTAGGTTCGGAATGCTCACCTTGTTGTCCTTGGTTGCTTAATGTTGGTACATTTGACGGCCTTCCCCTTTTCCTTTTAACATCCAATACATCGACTATGGGTGTAGGTTCGGAACTCGTCGATTGTTGTTGACTTGATATCGGTTCCTTCCTCGGCCTACCCCTCTTGTTTGGAACGGTCGTTTCAGCGAATCTTGCTTCCTGAAATCTCACTTGCACATAGATCTCGTTTTTTAGTTGCCGCGAGTTCCTCTTCACGTCGAGTCATTTTTTTTAATTCTTTTCTTTGTTTCTTCCTTGCAATTTTAGTTTGTGGTCTACCCGCCGGATCTCCCTTTGTTGGCTCTTCACTTTGTGCTATCCATGGCCGTGTAATTAGTCTTAGTTGGCTCAACAATACTTGTCGGCTAGCCGAGTTGCCACGTGAGTAAGCTTCATAAAATTCTAAAGCCTCCTTTGTATCCCATGGTGATTGTCCAGAGCTTCTGGTAGGGGGAAGGTCGAAAGATAATTGCTTCCAAAAAGGATCAATAACATCAATAGGTATCACTACTTCATACTTCATAAACATATGACGACACGGAAGCCCCAATGAAGACATGTCGGGACAAATACACACATCACCCGGATTTCCGTTAAGCTTCTCATATTGCATTTGTCTCATCATATGTTTTATTGCCCAACAGAGACGTTAAACTCTATTCCTTGGAGCAACTTAGTATGTTCAAGAAATTGAGTCATCCTTTCCATTGAGCTTTTCTCAAAAGCCTTCTTGATCCTATCGATATCGGCCTTAAAGTGTTACTCCATTGCCTCGGTGACCGTAACCACATTTCCCCGGCCTGACTGGATGAGATCTTTAAATCTCCCATGAGAGGACTCCGCTGTACTAGTTGCTTCATTCCCGTAATGTCTATAACGATTTGTCCACGCACGCACAAATTTTTCCTTGAACTTATCCAACCAATTATCCCGACAATATGAGACGGCACATGGATACACTTCGTTATATTTGGCAATAAAGTTGTTCAATCTCTTTTCATACATGTCCTCTGTAAGAGACCAATAAACTTTCTCCCAATCCTTTAGAAATTCCAACAACCTTTTATGATTTTCATAGTGTTCTTTGTCGACTCGCTTCTTTAATCTTTCCTCTTTCATTTTCTTCTTCTTCTAGTGATAGTTTCTCTTTGCGAACATCTTCCTCTAGTTGAGCAATCATTCTATTCTTAATATCAGCCTTAGAGGGTTCAAACAAAGCATGACAATGTTTTTTCACATTTTCACCTATATGATATGTACAAAGGAAATTTTGTGCATCCGGATATACGTCGGATATGGCATTCATTAGTGCGTCAAATTGATCGGTTATGATGACCTTCGAGAACGATTTTCCTAGAACAATAATTTCAATTGCCGCAATGCCCAATGATAATTGTAATCCCTCTCGTTCTCCATTAAACACCAAGCCAATGTGAATGTTACCTTGTCCGATGTTTGCCCCACGATGTTGAACAACGGCATGTTGTATTTGTTTTTCTTGTATGTGCAGTCCATCATAAGAACATCACAACACGTATGAGCCAATTGTGAAAGCAAAGGATGCGAAATGAATATTTGAAGCGGCTTGTTGTCCTGACCTCTTTTAATGATACGCGTGTAATTGTGATCCCAAGCTATCTTCTCAAATTCTTGCATAACACTCCTCCCTTCCCATTCCAACCTTCTAATGGTTGCTTGTGCACTATAAATTGTACTGAGTGAAGAAACGTTGGTCTTATCCTTTTCCTTGAAGGTTCTGAGAATCACTCTTGGTTTGATACATGCTTTGGTCATCATCTTTACATCCTCGAATTGATCAGGTTTTAGCTTCGCAACTAGGGAGTGACCTTCAAAATCATTCGGATCGGGGTGGTTGTGACGGCCAAACCACACCTTACATTCCCAATCTTTTTCTTCTACTGTTGAACCTCTTAGATAGAATACAAGCTTAAAAGGGCGCTCATCCTTCCGCGTAATCGTCTTGTATACCTTGTTAGTCTTCTTTTCATATACATAACCCTTTCTCTTATGACTATTTTTCTCATTGTATTTTCCACTTCTCTCGCAAACCATCTCAAAACGAACTGATGAACGTTGGGAATTCCTCACTAAGACACACATGTTATTAAGAGCCGTTGCTTTTGCCCAAGCAATTGCTTCCTTTTCATTTTTATTCCCTACATAAGGACAACATTATGGAGATTATAAGCAAATCCCAACATAAAATTGTAAGCACTAGGTGAAAGTATTGTTTGGTAACATACCCGCGGCATTTTATAGTACTCCGACGTATCCCGATGGAGCGGTTTGGAGTTTGGTTGATCGTTGTAGGTAACAATCTAAGGAATGAATGAAAAGAAACTTGGATTAGTTCAAAACCGGCATTGTCGATAAGTAAAGAAGATCACGGGATTAAGAACCGGCATAAATGGTAATTGACTCTATATACCGGTATTAGGTTCCGGTATACTAAGTTGAAAGAAATAAATGCCGGTATTTAAGTTCAAAATATCATTAGCTTCTGTATGTTATTCATGTAAAACCGACATCTTCGACATTTAAGTTTCTATGCCGGTATCAAAAACCGGCATAGAATGTCATGTACTCACACTGCCGGTTTGAAAATTCCTCAGAATATTCGCTGGTAGGTAAAAAGAATAAATGTGTACCGGCATTCAATCTTGGTTTGAATACGACGCCGGTATGTTCTTGAATACTGGGGGAAATTTAGTGCCGGCATACATATATCTATGAATACTATGCCGGTTAAATGATACCGGCATAGTATTCAAACCACGACCATGCCGGTACAAAGGTTTTTTTTTTCGCATGTAAATGGCGGTTTCAAAAGAAAAAAATCAAATTTTCGACCTCTTTGAAGCATTACCACGTGTGTTGGGGTTGCTTGTATGCTGAACATGTTTACTTTCTTGAGTTGGTTCTTCACAAAACATTTCATGGTCATGAAAATAATGATTCAAAGGTGTTAGTTCATCATACAACAATTGTGAGTTGTTATCATTAATCGAAGATTGAAGATATGATTGTTGTTGTAATTGAGCTAAAGATTCAAAGAAATCTGCAAGTCTCTCATCACAATCATCTTCCATTTTCAAAAAAAAAAAAATTCTACTCAAAATTTTTTTCCCTCTAAACTAACACACACAAATTCAAATAAACATAAATACACAAATTATATCCCCCAAATCATTAATATTTTACTAATCATCATTAGTAACTAATCCTGATTAGTGAGGGTTAAATTAGGAATTAAAATTTTATTTAGATAAGGGGTAACCCAGCTAGGATATTTGGATCCCTATTTTGTCATTTAGTCATATCCCCCAATTAGTTTTCATATCCCCCAATTGCGCGTTCTTAATAAAGATACAAGAAAACTCCTACAAAATTCCAAAGCCGCACTCCCCACAAAGATTTGGCAATAAAGCACAAGTTCAATTAAGAACTCTCTCCCATAAAATGTCAATCCCGAAAGAACAACAAGAGCGACCTTACTTTCACAATAAAAGAAGGATTTCTTTGGAAAATAACAAATCACATTAAACATGAATTTGTATCCAAAATAATCAATTAAATTAACCACAAGAGAAGCCATGATTAATTTAATCGGAAATGCTCAACATAAGAGAACTTATGGATCCACACAGTACTTTCACACATAAGTGGATCAGGGAAAAAACCAATACTGCAAAATATTCAAAGATTCATTCTATTTTTCATCAATATTTGCATAAAGACATATAATAGACTAAATTTATCCTATCTTCATCAATATTTGCATTATGATATAATAGGCTTAACTCTTGACATATATGGGATAATCATAGTTCACGGACGCAAACACACATATTCCATAACAAGTTGCAATATATAAAACCATAAAGATTAATATTGCAAATTCATCTTCCAAATAAACTTTAGAATTCAAAATAAATAAATCTAAAAACATTGCAAGATGAAAATCGTTGGCAATAGCTATGTGTACTCACAATGATGGCTATTCCAAACCCTAATTATCCTTCTTAAAATATAAGAATAAATTCTCAAAAGATGTTTCCTAGACAAGAATAAAGACAAGAAGCAAAAATCAAAAGACTCCTAAACCAACAAAATCGATCATGAACGTAAATCAAAGATCACTTCCGGAACACCCATGAGTCTTGAGTCATCCACTGCTTCTTCAGAGAAGATATCCTCATTGAGAAGATCTTTAACATGTGTCTTCATGAGAACAAGGTCCGAATTAACCTTTTTCAACTCGCCTTAACACATCAAGACCCTTCATAGTATCAACGAGTTGCATTTTTGCTTCTCAAAGTATTTCGTAAATCATGAACCACTTCAAATATAAATCTCTTCATCGTCCCAATGTCCGAATAATTAATAAGAGATTGAGAAGAGGAGTCCTCAACTTCTACAAGGATTATTTTCTTCTTCATATCGAACTCGAAGTATATAGCATTATCAACAAAATCATCTGGCAAATCCCAAGAGCAAGGAGGAGAAGTCATTCTTGATAATAGAAAACCTAGAGTGAGATAACTCAACTCAATAAGAAAGGTATATGTTAGAGCACCGCTCGGTCGAACTCGCAAGCGTTGCTATCTCAAGCTTGTTTGTCAAGTCTAGTTGCCAAAACTATAAGTCTTGATTTCTAGTATACTTATAGCTAAGTCTCGGACTAGGATATAAAGTGTAGTTGAGCTCTAGACTCAATGACGTTCATCATGCAAAGACAAAGAACTACTCAAGGAACTGGTGGAACTTCATCAACTAAAAGGTATGTGGAGACTTGAACTTATCTATCACTCAAAAGTATATCTAATCTATCTCCTATCTTGAGACAAAAGTCGTATTGATATATAGACTTCGATTATACACATGTGCTATTTCGAGCCGAGTTTATCTCGCTTATCTATTTCTCGAAATGTGTGTTGGTAAGCTTTCGCTTTGGCCAAGTTCATCTTTACTAGTGACGAAAGTCATGTTGATGATTTCAATGAATTGAAAAGTCTCTTTGATGAAAAATAGTTTGTGAATAACAACTATATAACATTATCTAAGAATGTTCCAATGATTGAAATGAGAGTTTAGAATATATAACCATGATTGGATATAAACATTGTATGTGTATTCATACTTGTGTAAGTCCAAAATCCTTGAACCAAAGTATGCGTACTTTTACAAATTTCTCAGATAACCGAGTTAAGTCCACGTACTTGTACGCGTACGCTAAGTTCACATCCCGTGAATTTCTCCGGAGTTTGTCAACCGAAAACAAGCTCACTTAAGTATGCGTACTGAAAAGACGAGGGTACCCAAATATACCTCAATCTAAAACTTTTCCACCTATAAGTCATTTCTCCGAAAGTGATTGTCTATGGGCTGAGTCGAGACAATACAACTAATTGGTTCACACTTCGTGCGATCGTCTATGGATACGAGATCGAGACAATACAACAACGAAGTATGTTTACTTGATAAGAGGTTCGGACTTAACCAAACACAATGGGATTACTATCAAGTAAATAGGAATTAACGTTTGTGTATTTTACTTCTAATTATAATAAAAACAATTATAATTGCGGTATTAGAAAGGTAAAAGACACAGGATTTTGTTAACGAGGAAACCGCAAATACAGAAAACCCCCGGGACCTTGTCCAGAATTGAATACTCTCAGGATTAAGCCACTATACAAAATCAAACCAACTTCGTATAGTTGAGACCAAGCAACTAAACCTATAGTTCACCTAGTTCCGTCTGTATTCCCACGCCTCCAACTTGTAATAAGTCACGTACTTGGAACAATTCCTTTGGTTCGTATTCCCAACAGTAAAGGAACAACAAATCTGTTTGGTAGCAACTCTTTTCAACCAAGTGATGTGAGTTCGACAAAGGCTCTTCTGTTTATCTCAATAAACTCCTTTGTCAGGTTCTTAGATCTATTTTATTATCAACTACCGAAGTAATTGTTAATATTTTGTAATCAATAATTTTAATCATAAAGAATTGTATTGATGCCGATCTACACAACTAATCAATCTAATCTACCACAAGGATAAACCGATTATAGTTGGATCCTCTTTTACCAAAACAAGTATTGTGCACACCAAAGATTATGAATCCCAAATCAGAAATCTTCAAAGTCTTCTTTGTTTTCAAATCTTCTTAGATCTTCAATAAACACCGCACACAATCAACTTGAATCTCTTGTGATCAATCACGCACGTAATGGAGTCTCGTTAACAATGGATTATCATAAGACGTCTTTAGAACTACAAACAGTCTAAAGATCCTCGTCGAAACTTTGATCTAGTTTGAGTGAATCTTATATCAGAAGAGAAGATTCTCAAGCATAAACAAACTAGTTGCAATCAAAGTTCAACCACCGTTAGTCAATCAAATCAATCGAAAACAAAAGATAAACCGCAATTATCTAGTTTCCCACCAACGGTACTAATAGAGATTCTCAATCCCAAAGAAGACTTTAAACTGAGTGTCCGTAAGAGATTTCGCCTAATTAGGTTACTCTCCTCTCCGAATAGGCGGCTTCACCAGTAGCAGGACAAACGAGGTAGTTTTTTTGTATGAGGATTAGTTTGCTTGAAATGCAAACTTTCATATTTATAGACCAAGGAAGTTTGGACACCAAGGAATTTCGAAAACCGAAAAATAATTCTCAAGATATGCAATATGTTCCAGATTCGGTTTCCTTAATTCCTGGAAATGCTTTGTCCAAATAATGATCGAAAATCTCTTGGAAAATCTCCAACTAGTAAATGCACATTACTAATTTTCATTTTCCTAAAATAAAATTAAAAACCTTAAATAAAGGTTCTCAATTTATTTTATTCGATCTGGGATTTTCTTCCTTTAGCTATTAAGGAATAACTTTGAACAATTAAAGATTAGCGTTACTGCACATGTTCAAAGTATGTCGACATCCTTACTTTGTAAGTCCTCTTTCATACTTACAACCTTGAAACCGATTTTCCACACTTCCAAACAAGTTTAGAATTGGTCCACTTGACTTTCAAGAACTATGTGATTGACCAAGAACACTCAATCACAAATCATGGGTTTCACGGTTCTACCAAAACAAGTTTCGGTTCTACCTCCATGTGAGTACTGTGCATAGTCACACTAGCTTTCCAAAAATTCGGTTGACTTGGTACTAGGATCGGTTCCCCACATATATATGGTATCTAACTTGTACTTGTTGCACATGTTCATAGGATCGGTTCCCCTTTGCCTAAAAACGTGTTGCACATGTCCATAGGATCTGTTACCCTTTCTTCTAAAAACTTGCTGCACCTCATACAAGGATCGATTCCCCTTTGTGATGTGTTATACCTCTTACTAGGATCGGTTCCCCTTTACCCAGAATCGGTCACAAAATCGATCATACCATCTCAGGTGATTAC
This sequence comes from Papaver armeniacum, assembly GCA_023531295.1. NCBI lineage: Eukaryota > Viridiplantae > Streptophyta > Magnoliopsida > Ranunculales > Papaveraceae > Papaver > Papaver armeniacum. The sequence goes on along the minus strand of JAJJWW010006591.1, from coordinate 16,412 downwards.
TTAAGATCGGTTTCACTAATAAAGTAATATTAATAAAAAAGTCAGGCCTTTGTGAATAGTTTTACCAAGAACATGAACAAGTCATGAGCGGTTATACTAATCACACATATTGGTAGTTCAAAATGTATGCAATGAATAACAATACCAATAATGCCTGGCGATTTCTCTTTCGATTCACAAAACAAGTTCATGAATTTACTTCCTTAAAACAAATGTAAAACATTATTTCCTAGGATGAAATCTTCACCTTATACCCATACATAATCACAATAGCATTCAAACGATTATGTCGATGTCTTATCTTCAAAGTTTAATGGTTAAACAATAAACCTCGTATTTTATTCCTTAATACTATGTCTAACTAGAGTGTCATTCATGCTTCGCAGTTTTTGTTTTCAATATGCACGACTTGAAAGATACGTTAGGGAATGAAACAGTTCAAGTCAAATATCACTAACCTCAAGTGGAAGGATGATGTTGTTGTTGTAGCTCCTTACTTCTTCACTTCTTCAAGTCTTCGCAATACTTGTAATGTCTGATATCCTAATACTTTCAAGCTAACCTATAAGAAGTTGACTCTAGTACATAATCAAGCAACTCTTAAAATGAGTTTTGCCTCACTAAAATATGACAACCAAACTTGACATACCAACGCTTGGTGGTTTCAACCGAGCTATGCTCTAAAAATCTCCCCCTTTGTCAATTTTAGTGACAAAACTCTTACCTCATATGGATAAACAAATTACAAGAATTCATTACACATACGCTTGATTCCCGAATTCAACAGCACAATAACCTGTATACATTCAATCCATAAATGCCGTTGTTGACATTATAATAACAAAGCTAATACTCCGCCTAAAGGTAAGATAGGTAGATTTTATCAATCCGCACGTCTTTTTTATTCCCTTGTAGTCCATATATCTACAAGTATCATATGATATGTTACTCCCCCTCAGTCTATGCTTTTACTCTTTCGTTATATAAACGTTTAGGCACCATTGTCTTTTCCCTTAGTGATACCAATCAATATAAATCAATACCAGTATTACTTGTTTACTCCATATTGTTAGAGCATTGCTCGGTCGAACTCGCATGCGTTGCTATCTCAAGCATGTTTGTCAATGTTAGTGATCAAAACTATAAGTCTTGATTTATATTCTACTATTAGCTAAGTCTTGGACTAGGATAGAAAGTGTAGTTGAGCTCAAGACTCCATGGAAATCATCATACAAGACGAAGAACTACTCAAGGAACTGGTAGAACTTCATCGACTAAAAGGTATGTGGAAACTTGAACTTATCTATCACTCAAAAGTCTATCTACTCTATCTCCTATCCTTAGACAAAGTCGTTTTGCTATATAGACTATGATTATGCACATTTGCTATTTCGAGCCGAGTTTATCTCGCTTATCAATTTCTCGAAATATGTGTTGGTAAGCTTTCGCTTTAGCCAAGTTCATCTTTACCTAGTGACGAAAGTCATGTTATGTTTCAATCACTTGAAAATGGCTTTGACGAAAAATGGTTTGTGAATAACAACTATATATATAACATCCTCTAAGAATGTTTCAATGATTGAAATGAGAGTTTAGATTATATAACCATGGAAGGATGTAAACATTGTGTGGTAACACATATGTGTGTAAGTCCTTATTCCTTGAACCAAAGTATGCGTACTTTGCTGCTCAGGAAAACCGGAACCAAGTCCGCGCATCGTCGGGAGTTCTCGACCCGAGAAAATCTCCTTGAGATTGTGAACTTAAAACAAACTTATTAGGTACTTAAGTCCGCGTACCAAGTCCGCGTACTTAAGTTGGTTATTTTCTAAAAATGATTATTCGTGAACTTAAACTTATATAAACTAAGGAATGCAAGTTTGAAAACCGTGGCTATAAAGTTCATGAATTGATTCGAGTGAATCAAATCGTTTCTGTTTCAATTATGTCTATTATAAAGATCTAAGCAATTGAACAACTCTCTAACTAGTTCATTTGAGTCATTTGAACTAGTCATAGTAAAGAAGAATATGGTTGATATGAAAGTGCTCATATGGATAACCATTTGGTTAACTACTGTTGAACCAACTAAATGTACATGTTTGGGTACGGTTACACAAACCTAAAACGTGCATTTCATTTGTGTGTAACCAACTAAGTTTCGATCTAACGGTTGAAAGATATTAACTTGAATCTAATCAGTTTTCATCTAACGGTGAATATTGAATGCTTTGTTACCAAGCTAACATTGATTGCAAACCCCGATTTGAAAAACTATATAAGGGAGAACTCGCAACCGGGAAACCTAATCCCCACACGTCCCGTGTGATACTAGTTGTATAAGCTAGAGTCGATTCTCCTTTAACCTTAGGTTTCTATCGAGACCCTGTAGGTTAACGACTTGAAGACTTCATTGGGATTGTGAAGCCATACCGATACTACTTTCTCGTAGTTGTGTGATATGATCTTGTTGTTTCTATCGTACTAAGTACAATCGTAACGATTGGCTTAAGATTGATTTCTCTGATAGGCAAGATATAAAAGTAATCAAAAACATCTTCGTCTCATCGTTTGTCATTCCACAATATCTTTTTTCGCCGCGTCGATTAATATTATTGTGAGGTGATTGATAACACAGTCTTCTGAATATAAGTCCGGTTATCAATTGGTTCCCGTTCACCTTGATTTATCAAAAGACGAACAAAACTCGTAGGTATTTCTATGGGAGACAGATTTATCTATTACCGTAGACTTTTTTGTGTGATACAGATTTGTTTATTAAAGTCTTCGACTTTGGGTTGTAGCAACTCTTAGTTGTGGGTGAGATCAGATAAGGAATCAAGTGCGTAGTATCCTTGGGATTAGAGACGTAAGGAATGCAACTGTACCTTGGATCAGGGAGATTGATTGGGGTTCAACCACAGTCCAGCACAAAGTTAGTTTGTAGTAGGCTAGTGTCTCGTAGCGGCTTAATACATTATGTGTTCAACTGGACTAGGTCCCGGGTTTTTCTCGCATTTGCGGTTTCCTCGTTAACAAAATTCTGGTGTCTGTGTTATTTCTATTCCGCATTATATTTTGTTATATAATTGAAATATCACAGGTTGTGTGTTAGATCAATCAATTTGAATATCCAACCTTTGGTTGTTGATTTACATTGATTGACACTTGGATATTGGTCTTTGGTACCATCCAAGTTATCTCTCTTGTATTTAATTAGACTCGCAAATTTCTATTTGCTTGAGTAAGAATTAAATCGAGAGATCGAGATATTATAACTCTTTGATATACTTTTAATAAGATTGAGTCTAGTTCTCATAAAAGTATATTGGAGTTAGTCCATACAGATTGCTAAGCGAAATATTGGGTGTGGTTGTTGTACCCCCGCTTTTTCACATATATTTCTCCCCCTTTTTGTCACAAAATGACAAAGAAACGAAAAAATAAAGGACAAACCGAAAGGATCTTACAAATCTCAAAATAAACTTGCAACCTATAGAGTTAAGCACGAGGGTTCCACACACCATTTTTGATAACCAATATCAAAACCGAAACTACAAAGTAATTATGTTTTGATATGTTATCAAGGAAACAATTGCCTGAAGCAATTTTCCCTAATAGTTTAGCAAACTAAAAATCAACTAAGCACCTTAGTTCCTTTGCTAAACTGATTGTACAAATACAATCGCTTGTTCGATAAGACCAAAATAAAGATAACTCTATTTTTCTCATCAGGTTTTAGTTATCCATATATCTTAGACCTTTAACTTTTAAACAAGACAAGTACTAAGTTAGTTAACTAGCATTAACTTAGTTAAGGCATTCGATTAGACTTGAATAACCGAAACCTCCACTTTGATAAGTCTAACTAAGATCATAATTAACTTAGTTTCTCTTATCCGGAATCGAATTGGACTAAATAATTCATCTCGTAAACCTTTTCTTTCGTTAATCCATAAACAATTCATACAAACCAAAATAAATCAACTTGCATAATTATTCACCTCAACCGAAGCAATTGAAACACCATAGACATTGAAGCACCGCAATTGCATCGAAATTTTATAAGCCTAAACAATTGATACCATACAATAAAGCAAGATAACAATAACCGGAAACAATTGAATCACACACACATCCATACACACATAATGGAATAAAACATCAATTGTAATTGAAATTTTGTTAAGCAAAAGCAATAAATATATGAAATAAAATCAGGCTATTTCTTGAACAAAGAAAACGATTAACTAACAAATTTGTTACCTCAAATTTCGCATCCTCTTCTCCAATATGTTTGCATCTTCTTCCAGGGAGAATTGATATCGAAATATCATTATGTTGTCATCCTTATGAAAAACAAAAGAATTACAACAACCAACCTTTACCAGAGAAAGGTTGAAAACTAACTATTGAAAGCAAAAGTTGAAAACCCTCCAAACACATATGCCTTTATGCGAAACCAAAACCGATTCAACATATTGTGACTTTTTCACATATTGTTTTTATCAAAACCCCTCATGATTCTTTGATAAAGCCTACCAACATGGGCTAGAATTTAATCCTGCTAAATCAAAAAGACACCCAAACCATAAGGGTTTACAACATTATGAGATCGAATATCAAGGTAATAAAACCGAAATCAAACATCCCATAAACATACATAGCAATAAGATAAAGCATTCAAAGCACAAAGCTATGTAAATCAAAACTATCGCAAGAAAAATTATAAATCAAATAATTTTATTCATAAATAGACTTTATTGAAATAAATCAAAAACTACTGTCTATTTTTCTGCAGATATTTCAAAGATCATCTTCAATTTCCTCAAATTTTTCAGGATCTTCATCAACAAAAGATCTCGATGATATCTCGGATTACGCACACGGTACCTTGATTATGTTCACCAGCTAAAGCATTAACCTTCGATTAATATTTCGAGCATACTCCTGTTACCAATTCAAGTTTGATGAGCTTCCTTTGGTTACGGATAACGGTTCTTAGTAGTGTGCGGCCTATGATGATTTTAATAGTAATCAAGAGAACTTGGACGTGAGATTGATAATATCAATCTTAGCATCCAAACTGCTTTTAAACAAGGAGATGAGTCACATCTTCTTTTTCATTTTCGATGTCTTCACAACCAGATTTCTTGAAGGTATCATCAAGATGAACAATTTCCTTAGAAGTCATTCCACTAAAGGCTTTCAAAGTTTTGCTTGAGATCCGTTTGAGAAAACATTCTTTAGTATAAGTTCTCAGACAAGTTGAGTACATATACTTGAAATACCTTTAACACATTGAAAGAGCGGGGTACAACAACCACACTCAATATTTCGCTTAGCAATCTGTATGGACAAACTCCAATATACTTTCTAGAGAAGCAACTAGACAGTCAGACTCAATCTACATAAAAAGTATATCAAAGAGTTTATATCTCAATCTTTCGATTTGATCTTTACTCAAGCAAATAGAAATCTGCGAGTCTTTATCAAAGAGAGATAACTTGGATGGTACCAAAGACCAATATCCAAGTGTCAATCAATTTAAATCAACAACCAAAAGGTCGGATATTATAATTGATTGAACAATTCACAACATGTGATATTTCAATTATATAAACAAATATAATGCGGAATAGAAATAACACATACACCATAATTTTGTTAACGAGGAAACCGCAAATGCAAAAAAAACCCGGGACCTAGTTTAGATGGAACACACACTGTATTAAGTTGCTATAGACACTAGCTACTCCAAATTAACTTCGGTCTGGACTGTAGTTGAACCCCAACCAATCTCACATTGATCCAAGGTACAGTTATGCTCCTACGTCTCTGATCCCAGCAGGATGCTACGTACTTAATTCCCTTAGCTGATCCCACCTACAACTAAGAGTTGCTACGACCCAAAGTCGAAGACTTTAATAAACAAATATGTATCACACAGAAAAGTCTACGGTAATACATAAATCCGTTTCCCATGAATATACCTACGAGTTTTTGTTCCGTCTTTTGATAAATCAAGGTGAAGGAGGAACCAATTGATAACCCTGACTTATATTCCCGAAGAACAGCCTAGTATTATCAATCACCTCACAATAATCTTAATCGACGCAACGTGAAAAAGATATTGCGGAATCACAAACGATGAGACGAAGTGTTTGTGAATTCTTTTCTATCTTTCCTATCGGAGATATAAATCTCAAGCCAATTATTCCAATTGTACTTTATGCGATAGAAACGGAAAGATCGATCACACAACTACAAGAAAAGTAGTATCGGTCCAGCTTCACAATCCCAATGAAGTCTTTAAGTCGTTAACCTGGTTTAGAGAAGAAAACCCAAGGTTAAAGGAGAATCGACTCTAGCTTATGCAACTAGTATCACACGTTAGGTGTGGGGATTAGGTTTCCCAGTTGCTAGAGTTCTCCTTATATAATCTTTCAAATCAGGGTTTGCAATCAATGTTAGCTTAGTAACAAAGCATTCAATATTCACCGTTAGATGAAAACCTGATTAGATTCAAGCTAATATTTCTCAACCGTTGGATCGAAACCTTAGCTTGTTACATACAAAAGAAATATCCAATTTTGGGTTTATGTAACCGTTCCCAAACATTGATATTTGTTGGTTCAACAATAGTTAACCAAATGGTTAGCCATATAAGCAATTTCATATCAACCATATTCTTCTTCACCATAACTAGTTCAAATGACTCAGATGAACTAGTTAGAGAGTTGTTCAATTGCTTAGATCTTATGTAACTACACAAGACACAATCGAAGCAAAAACGGTTTGATTCACTCGAATCGGTTCATGAACTTTATAGCCACGGTTTGCAAAAGCATTCCTTAGTTTATATAAACATGAGTTCAATAACAACCGATTTTAGATATAACCTACTCAAGTTCGCGGATTGGGTTCGCGGACTTAAGCTCACGGAAGGAGTTCACAAACTCCAGCAGAAATTCTCGGGTCGAGAACTTCCGCCAGTTCGCGGACTGAGTTTGCGGACTTGGCTCACGCCACATTCCGTTTCTCTTGATCAACAAAGTTCGCAAACATTGGTTCAAGGAATAAAGACTTATACATATATGTGTTTCCACAACAATGCTTATATCTTACCAATGGTTATGTAATCTAAACTCTCATTTCAATCATTGAAACATTCTCAGAGGACGTTATATAGCCGTTATTCACGAGACCATTTTTCGTCGGAAGCAATTTTCAAAGTGATTGAAACATAACATGACATTCGTCACTAGGTAAAGATAAATTCGGCTAAATCTGAAAGCTTACCAACACATATTTCGAGAAATAGATAGGCGAGTTAAACTCGACTCGAAATAGCAAATGTGTATAATGAAAGTCTATATATCAAAACGACTTTTGTCTCAAGAATAGGAGATAGAGTAAATAGACTTTTGAGTGACAGAGATAAGTTCAAGTCTCCACATACCTTTTATTCGATGAAGTTCCACTAGTTCCTTGAGTAGTCCTTCGTCTTGTATGATGATTGCCATGGAGTCTTGAGCTCAACTACACTTTCTATCCTAGTCCGAGACCTTTATCCATAATAGGCTAGAAATCAAGACTTATAGTTTTGATCACTAACATTGACAAACATGCTTGAGATAGAAATGCATGCGAGTTCGACCGAGCAATGCTCTAACAATCTCCCCCTTTGTCAATTTTAGTGACAAAACTATTAATACATATATAATACAATAAATTAATAAATTAACTTTTGTAGCTCCTATTCCACATATCTAATCTTGATTACTCAAATCTTCGTCACTTCCAAGTACTCCAATGATCCCAAAGGTTGTAAGTTTAACATCATCATTGTTGAAAATCCGTAGCTATAACAACAAGAAAACAAGAGTTCTCAATCATTGTTATACAATGTCATAGTATCATTACACAACGTCAAAGTCCAATTGTATCACAACTTCAACAACAATACTATGGTGATATGTATCACTCCCCTTTTTCAATACTCCATCTCACATGGAAACCACTCCCCCTTACATAATGATCCGAAAACCATATGTATTTGTAGTGTGAACTACATATTAATTCTCCCCTTTTTTCAATAAAATTGGCAAAGTTACAAGAATGGATCCTAATGAAATTTCCGAAAGAGACATTCCATGACCAAAAGAAAGAAACACATATCATCTTATTTAGATGCAATCATAAAGCCGAAGCTAAATACATTCATTAAGGAGTTTAAAGATACAAGACAACCCCTATAATATTCTGATAGGTGTCTAAAACACCTTGATATTTATCTATTGTTTATGCTTTCTTGCTAAGTTTTCTTGTAATATATGTATCTTATGTGTGAATTTGAGTTTTAGGTGCTTTACCAGGTATGAAAGAAGAAGAAATCATTCATTTTGAGCAAGGAACGAATTTGGTCATTTCACATGCGGGTGATACTGGTGGCCAAGATATCGCAACAAGAAGTGAATAATGATCGGTTCATGAAGCCCTGACAAGCCAGTATCATTATGGTGGCTTTTATCTGAAATGGGTGCACAGAACCATTTATAGGTAACCCCTTATCTTTGTCACTTGGGTGGTTTTATCCATTCTCAGATTCTCCACAGCCTCAAATTAGGAAAATTTCTTCTCATTATTACACATCAGCCGAGAGAAATTGTTGTAATGGAGGAAAGGTAAACTATTACGGAGATGGAGATTCGAAATTTCACTTTATTCTTTGTTGATGTACGATGTAGCAGAAATTAAGAAGGAAATTAGGGTTTGAATTAATTCTTATTGGGTTATGAGATGGTTTACCAAAGGTTTGCCAAATCGGTGAGATGGTTGATTTTAGATCGATTTGTGAGAAGATGGGAGATGGAGTTTTACTCGAATTAAGTTTTAACCCCAAATATATTAGAAATGTGAGGTGATTTCAACCCAGGCTGAGTTTAACGATAAAGATGGAAGTTAGGTTTTGATGTTGCGGGAATGGGGAAGAGATTTGCGAAAGGAATCCCAGTGTCTCAGCTCCGATCTTGAAGAATTAGAGCAAGAGTCGAGGAAATGGGTTCCGTGGATTCGATTTTGAGGAAGAATCGGTGGTTGTTTGAGTGAGAACATGAAAGGCCCCGAATGAGTAGTGATGAAGAATTTGGATTACGGATTGGCGGTTTGAGCGTGCGGAGAAATGGTCTTTATTGTGTGTTGTTAGCGGCTGAGTTTACGGGGTTGGAGTTGTGTGTTTGAACTCGGTTGCAATTCACGGAGTTATGGAGTTGCGGTGAGTGGAGTTCTAAGCAAGGTCGAGTGTTGTGCTGAGTGGGTATGTGGGCTGAGAAGGCTGAAATGGCGGAGTGCGGTGTATGTCTGCTTGCTCTACGGTGTTGTATCTTGCGTTGGTGCGATTGTTGCTCGGATGAAGTCGGGAGAAGATAAACTACGGGATGTTGGTGATGGCGGTTAGCGGGACGAGGGAAGAGGCGAAAGGAAGTGTTGTCGGCCATTGTGAAATGTAAGCCAGGTGGATACAGCGATCTTGTTGGTGATGCTTAGGCTGTTCATCGAGGAAGCAGAAATATGAGCTCTGAGTGCTCGATGGTGTGTTGTTACGAGATTCGGTGGAAGCGGATTGAAGTGCGGCTCAGGTGGGGACTATGTGATCACAGTTCGTGCAATATGGCGGTAGAAGTTGAGTTGCTAATGTGAATTAGCGGCGGTAATGTATAGAGGTTGGGAGATTGAAGTGATTACAAAGTGGTTTGGGATGGCGTGGATGAGACTTAATGGCGAGCTGGTGCATATGGCTTGGCGGTTGGCGACTGAGTTGCTTAATCTGTGACTAAGATGGGGGAGTACGAGGTAGATCTTCCCACTTAATCTTTGCCGAGTTTGGAGGTATTCGAGTAACGGTAGTGCTAATTACAGTGACTCGGAGTGGTGATAAATGTCTGAGGAGTGGTGATCTTTTTGCTTTGCAGAACAAGAGTAGGAGCATGGTTTGGGTGGTGTGTGAGATGTGGTGTAGTGGGAAGAAGTCTTGGATGGTGGAAATTATGGGATGAATGGCGTGATGGTGGGTAGGTGATGTTGGCATGCGGGGTGTCTTTATTAACTTACGGGAGCTGAAGCTAGTGAAGATGTTAGTGCTCGTACGAGATGGGATTTTGGATTGAAATCTCTTGGTCTTTGTGTTAGTGCGGCTCTAATATGCGGGTTACGGTGAGGAAAAGAACATTGCGGTTGGTGTGCAAAGCAGTCTTCTTTGGTTGGTGCGGAGCTCGGTTGGTTGAGATTGGGTGGAAGCATTGAATGAATTTTGAAATTTGCAAAAACGGTCTGTGCGTAGAATGGCGAGCCGGTGAGCATATAGTTCGTGGCGGTTCGGAACTTGAAGCATGAATCGCAAATATTTCGGTGAATCGCGAGAGTATGAGTCGGATACAGAGTTGGCGCAGGACGTATGAGCTATAGGTCACGCTTTTGGGTGCGTTTTCGAAGATAAAGAATTGGGTTAGTTGGTTTTTTTGTGAATGTATGAGCTGCGGAGAAACAAAGTTGAGCTAATGGAAGTGTAGAAGCGCACAGTGTGATGTCGATGACAGCGGCACGAGATGCTTTTTGGCCAGGATTAGGCCATATTAGGCTGGTGCACAGGTTTCGGCGAGCATATTTTTGGGACATATTTTTCACATGGGTTTTCTCACACATGGTTCATGGGCTTGGTGGACTTTTTGGTGATGGACTTTGAAGACCTAATTTTGGAAAGTGGAAGGCTATAAAAGAAAGGGTTTATTCTTTTGATATATCACGTATTCTTCTTGGAGTTTTGCGGAAGCTAGGAGCTAGGGTTTGCTTTCATTTAATATTTTCATCTCCTTTACTTTATTCTCCATTATTATTTGATTTGATGATGAACTCCAATATTATGAATAACTAAAACTCTTCTTGATTAAGGGCGATTTAGGCAGAAATATGAATCTATAATTGATAAATAACTTGTTCTCTTGCATTTATTTATGTTATTGATTGATTTCTACCATACTATTATTGTTTATGGATTATTTGTTGATTGTTTAAGTTGAAATTAAATAGTTGATTCATAATCCTATTGCTAGTTAGATTTTCTTCGACCGTAATTATGCAGGAAGATAAACGCAAAGTAGAATATAGGTATTGATGATGGGACTTTGTTAAGTACTATATGTGAAATCAACACTAGTAGGTGATTCATGCTTTTGAGTTCATCGCACAAGACAACCTTATCTCACGAACTTAGAGCATTTGTTTAAGTCGAACCTAGTAAAGCGTACCTCTAGGAAACTTGTAGTAGAGCCGTGTCGAGGCGCTTGGTATCCCGGTGAGCTAGGAGATAATAACGGAATAGTTGAGCGTACTAATTATTCTAGGGTTGTTAGTAACATGATAATGTGAAGAATATAGCTATCTATCAATTTGGTTTGTATTAAAGTGGTCTAGATTGAACCTTTAATCATTTTACATCACAATTTTCGGCATTTCAATTTATTTTTGAACGAATTGACACTACTCGTTAAAGAGAAGTAGAAATTTATTTTGCGAAACACCTCGTCAAAATTGGCGCCGTGTGGGAGAGAGGTGGCAAGTTAGTTGTTATTTTTATTCTTAGTTATTTACTACTACTTTTTTTGGTTTACATAACTAACTTATTCAACCTCTTAGAATGCGATTTCGGTACTAATTCTTTGGTGAATGCGTGGAGAGAGCGAGACCAAGTCCAATTGGTATACGTCTTCGTTCGGGCACTTTACTTAAGGATTTCATTGACGAGTCAACACTCCACTTCCCTCAAAGTTCTCACCAGTGAGTTCTAGGACTCGGGGCCAAGAGGAAACTGACACAATGGGAGGTCGACCACACTGCTCCAAGAACACTCAAGGCTCACTTCTCCAAGCCTAGATCGGCCCAGCCTTTATGTGATTAATTTTGAATGGAACCATTGAGTTGAAACCACAATTGATTAACTTGCTGCCCAAATTCAGAGGTTTAGCGGGAAAGATCTAATCGTCACTATCTGTTAATTCCATCATGTGGTGACTAGTATATTAAGGCATAGCTGCAGAGATGCGGTATATGGCTATGATGACAGCGAACTTTCCTTTCTCTCTTTAGATGCTGCGGGAGAGTGGTTCTTTTGCTTACCTGTTGAAGCTTATAACCACATGGAATGGGATGAAGAATTATTCCTTGAGAAGTATTTTCGGCATCAAAACGGTATAAGTCGCAAGGAGATTTGTGGTATTAGGCCAAGTATGGGAGAGACTCTCCATGAGTATTGGGAGCGCTACGAAGCTTTAGCTAGGCTGCCACCCACCAAATCAGCGATCAGCTCGTGATTCAATATTTCTACGAGGGTTGCTTTCTAATGATAGAAATTTGATCGATCGCATAGTGGTGGTCACTTACCAACAAGACCATTGCGGAAGCTCTGAGTTTGTTGGAGAATATGGTGCACGAACACTCGACAGATTCTACACTTCCGAGATGAATCAGCGGTAGGAAGGTGAATGAAGTTGGCAATTCTTCACACATGGAGCAAAGGATGGGCAACATGGAGAGAATGATGACTCGGAAATAGGCTGCCGTAGTCATACAAATCATGCGTATATACAGAAGATGTTGAGCAAGCAAGTCTTTATGTACCAAAATCGGCAAAGTAGAATTACGTCAGGTACTCAACACATACAATCCAGGGTTGGCGTGATCATCCAGAATTTGACTATGCAAACAAGCAATTGCTTTGCAAATCCTACTTTCAATCGACAAGGTCCAATTCATCTGAGGGGCTTCAGCTTTGAGTATAGATGACAAGTTGAATCTCATTCTCAACCTGATAGTGCAAGATAAGCAGGCAATGGATATGAAGGACATGAACACAAATGTTTAGCTAATGCAGGAAAATGGAAGCCTGGCGGAATGCAATCAATAAATCACAAAGGAGAATTCTTTATTGAGTTACGAAGTGGGAAGCAAGTAGAGAAGCGAGAAATCACTTGGGTGTCCCATGAACTTGAGTTGGAGAAAGAAGAGGTGAAACAACCCTAAAAAAGGCTGACCGGTAACAAATTCTAACTCTAAAACTCATGTTTACACTTATGTTACTTCTCAGCCTTTTCTAGCGGAGTTTCTGAAAGTCGAACAAAGGAGACATTGTACAAAACTTTTGGAAATCTTTAAGAAGATTGGAAGTGAACATTCCACTCATTGAGGCGATAAGGCAAGTTCCACGTTAGGCAAAGTTCTTGAAGGGTGTGCACTAACAAGCACAAATTGGCCGTATATGAGGTAATGAGTGTGAGGAAATGCTTGAAACATATCTTCAAAAAACTCCACTTTAAGTTGAAAGACCCCGGTAGTTTCACCATACCATATGCTATTGGTAAAAAATCGGGTTTGAACGATGCTATGTTGGGTTGGAGCATCCATTAATGTTATGCATGCTCTGGTTTATGAATCATTGAATCTTGGACCTCTTAAGAATCTGGGGTATTGTTATACAACTTAGTGATAGGTCTATTCTTGCAGAAAGGAGTTATGAAGATGTTTTGGTGCGGGTTAATCAACTCATATTTCCGTGATTTCTATGTTCTTGACATGATGGATGAAGATTCGCCATCGTCTACTCCCTTCTTTTTGGGTAGACCATTCATGAAGAAGCTAGAACAAAGATTGATGTTTTCAAAGGGCGCTTTAACTATGGAATTTGATGGCGAAGTCATAAGTTTCAATATCTTTGAGGCTATGAGATATCCTTAGTGATGTGCATTCTGTTTTGATTGATAGTGTGATTCTCTAGCTGATTTTGAATTGAATGGTGAATGCTTTAGAAAACACCATGATGGAAGGTTTAGGTTATGGAAAATACAAAGACATTGAAAGTGGATTGTCTATTTGTGATGAGCTTAAAGAGGTGTTTATCTTAACTCATTTACAAGAAGTTCCATAAAATATAATGTCTTATGTTTCTTTCTTAACACTAATGAGAAACTTTACGTCGATTGTGCGAGCTTTATTCTTGAGTTGAAACCTCTTAGGATCACCCTTAAATACGTGTATTTAGGTGACAAGGAATGCCGTGATCATTGCCAACGACACCGAGGTGCAAGAGGCTTGTTCGAGTGCTAGAGAGTACAAGTCTGCCATTGGGTGGACTATAGCCGATATCAAAGATCGGTCCTTCGCATGTATGCACTTGAATACTTCTTGAGGCAAAACCCGTAAGAGAAGCTCGCGTCGGCTTGAACCCTGTTAGTGTAGTCAAAAGAGAAATCTGAAATTGTTGGAAGTAGGGTGATCTATCCCATATCAGGTAAATGGTGAGCCCGATTCAGAGTCGTTCGAAGAAGTCCCAGATCACGGTGGTGAAAACGAAGATAATGACTTAGTTCCAACTAGAATCCAGCCGGTTGGAGAGTGTGCATCGATTAAGCTCAAGCTCCACCACCAGAAAGGACCCATTTCCCTACCATTCATTGATCAAATGCTTGAAAGGTTTAATAGACATGCTTTTTCTTGCTTCCTTGATGGTTTTTTGGGTTATAACAGTTACTGGTGCAGCTCGGAAGATCGAAAAGACGACGTTTACTTGCCCTTTGGCACTTTTGCGTATAGACGTATACCGTTGGCTTGCAATGCAGACCACTTTCGGCGGTGTATGGTAAGTATATTCTCGGATTATGTGGAAAGCATCGTAGAAGTGTTTATGGATGATTTCGAGTGTATAGTGATCTTTTGACAAATGCTTAGATAACCTTGCACTTATTCTTAAACGATGCGTAGAAACTAATCTTGTGTTGTAATTGGAAAAATATTAAGCTATGGTCAATCATGGGATTGTGCTAGGTCATGTTGTATCCTCACAGGGGTTAGAGTTGACAAGAGGCTGGAGATGGGGTGGATTCGGAACTCACGAGACCCCGCGAAATGTGAGGGAAGGGTTAAGCTCACCCTGCCCGGTCAGCCACCACGGGTTTTTATAGGAGATTCTCAAGGGGTTTCTCCAGAGGTGCAGAACGTGTCCACCACAGTGTGGGCTCACCTGCCTTGCCAAAAGATGTGGCCTTCCAAGTTGCGACCAAGGAGGTGCAAGAAGCTTCGACGCACCATGAAAGGAGTTGTTGACTCTGCGTTCATGATCGTCGAAGCACATGGGGTTTGGAGCAAGCCATTTGAGTTGATGTGCGAGTGCAGAGTGAGTTATGCTTGCGATTGGAGCCAGTGTTGGGGCGTAGGATGTGGAGTCCGTCTCGCCATTGTGCTAGCTTCCAGGGAGCTCTCGACGGAGCTGCAAATCAAGCTACTCCACCTCTGAAAAGGAGCTTTTGAGCCATAGTGTTTTGCCTTCGAGAAGTTTAGATCTGGCTTCCAAAGTCGGGTACAAGGTTGGTTGTTTCTCTCGAGCCATCTTTGCGTGATGCTAGACCACTTTATAAGAAGGATCTTTAGCTCGAGCTCATAAGGATTGGATTCTTCTTCTTCAAGGTTCAACTTCCCGAAATCCAAGGACAGAAGGCGATGAAATACTTGTAGCGGATCGTTTGAGCTTGAATTGGTTGTCGTCTAAGAAAAAGCGAATTCCTTTGCACATGATAGCTTCCGGATAGGCAAACTCTTTGCGGTTCGGTGGCACAACTCCAGCGAGTCACAGTTGATCATCGAGTCCTTCTTGGTGGCGGGACAAATTGCACAGTAAGTATCCCTGCATTCAACAAGCCTGCAATCAGAAGATCTTCATGACTAACTATCACCATAGGATGAACACTTATTTGTGGAAGACATTGCTCGATCGCAAAATGAGTCGCGCGAGGTGCGTACTCGAATCCGGTTCCAATCAATGCGAATTTTTCAATCGCTCATATGCTATGGTGGCCATTCGTGAGCCAGAGCGAGCGTGCCCTCAAAGGTTCTCGAAAAGTGGTTTTCTATTGGCTACACATTGTTTAAGGATGCATATACTATGTTGGCAAAGCTGTTGATGAGGTGTCAAAGGACGAGCTGACCTTAGTTACTGAGAACCCAGATACGCAACCGCCAATTCTCTGCATTGTTGAGATTTTGATGTTTGGGGTGTCGATGTTATAGGGCCTTTTGTGAATTGATAGGAAATTTTGTACACCTTCTTTGTGAGATTATGTTTCTAAGTGAGTGGAAGCTAAAGCCACCCCACATAATGATTCTCATATTGTTTGTGAGTTTGTGAAGGAACATATCTTTTCTAAGTTTGGACCACCTCAGTGGTGATTAGTGATGGAAGTTCGCACTTGAGAGATCCTTTCACGTAGCCACAAGGAATATAACATTTCTACGTAAAGTTGGCACAAGTATCATCCTGAGCTTAATTAGACAGTGAAATTTCCATACTAGAAATTAAGTCCATCTTA